>JAZKJV010002505.1:0-320000 GCA_037367405.1 Ottelia alismoides | reverse complement strand
TAAATGATGGCTCACCACAATATTGGTGAGATCCCACCTCAATATATAACGTTATTCATTTGTTGTACAAGCTATTGAAATAAGCATTATACTTCTTTATCATTTACCGCTTATGTAATTTTGATTGAATTAGCAATTGATATCGACTTTACAAATTCATTTTGTAAGTGTTAACAAAAAATCAATTTCCATGATGCTTTACGATTTTCAATATCCATAAGAAATCCTATTTATGTATCCATGTCCAAATTATAAAATGCACAAGCATATGGCATCACATATGTCTGTCATATTCGTTTGAATCTATATTAGTCATTGTGTAAAAGAAGGGTGAGGTGATGTTACATAATTGTGAAATAAGGAGAATAGCTATTACAAGATAAGGGGAAAAAACCGGATGCTTCTTTATAGAAGTGTTACTATGAAAAAGGCAATGGATGTTCAAAGTGTTTGAAAAATCACCTGATCACTTGTCTTCTCAACTTGTAAAAGAATCAGAGAAAAAGATTTCGATCGTCGCTCTATCGACAAGGTGGATTTTGTCAGAAAAGATTAAGGTTTATTTAATCATCTCAAATCAAGTAACCCGTCATTGTGAATGTTGTGGACAACGTTTTTGTAGCCGCTCAACTTAGCACCGAGTGTTTTCTGCTGTGAGAATTCGCAACTTCATCGTTTACGGTTGGAACACATCCGTCAGAAATTGTTTGAATGATTGGTGGAGTGAATCCTCGATGCGCTATGTTGTAAGATTATATCTCCGGTCTAGACCCACTTCAAGTCAAAAACAGTGACAAGGATCTCTACGAAGATCAAGATGATGATACACCATTCCATCTTATCAGATTTTCTATTCTGAAGTATTTCTATTAGAAATAAGATATTTTGCTGCAAAAGAAAGAAACTACCATCATCATTGGTAAAAAAATACAAAAGTCAATGGATGCATTGGCTCAGGGTGCACAATACAAGCTATTGAATTGCATTACAAATTTACAAGTTTAGTATAATAATTCTCCATGGGCGCCCCATCATGAAACACAGGCTTCTTTGTCCAAAACGGGTAAGTGTGTTTAATGAAATCCAGTCACAACCACCAGTTCTTGGAAGATTTGAAGCTATCGAACCCCATCATGACCACAACATCATCATCAATATCCTCTTGTTCCTCGGATTCCTTCTCCTTGTGCAAGTGTGAAAAGCTAAAAATCATTACAACTTAAAACCACAAAAGCCAAATATATATTTGGTAAAAGCACATAAATGTCAATGTGCAGAATAACTCCACCGGATAGCACACTAAAATCCCAGTGAATACAAAAAATAATGTAAACTCAACTCAACCAAAGATAATTTAACTTGGCCAGAATTAAACTCAACCAATAATTTTTCATTTGGGAGGGAGATCGGAGAACACAATCAGGAGGATATCGAGAGTATCACCTCGGGTTCAAGGCACTGTCAGGATGTGATGATCATGTGGGTGTTTCATGTCAGTGCTTCGTCTTGTGTGTGCTGTGACTGGAGGGAGGAGAGGAGCGTCGCCGATGAGGTCCTCCTCCTGTGTTCGCGTGGCTGAAGAAAGGAAGGAAGCGTCACCGGTAAGGTTCCGAACTTGTATGCGTGTGGCTGGAGGGACGAGAAGGGCGTCGTTGATAAGGTCGTGACCTTGAGTGTACACTGCTGGAGGGAGGAGGGAGCATCATCAATCCTTTCCTCATATATAAAAGTATATTTTTCTATATACCGTACCGTATGAGAGAAGCCGCTTGCTTTGTTTGCTTAAATATTATGAAACTGTTTATCATCACCTTCGCGTATGTCTTCCTTCTTCCAAACCTTAGGTAACAAGTAAAATATTTTTATCACTTTTATAATTACTACAACAAAATTAGCGAAATAATTATTTATATGACGTTTTTAAATATGCCGTGATGGATAACGGTCATTATATGGACCAATATAAATAAGGATGGATATAATATTCGTCACTTATACGGCAACAAATAAAATCATGATTATATATTGAACATTGGACGATTCAATGGATTTGGAAAAAACGTCATCATTATCCAATTTTGCTGCAGTGCTCATCAATACGGATGTATATTTCTTGCACTCATTTTATTTTATCCGTGAACAAGAGCATTATTAACGATCATAAATGATAGAAATTCGCCACAAGGTAATGGCATATATGCCGGCCAGCTTGTGTATGCACTTTATTTTTTTTCTCTTACATGTATGCATTTTTATAATAGATAAATCTACTGAAAATTTCACAGAGTTCACTCCTAAGTTGCATTATAAATTGACATGTACGATAACAATCTGCATGCAATCACAACGTTGGAACATAAAGTCGTTATTTTAAATCGTACTTAAAGTACATGCAGAAGTTCTTTCAATGCATTAAATGGTGCGAAGGTCCTTTAATTTATGTTGTAGATACACTAGGGAATATAAAATACGAAAAACATTGTCTGCAAAAATCCGAAGACCACGAGAGCTGGGAGAATTTTCCTAACCAGGACTGTCTATCAATTTTACGAGGTCATTTTTATATGTATTCAGCCTTTAATTTGGAAAAAAAATAGTATATTTCCTAATGAGGTATTGTAAAATGAATTCTTTAATAAAACAACTCATCGAAAATGAACCCTTGTAGAATCAAATTTTTTGATGAATCAACTCGTCGAAAAACGAGCCCTTATGAGATCGTTTTGTCGATGAAAAAATTCATGAAAAAATGAGCCCTTATAGAATCGAATTTTCGCTGAACAACTCAATGCTAAAGTCCAGAATTTAATGAAATTATACAAGGGTACATTGTTCATCGAAATTTTTTATAAAGATCCATTTTTTCTTTTGCTCAGGACCCACGAAATGTCAGGGACAGCATTGTTCCTAACATGTCCGCATGAAAGACCTATCTTATTTAATATACAGTATGGTCTCTAGTGCACCTTGTCGTGTGGCAAAACCTTCATCATCTCCGTAATCAGCATCGTGTGATCGTCGCCCTGTCATGGATATACTAGTCGTTAGCATCATCATTATCATCGCTGTCCTTGTTGTTCTCATTGTCAAGAAGGATTTAGAGAGATGGAGAGACAAAGAAAGAGAAATAAGCGAAGAAGGAACAAAAATAAATATGACAATTTAAATGTTATCTAGGGAAAGTATTATCATATTGTCGATTGCTTATCGTTATCTCTAACGATTTGACTTGTGATAAGGTACAAGCATAAATATATGACTAATTAGGTAATTATGAAATAAATAGAAAACTTAACATGGTAAGAACAAATGAAAATTATGCTTTGTGCTTTTTTTTTTGAAAAAATTAGGTGCCAAAATGGTATAGTTGGACTTCATGTAATCTTAAGGGAAATTAGATTAGATTCGATCAAGTCTCAATAGAAGATTGCTTTAAAGTAATCATCAATGAATCCAATTTGGACATATAAAAAGAGAAGGTGTGGTGAGCAATCCCCCATAACATGACACAAGACAGCAATGAGAGGAAGAGAAGACAACGGGGGACTACCTCGTAGTGGTATTTTTCCTTCGTGATCATGAGAAGCGATCAACACTAACACTAGTATAATGCACTGCATCAACCACTCAAAAAGATCCATGATTCAAATCCCTCTTGTGAGTGTTGTGTTAGGTAACAGACAACTAGCGTAAAAAATAATCAGATCTTTTAACATGGATTTGAGCAAGAATCCATGTAATTGATCCTATTTAAAGTGGGAGAAAGCTTCGCTATTTTGATCATGAGAAATGATCATTACTATTAAATCTTCGTCTTATTATTCATATGTTTTTGCGATGATTGATTGCAAATACCTTTCTTGCAAACATCTATTTATAGGAAGACAACTTGTCTGCAAATCTCTCCTAACTTGATTTGAAATCACGAGCATAAACACGAGCATCTCTATTGAGCTTGATAAAGCTATCTAGAGTCAATGAAGGAAATGTAAGGGCGACGAAAATATCTGTCCAACTTCAGACTCAACTACTAGTTGTTTAAGGAAGAAAGAGTAGAAGAAAGTGAGGAACAAGTGAGGAAGAGAAAGCAAAGGGATGGGATGTGGTAAGGGGTTTAGAAGAAGGGATTGAGGTCCTATGGGCAAGGTGGCAGGGAAGAGAGTCCGAAGTGGCAGAAGAATAGGGTCAGCAGGAAGATGCAAAGAGGAAGAGGCAAATGGCAAGTAATGGAGATGATGTCACTAGGGGTGTTCACGGTAAATGGATCAGACGGATATCCAATCCGATCCATATGTTGGTGACCCTAACTATTGGATATCCGTACCTACAAGCATAGTTCGGGTACCCATTGGGTTTGATCCGACTATCAACGGGGCACCAATCAGAATTCCCCGGATCGATCCGTTTTTTTCCACTGACCCCCTGCCCCTACTCGCCCCAAGGATCATGGCATTCTAACCAGCTACGACTCCTAGGATTGATATTGGTTCCTTCCTTCTCATCCCGCATTGCCATCTCCTTTGCACCGCCTCTTCTTCCTACCCTCCTCCGCATGGCGCACCGCCTTTCACCCACCCATTCCACGTCCTCTCCTCCTCCCTACATCTCAACCAATCCTCCAAACCCTAATAAAATCCCCGATCTCCCCCACTCGATTCTTCTCAAATCCTTTTTCGGATCGCCCAGATCTGCCCCTTCCACAACTCCAGCATCCTCTCCATCTTCAATCCAACCCCCATCATGTCAGAAATGGTCGCTGACAAGACCTTCTCGACATCCCCGATGAGGCCAACGTTGGTGATGGAGACCATGAACGAGCTCCACAACTTTGTGCTCCATGGTGAAGAGGATGGAAGTTTGGAAGCACATAGCTGCTGGAATCTGTGAAGTGGGCAGCTACTGCCTCTCCTCATCCTTCCCAGCAACATCTTCGATTTGATTAGCTCGAGATAGGAGTATGGGATGGTGGGGATGGTCAGGTAGAGATGTTTCCTCCACAAGTCTTTTTTTTGTTTTTCTGTTGTGCTGTTTTTTTGTCCTTTTCTCCAAACAGGGCTAGAATTAACGGATGTGCTGAGTAGAGATCTGGCATGTATTATGCTATCTATTAATTCCACAAATTAGTTAACCATCTGGCTGTGATTTAAGCAATTCAGTAGCTATATATTTTCATGGTGACATGCAACTCAGTAGCTCTATATTTTCATAGTGACATACTGACAGTAGCTGTAGTGGACCTAGTGGTTGATATGAGCTTATGTTCTCAACATATAGAATGATACTCATGTGACAAGAAATTTATGTTTCTGAGATTGCAAAGATTTGTAAACATGTGAAATTAATATTTATTGTCTATTATATTTCTGCTGTGAATCAAATGTAGATAATTTTATCTTGCTAAAATATCATTTGATAAGCTACCATCACATATCCATGGATACCCGCGGGTAATCCATGATCCACTTCGTACAATGGATACCCAATCCAATTAATAACCATTTCAATTGGTGTGGGTCGATCCACCGACCCGGTCAAATGGTTCGGGTCGGGTTATAGGAAAATGGAGCGGATACCCGCCCCATGCACACCCCTAGGTGTCACGATAGTAAAGAAAGTCAATAATCTAGAAGAGAACTGCCTGCACATTTGATCTTAGTAAATACCCAATTGTGATATCTCTTATACTGCCCCCAGAAGTTAAGATATCTTAGATAGAATGCTTTGTGATGAATCTTTTATGGAGATTGCCCCTTGCTTGTATTTAAATCATTACCAAGATGAAAACAAAATATCTAGTTGGAATCTGGAAGCAAATCAATGTCCCCTTTGTTCAGTGTGAAGTCAGATGTGTCACCACAGAGGCTGAAAATATTGAAAAAAAACATAAATATCCTAAACTTAGACAACAGAAAGATGAGTTCGAATGATGGAACCAAGGGCAAGAGCTCAAATGGATAAAGGAGGGAGATAAAAAGTACCATAAGGCTAACAAGAGCAAAAACACTACTTCTGCCCTTAAAGACATCCAAGGTTTCTCCTACACCAAGTGACATAGCACAAAGCGCAACGATTTCTATGAAAACCTCTTTGATTATCCAAACATGGATGATCCCCTCATATAATTTGGCTTGGATATTTCTGGGCAGCAAGAAAATTCTAATTACCTTATATCCTTGTTCTTGCAGAATGAAGCGGAGGGGGTTATCTGTAAAGGTCATCTGTAAATTTCAATCTCACAATGTCCCTGGACCTGATGGTGTTATAGCCGAGTTCTTCACCTCTACCCTAAAAGGAGACTCACTGATATGATAAACTGTCTTTATCTGCAGGGGAGTGACCTTGGAATTTTAAGACATATTAATGACTCTATCTCTATCATTTCTCTGATACATAAAACCGGAGATAGAGAAAGAATAGAAAACTGCAGAATTTCTTGGTGGTCAGGATTTTTTTAGAACTGCACATGAGTATGAAATGCATAACTTGGTCGTCCCTTTGCTGGATGATTTTCCTTGGTGGTCAGGATTTCTGTAGAATCCTTGATCAGCCAAGGGTGTGCCGTGCGTGGATAGGAGACGCTATCATTAGTAAAAATACATGTAGAAAAATATTACATTACACTTCAAAAAAAATAAGCCAAGGGTGTACTGTGTTGAAGAAAAGATGTCTACAATATTGACGCTACAAATAGCAAAAAATCAAATCTAAAGAAAAACATGGGTTAGAAAGAGCAGTGATAGGCAAAGAAAGAAGACACTTAAGGGATGCGCTTAAAAGCTACCAGAAAAAAAAGAGTTACATATTGCTGACATTATCCCAACATCCCAAAAAACAGAGCTTACACTGTTCTTTTCTTACACAGGAAAGATAAGAACCAGTTGCGAAGTCACGAATCCAAATCCACCGTTTAGAGTTGCCATTCTCAAATGCAGGAGTATCCTTCTCATTACCTGATAAGGCAATAACTTTGTTAAAACAAAAATTTTTCGTTCAATTAACAGAAAAGACTAATTAAATCAAATGAAATTATAGGTGCCAACACTTGTAGGTGCCAATCCAAGCTTCAAATGGTTTTATTTTAAGGGGGTGGAAATACACATAAAAAATGGTGACATGATTACCACCATTAGTTTCTTTCTGGTAGATAGAGATGTCTGCTGTGGAATGTGAAAGAGAGAAAAGTTCTATTCTAAGTAACCTTACAGTCCTCTTTTATAGGAGAAAGATTCTAAGGAGAAATTACATAAAGAGGACAGAGAAATTAAAAATATAAAAATAAAGACAAAAGATAGAAATCTCTCAACACTCCCCCTCAAGCTGGAGCATATATGTCTATCATGCTCAGCTTGGAACAACAATGGTGAAAGAGACCTCTCGCAAGAGCCTTGGTAAATATGTCAGCAATCTGATCACCTGAAGCAACATGTGAGGCAGAAATAAGCCCTGGATCAAGTCGCAGGTATAATGACAATTAACATTGATGTGCTTTGTTCTATCATGGAAGGCTGGATTATTGGCTATGAATGGAGCTGTTTGATTATCACATTTGAGATGCATTGGGAGAGGCACCTCAATAGCAAGGTCAGTCAGAACAGACTTAACCACATCATTTCCATGCTCCCTTGGGCCATAGCCCTATATTCTGATTCACCACTGGATCGAGCAACAACCATCTATTTCTTACTCTTCCATGAAACAAGTGAGCTACCAACAAACATGGTGAAGCATGAGGTTGACTTCCTGTCTTTGGGACACCCAGCATAATCTGCATCTACACATCCAGTAAACTGATAGTGATGTATCTCTTCTGAACAGAAGACCTTCTCCTGGAGAAGACTTCAGATATCTCAGGATCATACAGACTGCATCCATATGAACCTGTCTCGGTTGTTCCATGCATTGGCTAACTCTGCTTACAGCAAATGAAATGTTAGGCACGGTAATAGTAATATATAGAAGCTTCCCTACCAGCTCTCTATATCGTCTCTTATCTATCTCCTCAGAATAATCATCATAGAATCTAGCATTGGCATCCATCGGTGTAGTGGCCAGTCTACAACCTGTCATACCCGTCTCAGCCAGAAGATCAATATCATACTTCCTTTGCGTCATAACCATACCCTGTTGACTGCGAGCAAACTCCAAGCCAAGAAAGTTACGTAGCTTACCAAGGTCCTTAGTTACGAATTAGTTACGAACTGTCATCCAAGGAAATCATTTGCTGCCAGAATACCCTTGTTCATCACTGCCAGTAACAACTATATCATCCACATAAACCAAAACAATAATCGTACCTAATAATCGTACCTCTCTGGGTTTTCTTAATGAAAAGAGAATGATCTGCAACAGATCTGACAAATCCATTCTGTTCAAACAACTCTAAGAGCTTCTGAAACCAAGCCCTCGGACTCTACTTGAGGCCATATATAACCTTGTGAAGTCGGCACACCATACTAGACTCCCCCTCAACAGGAAACCCTGTTGGTTGTTGCATGTAAACTTCTTCCTGCAGATCTCCATACAAGAAAGCATTCTTCACATCTGACTGGAAAAGCAGCCAATCCCGTACCACGGCAACTGCAATGAGAATACACAACGTAGAATGATGCGCAACAGGGGAAAAAGTATCCTGGTAGTCCACCCCATACGTTTGAGTAAACCCATAAGCAACTAGCCTTGCCATATATATATCAACAGTACCATCAGCCCAGTGTTATATTGTAAACACTCAGTTGCTCCCAACAACAGACACACCAGGGGGAGCATGCATAATACTCCATGTACCTCTAGAATGTAAAGCTGACATCTCCACCATAGCAAGGCGTCAGTGACTACTCTTCAGCGCATACTGATAAGAGTGTGGTATCTCCATTACAGACAACCCCATGGGCCCATAACGAACCTTTGAAAGTCCTCGGAAAGATGATCCAGTGACACATGGGAAGCAAGAGGATGCAAAGTACATGCGCACCTCTACTTCCGTAGAGCAATAGGAACATTCAGATCCTCGGTACTTAGAAAAGGGGTAACACCATCGACATCATGCATCTCAAACTGTACATGCAAATCACCATTGCCATTAGACGAACTCAACTGCTCAGAACATACCTTGGGCGTGTTGGATGATGGCTGAGGCACGAGCGCACGAGGTCGACACTGGTAGACCTGAGGAAAGAAAGGAGGTGGGGAGGACTGTGGCACAGGCGGTGGCGGTGGCAATGGAGGAGGTGGTGAATGATGTAACTGTGGTGGAGCTGGTAGGGTAGAGATCAAAGGTAATGACATATAGACCTCTTCTCCATCGTTAGAAGAAATGAGCTAGTCACCTGTAGGAGAAAAATACATAATAGATTCAAAAAATGTGACATTAGCACTGACATAGTACCTCCGTCGAATCAGGTCGAAGAAACGATAGCCCTTTTGGGTCTTAAATAGGGTGGAGCATTGGGCCGGGTTAGCCCGGACCCGACCCTGACCCGACCTGCCAAAACCCGGACCCGGCCCGGACCCGAAGTATATATGGGCCGGGCTCGGGTCTCCAAAATACCCAAAATTTTATTTCCGCATGGACCCAGGGTGACCCGACCCGACTCGCTCCACTCCTCACCTACACCTATATCAAAAATTAACCCCCTCTTATCTTCTTATATTTATATTTTGCTCTTTGTTTTCACTCTAATTTATTGGAGATCAACACAAACGTGATAATTGGAGATCAACACAAATGTGATAGAAACCGACAAATACTCTTTTTCTTATATATTCAGCGCTTGTGTTAGAATTTAATTATATCCAAACAAAACTATATAAATGTCTCTGGATTAGAATCAGGATATCGTTAAGTCTTTATTACGGGAACCTTATAACAAATAACACGTAAGATTCTTTGACTTCCTTTAAGTCGACATGACCAAATATATATTATTAATTAATTCAAAATGGAGCTGATATTGTCCAGAATTGAAGCTTCTGGTAAGCATCAACGAGATTAATGATAATAGCAAGTTAATTACTGGACATGGAGGAAAAAAATATAGTTTGTTAATGTACGCGCATGATAGCGTGATGTACATGCATTTGGAACTTTGGCGTGGAAGTTCTGCATGTGGGAAATTCCTGTGTAGTGGGAACAATTTGGAGTGGGCCGAGCCCGGCCCGAACCCGGGCCCAGACCCATGGGCCTTGGGCTGGGTCCGGGTTGTCAATTTTGCAAAAATTTCGGACCTCGACCCGGCCCACGACCCGAGAAAAATTAGTGGGCCTGGGCCGGGCTTTTCCGGGTTGGGTCGGGTCGAGCCCAATGCTCCACCCTAGTCTTAAAGTATCCAACAAACCCATATTTGACAGCTCTAGGAGAGAGCTTGTCAAGACCAGAAGACATGGTGAACGTAGGCCACAGAACCAAAAACGCAAGGTGTGAGAGAGAAAAGACCTATCTCGGGAAATGCAATCGAGAAGGGGATCTTTTCACCTAGAACAGAAGAGGGCATGCGATTAACAAGATAACACACAGTTAGAACCGCACCCCCCAGTATGAATGAGGAGCACGGCTTTGAATCAAAAGAGTCCTTGTAACATCCAAGAGGTGGCGGTGTTTTCTTTCAGCCACCCCATTTTGTTGGGAAGTATATGCACATGAAGTTTGATGAACACTACCATGAGACGTAAGAAATGAGGCAAGTTGTCTAGTACAGAACTCCAAAGCATTATCAGGCGTATATACTTGATTTTTGCAAAAAAGATGAATTTATTTCAATAATGAAGGACTGAATAAGAAGACCAGTATCTAACTTGGTTTAAGAAGATAAACTCAAGAAAACCTTGAAAACTCATCAAGAACAAGATAAAACCTATGCCCCTGATGATCAGGGACACGACTTGGATCCCAAATATCGAAATAAAACAACTCAATCAGACCATGACGACTTTGACCCTGACGACTCTCAAATGTAGATCGATGATGCTTCTCAAGCTGGCAGGCCTCGCACTGAAAGGTGGAGCTTGGTGAAATCTGTGGAAGAACACGACATAGCTTTTATGGAGGAAGATGACCAAAAGGGGATACGGAACTAGTTCGAATGGAAGAAACACCAGCATAAAGAGATTACACTAGTCTGTAGAGACCTCCTTGCTCAAACCCGGTACCAATCACCCGGCTCGTTAGAATGTCCTGGAACACACGAGCAGAAGGGTAAAAAATGACACCCCAACGTAAATCTTTGGTAATTTGACTAATAGACAATAAGTTCATTGAAAAATACGGGGCATAAAGGACATTCTGTAGATTCATTAAAGGAGTTAGATGCACCTCCCCTTGACCAGTAATGGGGGAATGTGTTCCATCCGCTATCACAACAAATCGTCCAGGCAGCATTGGACCAAAAACAGTAAACTGACCTCTATCACCACAGATGTGATGAGATGCACCTGAGTCCATAATCCATTCTGACAAATCTGGCCTGTAACAACTAGTGAAGGCGTATGTTGTACCTGAGGAGGACGCAGCAGAGGCAGCTACCTCGGAGGATCCTGAAGGAGAGATGGATGGTCCTGGAGTGGGCATGATCTCCCTGAGTCTAGCCACAAATTCATCAAATCTCTGATCAACAACTGGAGAGGAACTCCCAACATGATGAGTCTGTCTGCAACTCAAGCAGAAGCAGGAAATTCGTGCTTAGAATAGCATGTTTCCTCAGAATGACCAGTCATGTGGCAGAAAGTGCACGGCTGACGTGATCGACCACCTCCTCCTCTGCCACGGGTAGATCTTCCTCTCCCACGATATGGAGCATGAATCCCTCTACCGCGATATGCAGCCATAGTTGATGATGTCTGAGACTGCACATTACCACCAGAGGAGATAGACATCCTGTTGAGCCTACGATATGCCTCCTCTATTGGAGGTTTGGTAGCATCTGTAAGAATCTAAGTGCGGGTGAGTCATATTCAGGATCAAGAGCCGCTAGAAAGACCACAGTCATCACAGAGCCTCTGTACGCCTTGAGCTCCTTTGGCATCGTAGTCAAGGGAATGTAGCTGTGTAGCTTCTCAAACATGCCCCTCAAGGAAGTGTAGAGAGTATGGAGGGGTCTACCATTCTGCTTTGATGTAAAAATATCATGTTGAAGTTGTAATATCTTCGACTCATTCTTCGCTGGAGAATATGTCGTAGCGAGAATGTCCCGCAAAGCATTTGCAGTAGGATGACTCGATATGTCGATTGCTATCTCTGCAGCCACCGTCCCACATAGCCATACCCGTGCATAAGCATCATCTACCTCCCATGAGGCATTAATCACAGTCTTGTCACTCGGCTCCTATACCGTGAGGATGTGCTTCTTGCCATTACACTGCATCAGACTCATGAACTGCATGGCCCACAGTTCATAGTTCGTACCATCCATCTTGACGATGGGGGCTAGACCTTTGAAGCCCCCCATGGATGGAATATCAGCTTTGTTGTCACCCATGATGACAACTGTCACCAACATTGAGGCTGCAACAAATAAGCATGCGTCTACACGAATATATGTGAAGATGGTTGAAGGTGTAGACTCATACCACAACCTCGTCCATTCTTTGGGACTGCATTCGGGTTGCTAGGGTGTTCTTCGGCGATTGCTTCACCCTAGAGGACCAAACAGGGACCTAAACCAATCCGAGATGCAAACACACGCTGGTGTGCGTAGTGGCGCACTGGTGCACGTGCAAACGAGCACGCAGGCTGGCGCATAGGCGCAGGAGAGCGCGCAACACGCGGATGTGCGTAGGGGCGCACTGGTGCAATCGTAGGTGAGCGTGAGGCATTCGCACAGGCGTTGGCATGCGTGCCGGGCAAGGCGTGCAAATACGTTGTGCGCGTTGGTACACGAAGGTGCGCAGAGGTGAGATTCGCATGCGGCGATGGCTTTTGGTGGAGACTAGGGTTTTGGGTATAGGCTTCGGCTTAGGACCGTCTGTGGAATGTAAATGAGAGAAAAGTTCTATTCCAAGTAACCCTAGAGTCCTCTTATATAGGAGAAAGATTCCAAGGAGAAATTACATAAAGAGGACAAAGAAATTAGAAATATAAAAATAAAGACAAAATATAGAAATCTCTCAACACTCCCCCTCAAGCTGGAGCATATATGTCTATCATGCTCAGCTTGGAACAGCAACGGTGAAAGAGACCTCTCGCAAGAGCCTTGGTAAACATGCCAACAATCTGATCATCTGAAGCAACATGTGAGGCAGAAATAAGCCTCTTCTGGATCAAGTCGCAGGTATAATGACAATTAACTTTGATGTGCTTTGTTCTATCATGGAAGGCTGGAATATTGGCTATGAATGGAGCTGCTTGATTATCACATTTGAGATGCATTGGGAGAGGCTCCTCAATAGCAAGGTCAGTCAGAACAGACTTAACCCACATCATTTCCATGCTTCCTTGGGCCATAACCCTATATTCTGATTCACCACTGGATGGAGCAACAACCACCTATTTCTTACTCTTCCATGAAACAAGTGAGCTACCAACAAACACAGTGAAGCATGAGGTTGATTTCCTGTCTTTGGGACACCCAGCATAATCTGCATCTGCACATCCAGTAACTGATAGTGACGTATCTCTTCTGAACAGAAGACCTGCTCCTGGAGAAGACTTCAGATATCTCAGGATCATACAGACTGCATCCATATGAACCTATTTCGGCTGCTCCATGAATTAGCTAACTCTGCTTACAGCAAATGATATGTTAGGCTTGGTAATAGTAATATATAGAAGCTTCTCCACCAGCTCTTTATATCATCTCTTATCTATCTCCTCAGAGTAATCATCATAAAATCTAGAATTGGGATCCATCGGTGTAGTGGCCAGTCTACAACCTGTCATGCATGTTTCAGCCAGAAGATCAGTATCATACTTCCTTTGCATCATAAGCATACCCTGTTGACTGCAAGCAAACTCCAAGTCAAGAAAGTTACGTAGCTTACCAAGGTCCTTGGTTAAAACTATCGTCCAAGGAAATCATTTGTTGCCCGAATACCCTTGTTCATCACTGCCAGTAACAACTATATCATCCACATAAACCAGAACAATAATCATACCTCTCTAGGTTTTCTTAATGAAAGGAAAATGATCTGCAACAGATCTGATAAATTCATTCTGTTCAAACAACTCTGAGAGCTTCTGAAACCAAGCCCTCGGACTCTGCTTGAGGCCATATATTACCTTGTGAGGTTGGCACACCATACTAGACTCCCCCTCAACAGGAAACCATGTTGGTTGTTGCATGTAAACTTCTTCCTGCAGATCTCCATACAAGAAAGCATTCTTCACATCTAACTGGAAAAGCAGCCAATCACGTACCACGGCAACTGCAATGAGAATAGGCAACGTAGAGTGATGCGCAACAGGGGAAAAGTATCCTGGTAGTCCACCACATACGTTTGAGTGGACCCACAAGCAACCAGCCTTGCCATATATCTATCAACAGTACCATCAACCCAGTGTTTTACTGTAAACACCCAGTTGCAACCAACGACAGACACACCAGGGGGAGCATGCACAATACTCCATGTACCTCTAGAATGTAAAGCTGACATCTCCTCCACCATAGCAAGGTGTCAGTGACTACTCTTCAGCGCATTCTGATAAAAGTGTGGCATCTCCATTGCAGACAACCCCATAACGAACCTTTAAAAGTCCTCGGAAAGGTGATCTAGTGACACATGGGAAGCAAGAGGATGCATAGTACATGTGCGCCTCTACTTCCGTAGAGCAATAGTAACATTCAGATTCTCAGTGCTTACAAAAGGGGTAGCACCGTCGACATCATGCATCTCAAACTGTACATATAAATCGCCATTGCCATTAGACGAAATCAATTGCTCAGAACATTTCTTGGGCGTGTTGGATGATGGCTGAGGCACAAGAGAACGAGGTCGACACTGGTAGACCTGAGGAAAGAAAGGAGGTGGGGAGGACTGTGGCACAGGTGGTGGCGGTGGCAATGCAGGAGGTGGTGAATGATGTAACTGTGGTGGAGCTGGTAGGATAGAGATCAAAGGTAAAGGCATATAGACCTCTTCCCCATCGTTAGAAGAAATGAGCTAGTCACCTGTATGAGAAAAATACATAATAGATTCAAAAATTGTGAGATCAGCACTGACATAGTACCTCCGTCGAATCGGGTCGAAGCAACGATAGCCCTTTTGGGTCTTAAAGTATCCAACAAACACATATTTGACAGTTCTAGGAGAGAGCTTGTCAAGACCAGAAGACATATGAAGGGTTTAATGGAGCGCTGGTGGAGAGCGAAGGCGAGAGAGGGTGGAGCGTCTGAGGGTCAGGGGAAAAAGATAGAGAGCTCGTCGGAGATCATCGTGTTTGAGTCGGCAAGTGCGGCTAGGGGGTGTAGCGGCGGTGGGGGTGATCTGAAGGGGAAGGAGGTTGTGCATGGGGTCGATGGAGTATCTCAAGTTCGTGCGGAAGTTGGTGTCCGTGGGGAAGGCGGCGAGGAGAGGGGAGAGAATGGTGGTGAGTGGGTGTAGGTTTCTCACAAGAAGCCTGGGAAGCGTTGCTTCAGGTGTGCTGGGTGTGGGCACATAGCTTCGGCCTGTGAGGTTCCCTCTAGATGCTATGGATGTGGGAGGGTCAGGCACCGGAAAGTTTTTTATTGGTTCAATTCCGGTCGTGGCAACTCCACCTTCGAGTCGGCTGGTCATTCGATGAGGCATGGGGATGCGGAGAACTTGCGGGCGACATGTCCAGCCCTTCGAAGGGCGGGGGTGAGATCATTTGCTCAAGTATTAGAAGGTTCTCGCGTTGTCTCATGTTCGGTTGGCATTGGCGATGGCGATTTAGGCGGCGGCGGTACCTCTATCGGTTCGAAAGTCGTGGTGGGGAGAACGTCGCATGACGATGTCGTGCATGGGAAGATAATTCAGGGGGAGAAGATGGCGTTGCGGTGGTTGGGGTTGCTATGCGAAGAGGCGTCTCATGGGACGAAGTGAGATCCCATCTGCATGGCTTCCTGGGTCCTCATTTCGGAGGGGACGTACTGGAGCTGGATGCAACTCGGTGCTGTGTTCGTGGCCTTTCCCCGGATCAACGGGAAACGCTTATTCGGAATGGTGCGACTGAAGACATATTTTGGAGAGTTATGCGCTTTGCGGATGGTTCCTGTTCGAGCGTCGGGGTTTGTGTTGCGGAGGTGCGAGGGGTTCCCTTCCTCTCGAGGATTGTTCATTGCCTTAACTGGGCTCACCGGCGATGGGGTGAGGTTCTTGCGGTCGTGGAGGATGGTCTCAGGCCGAGCTCGAACTGGAGGGTCACACATGTCCTGATGGAGTGCAGCAATGGGTTTCTTGACGATGCGGTTGGCAAGGTCTTCTATGAATCCATGAAGATTTGTCGCTTCTGATTTCGGGTGGAGCTTTCGTTCATCGAGCCTCCTGCTCCGCCGGTGGTGGCGCTTTCACAGAGGTCCGATGTCGCCGGCCCGAAGGACCCGAGGGTCATTGGCGTCGCCTCGTCTTCTGACCGCCAGGTGGCATTGCATGGGGGTCCCTCCAAAGCATCGCCCCTCATGATGGATCCCCCACGTCCCTTCGGGGTCCAATCTCGGGTGTCGTGTAATTCTCTTGCAAGAGATGGTTTGCATGCTGAGGTGGCTTCCGAGGATGATTCTCCCTTTGGTTTTCGCTCATGGCAATCAGATCGTGCTTTCCAGATTAGCTTTGCAGGTCCGTTATCGGGTCAGGCGGCGTTGGGTGTCGGCGGGCATTTTTTTGTTCAGATCCAGGGGCGGGAGGGACTGACCCGTGAAACGGTATTCTTTTCTGCGGCTGATCCGGGTATGGCCTTTAGGGCGCGTCTTGATGGCTTGACTTCTTGGCTGTGAGTCCATCTTCCGGTTGTGCAATCATCGATGCTGGGGTTTCTACTTTCTCGTGGGACTCCTCGGATCCGGTGGGTGGGCTGCTTAGAGATGGTGGCTCTTCTGTGTTGATCTATTCACCAAGCTCTTTTGTGCCTCTCCCGGACGTGGACGATGCTAGCGATGCGGGGAGCCTTTCTGAGAGGAGATCGGGAAAAGATATCGGAGGCGAAACAGATCTCGGGCGGACACCTCAAAGTAGCACTCTTGCGCGACTTTGAAAGATATTGTTGCGGCGGCGGCTAGGCTCATTAGTATTGGGGGTCAGCCACATATGTCTTTATGAAGATACTCTCTTGGAACGTTAGGGGCCTGGGGGATGCGGATAAGAGGAGGACTCTGGGGTCGAGATTCTCTGAGTGGGGGTGTGATATTGTTTTTATTCAAGAAACGAAGCTGCGTGGGATCGATGATGTCATTTGGTGTTCTTTTGGTGCTGGTGGATTGGATGAGTTCAGGGCGTTGGATGCGGATGGGACATCGGGTGGTATTCTGATCGCGTGGAGATCGGCGGTCTTCTCATTCAGCTCCGTGCTTATGGGGAGACATATGCTATCTGTGCTGCTGGTTCGGGGTGATACTGCCTTGCCCGTCGCTTTCTCGTGTATATACGGCCCTTGCTGCCACATTAAGAGAAGGGAATTGTGGAATGATATGCGTAAGGCGAGCTGGTCGTTTGAAGGGATACCTTGGCTCATTGGGGGAGATTTCAATGTTACACTCCATTCGTCGGATTGACCCTGGTCTAGGGGTGGCCAGGACCCGGGCTCCCTTTATTTTGCTGAGGTGGTGGATTCGTTTGCATTAGAGGTTCTGGTGGTGGATGATATTGAATACACATGGAGGAATAATAATTCCCGCTATCGTATTGATCGCTTCTTGGCTTCTGGGGAGCTCCTTGGGGCGTTCCCTCTTTATTCGGTGTCCTCTCGCCCTCGCTCTATGTCGGATCATTCGCCTATTCTCTGGGAGTCTGGTGTGGTCCCTACGGTGAGGGGCCTCTTTAGATACGAAAAATGTTGGTTGCAGGAGGCGAATTTAAGGATATGGTGACGTCGCATTGGTCTCAGTCGCGATTTGTGGGGTCCGCGGTCTCCAGGTTTTCTCAAAAGCTCTCATCGCTACGGAAGAAGCTTTCCTTATTCAAGAAGGAATCGAGGGTGGCGAGGGTTGCCGCCAGGGTGGAGGCCAAGGAAATCATTGCCAAATTTGATACCATCGAGAACGATAGAGAGCTACTGCCTGAGGAGTTGCGTGAGCGTTCTCTTGCGCAAAAGCGTGTTGCGGCTGAGGATAAGAAGCGGAGTACTGAATGGCGGCAGATGTCAAGGATGACCTGTATTAAAGAGGGGGATGCCAATATGGTTTTCTTTCACCGTGTTGCTAGCAGAAGGAAGTGCTCTAACGTTTTGCGCTCTATTTCGATAAATGATGTTCGGGTTGTGGGGGACAAAGAGATGGGGCGTGCCATAGCCTCTCATTTCAAGGACTTCGCTGCGAGGCACTCCCTAAGGGTGTGGCGGTGGTCGGGATGCAGGGCGGCGTCCATTTCGCATGCGGCTAGCGAGAAGTTGACGCGGGCGGTCTCAATGGATGAAGCCAGAGCGGCCGTGTGCGACTTGAACGAGGATGGGTCCTCGGGTCCTAATAGTTTTCCAGTAGCGTTCTATCAGGATTTTTAGGAGGTGGTGGGAGAAGATGTGTTGAAGGTTATTACGGAGTTTTGCGGTGGGAATGCAGGGTTTGAGCGGGTTAATAGGGCCATCATTGTGCTGCTTCCTAAATCCTCTGCGGCAGAGCGTATTGAGGAGTTTCGCCCCATATCGATATCCAATGGCATTTATCTTATTCATGGACTAAAATTTCAGCGAAATTCGGTCGAATTTCTGTCGAATATCGGTATCCAGTCGAAATCGAAATTCAACCGAAATGACCGAAATGACCGAAATATGGGGGTCCTAGTACAAAAAATGACCGAAATTCCAGTTGAAATTCCACCGAAATTCCACCGAAACTCAGTTTTGGTCGATACCGAAATGGTTACCGAAATCGACATTTAGATGTCGCTAAGGTGTTGGCTCGTCGGCTTGCTCGGGTCCTTGATACGTTAATATCTCCGGTTCAAACGACCTTTATACAGGGCAGGCAGATCTCGGATTGCATTACGTTGGCGTCAGAGTTGGTCGCCGATTGAAAGAAGGCCGGAAAGAAGGGGTTGCTTTGGAAGGTCAATTTCGCCAAAGCTTACGACTGCCTCGACTGGAGCTTCTTGTGGTCGGTTCTGAGGAGGCGTGGCTTTCCTGAGGTTTGGATATAGCGGATGCATCGTTGTGTGACCACAGTGTCCTTCGCAATCTTGATCAATGGCCGTACGGAAGGGGGATTCTTCCAGCCTAGAAGGGGGGTGCGCCAGGGTTGCCCCCTCGCTCCTCTTCTGTTTGTGGTGGTTGCTGATGTCTTGGCTCGCATGGCGGATCGTGTGATTGTTTCTGGGCTCTCGACGGGGTTCTCCAAGGGCGGCATGTGCGTGCCCTTGCTACAGTTCACGGATGACACCATGTTCTTTATTGAGGGAGGCTTGTCCGAGGTCTCGGGAATGGTGGCGTCGCTTGAGCTATTTAGAGAGTTATCGGGTCTATATAAGAATGGGAACAAATCCAAGGTGGTTCCTTTTGGCCTTTCGGAGGCGGAGGCGATTGATTGCGGCCGAGTCTTGTGGAGAGGGGGACGGCTTGTGATCGTCGAGAGGGTGGAGAAGCGCCTGGCAAGTTGGCATTCGGCTCTGCTTTCGAGAGGGGGACGGCTTGTTCTTCTCAAGGCGGTTCTCTCCTCGATTCCGGTGTTCTTGTCAAATCGTCGGATGATAGTGGGGATTCGCAACCGTCTTTTAAAGTTTATGCGAAGATTTCTGTGGGGAAGGAATGGAGAAGCGGGGGGAGGGCTGCATTTGGTAGGATGGGATGAAGTCACTAGAGGCAAGCATGAAGGTGGGTTGGGCGTGCGGAGATTGGAGCATGTTAATGATGCTTTCCTTCTCAAATGGGCGAACAGGATTTGGGGCCAGGGTACTGACTTCTTTACCAGCATCTTGCGGGAGATTCACGGGGAAAGCGGGGCGTTGGATGCGTCGGTCGGTGTGGTCGGAGCTCAAACTCCGTTTTGGCGGGGGGTGCTGGAGGTCTTTGAAAGGAATTTGTCGTTGTTTGTGCCAGTGGTGGGAAATGGTGAATCCTTTAAATTTTGGAAAGATGATTGGACGGAAAGGGGGACCTTGAGTGTGTGTTTCCATCGTTTGTTTGCGCTGGCGGCTGATAAAGATGCCACTGTCGCCTCTTGCTGGGCGGATGGGTGTTGGTTTCCGCCTTTCTTGGCGAATTTCTCGGATCAGAGGCTTGAATACTTTCTCTCCCTTTATGGACGCCATCGGGGACGCTGGTAGGCCTAATGCTGGTCGTGATCATTGGGCCTGGCGGGCCGCTCCCTTCTCGACGCGGAAAGCTTATGGGTCTATAGCTCAACCCTCACCTGTGCGGTCGGGCATGCTGGTGCGCGATTGTGGTTTCTTCTGGGGTCTAAAGCTCCCCGAGCGCCTTGGCTTCTTCTTATGGTTATTCCGCAGGCAAAGATTGATGATGAGGGATCGTTGTGCAAGGTTAATGAGCAATATCTCTAATAGATGTGTGTTATGCGATTCGGCGGTGGAGACCATTGATCATTTATTCTTCGGATGCCCCAGGGTCAGAGGGGTTTGGGAGGAAGCGGATGTGGTTTGGGTGTGTACGGATGACTTGACGGCCTTTTGTGAGTCGCTGGTGAATAACAGAAACAGGGAGAGAAGGGACATCTTGCTTCCCATAGCGAGGTTGTGGTCGATTTGGTTGGGGAGGAATGAAGCCCTCTTCTCGGGCCAACGCTTCTACAAAGACAACGTTCTTATTCAATGTACGAGATTTGTGGATGATTGGGTTGTGGTTTAGGCCCCAGTGTGGTTTTCTTTTTTGGGGGATGTGGCGTTTTCTGTACAGCTGTTGCCTTTCTCTTTTTTACCTCTTTTTGTTTCGTTTCCTTCTTCATTAATACATTGAGGCGAACACCGCTGAGTGTCTCCCCTTTTTTTGGGTGTCAAAAAAGACCAGAAGACATATGGTGAACGAACGCCACAGAACGCAAGGTGTGAGAGAGAAAAGATCCATATCGGGAAATGCAATCGAGAAGGGGATCTTTTCACCCAGAACATAAGAGGGCATGCGATTAACAAGATAACATACAGTTAGAACCGCACCCTCTAGTATGAATGAGGAGCACGACTTTGAAACAAAAGAGTCCTTGTAACATCCAAGAGGTGGCGGTGTTTTCTTTCAGCCACCCCATTTTGTTGGGAAGTATATGCACATGAAGTTTGATGAAGACTACCATGAGATGTAAGAAATGAGGCAAGTTGTCTAGTACAGAACTCCAAAGCATTATCAGAGCGTATATACTTGTTTTTTGCAGAAAAGATGTATTTATTTCAATAATGAAGGACTGAATAATAGGACCAGCATCTGACTTGTTTTAAGAAGATAAACTCAAGATAACCTTGAAAACTCATCAACAACAAGATAAAACCTATGCTCCTAATGATCAGAGACACGACTTGGACCCCAAATATAGAAATGAAACAACCCAAACAGACCATGATGACTTTGACCCTGACGACTCTGAAGTGTAGATCGATGATGCTTCCCAAGTTGGCAGGCCTCGCACTGAAAGGTGGAGCGTGGTGAAATCTGTGGAAGAACACGACACAGCTTTTATGAAGGAAGATGACTAAAACGAAGATGCCACATGTAAGGGGACACAGAACTAGTACGAATGGAAGAAGCACCAGCATATGGAGATTGCACTAGTCTGTAGAGACCTCCTTGCTCACGCCCGGTACCAATCACCATGCTCGTTAGAATATCCTGAAACACACGAGTAGAAGGGTAAAAAATGACACGACAACGTAAATCTTTGTTAATTTGACTAATAGACAATAAGTTCATTGAAAAATAAAGGGCATAAAGGACATTCTGTAGATTCATTACAGGAGTTAGATGCACCTTCCCTTGACCAATAATGGGGGAATGTGTTCCATCCTCTATCACAACAAATCGTCCAGGCTGCATTGGACCAAAAACAATAAACTGACCTCTATCACCACAGATATGATGAGATGCACCTGAGTCCACAATCCATTCTGACAAATCTGCCCTATAACAACTAGTGAAGATGTATGTTGTACCTGAGGAGGACGCAGTAGAGGCAGCTACCTCGGAGGATCCTGAAGAAGAGTTGGATGGTCCTGGAGAGGGCATGATCTCCCTGAGTCTAGCCACAAATTCACCAAATCTCTGATCAACAACTGGAGAGGAACTCCCAACATGATGAGTCTGTCTGCAACTCTAGCAGAAGCAGGAAACTCGTGCTTAGAATAGCAGGTTTCGTCAGAATGACCAGTCATGTGGCAGAAAGTGCACGGCTGACGTGATCAACCACCTCCTCCTCAACCACGGGTAGATCTTCCTCTACCACGATATGGAGCATGAATCCCTCTACCGCGATATACAACCATAGCTGATGATGTCTGAGATTGCACATTACCACCAGAGGAGATAGACATCCTGTTGAGCCTACGATATGCCTCCTCTATTGGAGGCTTGGTAGCATCTCTAAGAATCTAAGTGCAGGTGAGTCATATTCAGGATCAAGAGCCGCTAGAAAGACCACAGTCATCACAGAGCCTCTGTACGCCTTGAGCTCCTCTAGCATGGTAGTCAACGGAATGTAGCCGTGTAGCTTCTCAAACATGCCCCTCAAGGAAGTGTAGAGAGTATGGAGGGGTCTACCATTCTGCCTTGATGTAAAGATATCATGTTGAAGTTGTAATATCTTCGACTCATTCTTCGCTGGAGAATATGTCGTAGCGAGAATGTCCCACATAGCCTTTGCAGTAGGCTGACTCCATACGTCATTTGTTATCTCTGCAGACACCGTCCCAGATAGCCATACCCGCGCATAAGCATCATCTACCTCCCATGAGGCATTAATCACAGTCTTGTCACTCGGCTCCTATACCGTGAGGATGTGCTTCTTGCCATTACATTGCATCAGACTCATAAACTTCATGGCCCACAGTTCATAGTTCATACCTTCCATCTTGAGGATGGGGGCTAAACCTTTGAAGCCCCCCATGGATGGAATATCAGCTTCGTTGTCACCCATGATGACAACTGTCACCAACATTGGGGCTGCAACAAATAAGACTTGTGTCTACAGGAACATATGTGAAGATGTTGTGGGTGTAGACATATACCACAACCTCTTCCATTCTTTGGGACTGCATTCGGGTTGCTAGGGTGTTCTTAGGCGATTGCTTCACACCCTAGAGGTCCAAACAGGGACCTAAACCAATCCGGGACGCAAACACATGATGGTGTGCGTAGGGGCGCACTGGTGCACGTGCAAACGAGCGCGCAGGCAGACGCATAGGCGCAGGCGAGCGCGTAGCGCGTTGATGTGCGTAGGGGCGCACTGGTGCACGCGTAAGTAAGCGTGAAGGCAGGCGTACAGGCGTTGGCATGCGCGCCGGGCAAGGCGCGCAGATACGTTGTGCGCGCTGGTACACGAAGGTGCGCAGAGGTGCAATTTGCATGCGGCGATGGCTTTAGTGGAGACTAGGGTTTTGGGTATAGGCTCCCGCTTAGGACCGTCGCTCTGATACCATGTGGAATGTAAATGAGAGAAAAGTTCTATTCCAAGTAACCCTAGAGTCCTCTTATATAGGAGAAAGATTCGAGGGAGAAATTACACAGAGGACAGAGAAATTAGAAATATATAAATAAAGATAAAAGATAGAAATCTCTCAACATCTACCAATAAGAAAATTTGCTTATGTTATTGTGGATTATCAAAAGGATCGTTTTTAATCATGGATGTAAATTTCTACATATAAAAAAATAGCTTGAGTGTTAAATCGCAAAGGCAATAAGATGAAAATCTGATTGATGTGGGGTGATGATTATATATTTATAATAAAGATAAGTTAAATATGATTTCTTAGTTTATATAATACAATAAATATTAACTAAAATGTAATACATAGCATGCATTAATTTTAATAAAATCAATTTATATGTTCCATAACATAAATAAATGCACATAATTTTATTTCCTCTCATAATTTTCAGTCTAAACAAAAAAAATTAAAAATGATATCTTCATAATTAGAAAACATCATTTGTATAATAGCTTAATAATTACAAAATATCATCATTTTTATAATTATAAAGTGAAGTGCATTAAATGATATGTAAGACATAAGTTCTTAGAGTAGATGCAATTATGTAATGAAAAGAGCAAGATAAAAGTTATGATACGCATTAGCTTATAAACTATAAACGAATATTTAACATATGCATGCATATCTCAATATCAACAATATCTGTTATAAAATACTATGTTATACATTAGATAGTAGTTATATCCTCTTATATCTACAATTAAACTAATCAAGCAAACTCATAATTTATATAGATGCAACAAGAGCATCCAAACAGTAAGGGCACGAAGTGATGAGGCACCTAGCTTGATTGATCCCCGTGAAGGGACCAAAATATTTGGTGCAACCCTAACCCAACTTTGTTAAAAAGTGAATTTTATCATTGTTTTCACTGAATTACGCCGATCATCCTATTAAGATGTATAGTGCAATAATGTAGGTGTGTCAAAATTCGAGACTAGATGCTATTTAAATATATAGCAGGTGCGTAGGTATAAAATATTTGGGTTGTTTGTGTTTCTGACTTTCTGTTATTCTTATATTTATAAAAAAGAATGTTTTGATTTTAGTTTTTATCTTTTTATGGGTTATGTATACTACATGCAAGGTGAGTCTTTACGATCTTGCCCTAAAAAAAAGGGGAGACAACCTTGACAACACAGATTACATCAATATATACAACCACGTAAAACTCCTTTAAAATGGAGTTAAACTTGATATTAAGATAGAATGAGTTGTATTAAGCTGTTAATTTTTTACCAGTATAAAAGGCAAGTGCCCCTCAATCAGATGGCTTCTCGATGAACTAGGGCATAGGGTGATCTCGTGATAAGTTGCTTGATCAGAAGGACGATTTCTTTGATCTGCTCGGCTCATGGGAAGGAAGTTGGCTTATGGCTACTCACTTAAAAAAGGGAGTTGGATTATGGCTTATGGTGACTCACTATTGGAGCTTATGGCTCAATATATGGGTACGGAGAGGAGAACTTTGGCGGACCCATGAAGGACAGTGGATGAGGAGAAAGGTGCACCATCTTTCTTGAGTGGGAACTTCAATGAGGCTTAAATGATATAGTAGATTGGAAACATGGTACAAATGGAATAATGGTCAAGTTTAGGGATGTGGTTAATAAGCTTGGATTAGTGGACTATCTAATAAAGGAGAAAGGTTCACATGATGGAGCTTTTCCTCGAAATTAAGGCTCGACGAGTTCATAGAAATATGAAACAAAATATCGTGATATATCATCGTATATCGATGTCATATTTCCATATCACCATGTATATCGAATTTCAGACTGATATCTCAAGATCTATCAGTAATAGATCAACATATTGTTCTATATCAGTTGAAATTAGGGGAATTTCAATGCAAATTATCCCTATATCAACCAATATTATCGATATGTGTCGATATCTGAATGACCATTGTTGTAAAAATCAACTGACTAGACCGACTAGTCGGTCGGATTAGTTGACTCGACCATGTAAATCGAGTCGACTAGGCCAAATTGGCTTATAGTCGGTTGGACCGACTACTTGGACAAACTAATCGGTCTAGTCAGTCGAGTAGTCGGTCGATTTCTTCTTAGGCATTTGGTTGAGTTTGCTGGAGCCAAGGACCCCAACCCGAATACCCGATTCGACTTAAGCGGGGTTCATTGTTCGACAGCAATCTCTCTTCTTGTGTAATACGACTCCCCTCACTCTCCACGTCACATCTTCCGATCGAGCACCCTCTTCCGAGCACCTCTCCTCCACATACCAATCACCGAAGCCCCCACATCCGCATTGTCAACACCAAGACAGGTCACAACGATTGTTGGAGCACTCCTCCGAACCACTCCAGCCACAACCAGTGCCGCCAGATTAGGGTTTTGCCGCCCAGGATTAGGGTTTTAGCATTTTATTTGTGTTGTTTTTTTATATTCATTTGTTGTAAAGGATGTATCTTTCTTTTTTATGTTTGACTAATTTTTGTTATTCGTTATGCTAGAGGGGTTGTAGGCTATTGAATACATGTTTTTATTGATTTGCCTTTGTTATGGCTCACGGTTTATTACCAACTGAAGTTATGAACAGTTCTCTGTAAGCTATTTAATGCGTTTGTTGATTTGCCTTTGTTATAGTTCGTAGGAGATGTAGGTTGTTGTGCTAATGTATTTATCGATGGTGAGAGTTCTCTATGTATCACTTTTATATATGTAGATTGATTTCTCATTTATTCTCCGTAAGAGTGAGGTTGTGGTTGTTAGCGAAGTTTTCTAGTTAATGATAGCGATGCTAATTTTCTAAAGAAGATTATCCACGACAAAGAATCGTATGCACTTTCTCGATGGATTTATATCATTGTTGAGTAATAGAGTTCATTTCTTATTTGTTATGCTATTATTATATTATGGGATTTCCAACCCATGAACCCTAAAATCTTTGTAAATTACTTGCTTGACCCTGTAAACATCATTATATTATCCCCTCGACCCCCTAAAGTTGCTAACTCTTACACCACATAGCATGTGATTAATAGACATCCATTTGTTCCTCCAAGGTGAACAGATCCATCAAAAATATGAAACCTTTACCGTCTTATTTATATAATTCACAACACATATCCTTCTCCTTCCTCCTCCCCCAACTCCACCACTTTGCCAACCCCCCAGTCCGAGCACCTCCCCCCCCCAACCTTCGCACATGTCAAACCAACCTACTCGACACTGCCCCTCTCCAGCACCTCCCATGCATCGCCCCCTTCACAGCACCCCTCAACCCATGCCCCTTTCTCTCGTGGTCGGGAGCAGTGGTTTGAGTGGAAGCCAACCCATTGCACACGGTGGATGGAGGTGTTGAGGAGCTTCGAGGCGAAGTTAGGGTACAATTGGTGTGCCTGGAAACTGGAAGGAGTTGCTTCCTCTTCTTATGCAAGGAAGAAGGGGACAAGGTGAGGGGTTCTGGAATAGAGAAGGCATGATTTGATCAAAAAGATGACATATGTATGTGTTTATCATCAAATATTTGATTATCGATACAAGAAATCGTCCCGAAAAAATAGAGAAAATTATTTTCAAGATCAAAAGAGATGGTTTGAACAAAAAATTGATGGTTTAGTGGAAGGATGGAGATGAAGTGAAAAGACGAAAAATAAAAAGGAAGAAGTAGAAAAAGAAGAAGAATGGAGGAAGAGGAAGAGGAAGAGGAAGGTGGAGATAGGGAGGTAGAAGATCCACCATCCAATTCTCCTTTGTTTAGAATAACTCAAAGTATTGACTCAAGTAAAAGTAAAATTAATGACAAGGTTCGTGCGTAAAATGAAGCGACTTTACAGGGTCGAGGGGATGACAACGATGTTTACAGGTTCGAGTAGGTAATTTAGAAAGATTTTAAGGTTTGTGGGGTAAAAAATCTCATATACTATTTGTTATGTTATTTGTTATACTATTGTGTTATGATGTTAGCACCAAGCTATCACCTTAATAGGCTTGACTTTGTTGGTTAGTAACTTGCTTATGTCAAAGGTATGTTAACTTATGAATTTGTGACTATGTAGATGGCTACAAATCCGAAGAATGTTGCTCCCATTAGCGGCTCATCGTTTTATGTGTGTTGGGATCAAGTGATCGTCCATGACAATATGGGTATCTTTCGAACACTACGGATCCGAACATGTTTACTTGCAGGATGTGCAAGAAGGTGGTCAAGAGAGGTGTATATAGGTTCAAGCAACATCTAAGGCACCCAAGAGGCAACATGGAAGCATGTCCAAAGGTAGATCAGGAGACGAAGAAGAAGATGATCATTTACCTTGATGACGTTGTCAAGAGGAAGACGCTGAAGTTTTAGGAGATGAGAGATGAGATTGATATCACCAGAGATATTGCATCGACGAAGAGATTATGAATATCCAGCTCCTTGGAGCAAAATATCGCAGTGGAAGGATTATCACGTCAAATGACCATAAAAGATGCATGCTCCGAAGCAAGGTTTGAAAAAACGAAAGGCGGAACGAGGCGATCTCCTTGGAATCGAGGTGAGGCGTAGCCTCGAGGCAGTCGAGGCGTAAGCCTCAGTTTATATAGAAAAATATGTATAAAACTACAATTATATATATCTCTATGTAATTATGTGTTCTCTGCCCAATATATAATAATTTACACTACAAGATATGATGAAATAATAAAGATGATAACCCCAAAATAGAAGATAAAACAACATCATATAGATTCCTACACATTTCCATCTAATCAAAGAGGAATTCATTGACTATATATATTGTGGAAGAATTAAACAATACATATATATATATGAAATATTGTTGTAATTAAAAGTATGACTAAATATACATCGAAGAAATTTATATTATGTGTCTAACATATAATGTACAATCGTACGAGAAACCATGAATCATATCCATTTTGAGCAAAATTTTTGAAGTATTGTTGTAATTAAAAGTTTGATTAAATATATGTCAAAGAAATTTATGTTGTGCCTAATATATAATACAAGGCAACATGAGAAACCATGAATCTTATCCATTTTGTTTTGCTTGATATATTGCAAATCTTGTTAAGTTACAAGTATTGTTTAATTTAATATTTATGAATTCATTCATTAAGAGTGAAATAGTAAGAGTTTGCAAAAATAGGTGGATACATTAATTGTAAATATGAAGTTATGGGCATGAAATAAACATTATATTTAGCGACCACTCGAGGCGCACGCCTCACAGGACTAGTATGAGGCGTAAGCCTCAAGGCTAAAAGGGATCGCCTCGCCTCGAGGCATACGCCTCGACCGCCTCGAGGCTAGCCTTTTCAAACCATGCTCCGAAGATCATCGAGAAAGGGTAGCCTCCTATATATACAACTGGTCATACACATCGGCAATTCCTTTCAATGCATTGAAAGATGAAGCCCTTCATGCAGATAGTGGAGTCAATTAGAAAGTACAGTTTTGGTGTAGAGCTATATTTATGTCTTTGTATTGTTTTCTTATTTCTCTGTTCTTCTGCTTATCATACGTAATTTACCATAGGTCTCTCCCCTATATAAGAGAACCTAGGGTTCAAGGAATAAACAAGTTTCTTGATGCAACCTAATTGAGCAATGAACTAAACAACGTTCCTAACAATTGAAATAAATGATTAAACTGACGAAAACGAGCGAAATGACACGCGATACGCACAAATCAGCAACAATGGGTGTCAAGATATTCGAGTTTAGCCCCGGTTTCTCCACAAACTTAGGACAATACGAATAGTTATCAATTATGGGAAACAAATAGCAATATTTGCGGCACGGAATCTCAATCGTTCACCAAAATAATTAACAATATAATAATCCACAAACTAATATTATGCGGTGGAATTTAAATGGTGGAGTTGACGCTCATACCACAACCGGCAAGAGAGACTATGCACGCTTCAGATCTGATTTCCGGAGAGGGGATGGACGGGGCACTCTTCGGCTCTGGTCTGTTAACCGTCGTTAACAGAGGAGGTGGCGAACTGGGCGAACGCTGGAGGTGTTCCAGGGCGAAGGGGCGCGGGCAGGAGGAGGGCGGCGGCGAGTGGGGTAGTAGGCGCGGGTTGGGCAAGTGCGTTAGCGGTTGGGAAAGATGGGGCTGGGAAGGAGGGGTCATGGCGAGAGGTGGAGAGGCTGGGAGGGTGGCTGCGTGGTTGGGCGGCGCGGTGAGAGGGCCGCGAAGGAGAGGAGAGGAAGGCGGAGGCGTGGGCGAGCAGGTGGAGGGAGATCCGTGGGGCGATGGAGGGGCGGAGAAGGCTGGAGGCGGTGATGGCGAAGGTGAGGAAGGTGGTGCGCGGCTGGCGGGGACGAAGGTGCGATTGGCGGAGGCGGCGGTCGGCGAGAGGGGGGGAAGGGGAAGAATCGGCGGCGTAAAGGGAAGGGGGTTAGGGTTTGGAAGGGAAAACACGGGGGAGGGAGGGAATTCGAGAGAGAGAAAGAGAGAGAGAGAGAGAGAGAGAGAGAGAGAGAATTAGGGGTGGGGAAAATAACTTCAATTCCAACTTAACCCTAATACAATGGGGGTCTTTTATAGAGGCTAATCCCCCCTAAAATAGCAACAACTTTCTGAAAATAAAAATAAAAGAAAAGAAAACATGCAGAAAAGAAAAGAGGATAAAGGCCTTGTATAATGAGCCTTTTTACATAATTAGGTAAAATTTTAAAATAAAATGTCAACTAAGAGAGGTGGAATCATGCTGCATCATTTCTCATTTTTCCCAACATGGTATCAGAGTGACGGTCTAGATCGGAGCTCTCATACCCCCACAAACCCTAACCCTATGCCCACTACCGCCACCTCTCCTCTCCCATTCTTGACTCTCAGCCGCCGCTGCTAGGGGCCACTGTCGTTTCCCTTTCTCTTTCTCTAGGGGAACCTCCCCTCTACAAGGGGTGTCATCGATGACCCCCCCCCCCCTCTAAGGCATTGCCACCGACTCCTCTCTCTTGACGGGATTGGTTATTTTTTTGAAAGAAACAACAGGTGGACCCCCTGTATATGTGAGGGTCACCACCAAGATATATTAATTAAAAGTAAGATATAGTACGATATCGGATCCTAAAGCAAGATCCACGAGTAGTACAACGCATTACAATGAGCCACAACATTCTCAAAGTAAAACCTCTGGTTGTTGAAGATCAAGTCAGTCTACTCCAACCATATGGCACATATGACGGCAAATGCCTTCGAGCAATCATCTGTAGAGTTATCGCCGATCGACCTGATGGACGTCTAGAAATCCGATGACCCTTCGCTCACAACCCAAGCTAGGTTCACTTCCCACCAGACCTTTTAATATTCTAGGCACTTGACGAATAAATGATCTGAATCTTCTACCTCTTCCTCGCATCTATAGCATTGTGCGTGTTTTTTAAAGTCGTCCCCTCCTAGCTTTATCAGAAAGATGGGCTCGTCTCATGCGCCAAAGGAAAATCTTCACTCTATTCGAGATCCTTGTTGCCCAAACTATGTTCATATCTCTACACAGCTCCCCATCCTGAATCTCAGCCCGCGCCCTCAGCTCTTTATACACCCTCTTCAAAGAGAATTTGTTACCCGTCCAAAGAAAGTGATCTTTGTCATGCGCGAGGTCCCCAGTAAGAGGGAGTTCAGCCATCATGGAAAGATACTCCTCCGAACGCAGGTCGGAGTAGGAGAGATCTGATGTAAATAGTGGAGACCACGCACCAACTTCCACAATCTGAGAGAGAGTGGCATCCCTATCAATCGCCAAAGGAAAAAGTCGTGGGCATATGCCTTCTAACAAGCCCTCTCCATTCCAGTCATCACGCCAAAATCGAAAAATGTTTCCATCTCCCAACTTGAGTCCGAGTCTGAGCATCAACAAAGGCAATACATCACGGATCCTGCCCCAAAGAGGTGACTCAAAACGCATTCGCCTTGCCACCAGTTCTCCCGTGACCTCATAAAGCTTCCTCATCAATCTAGCCATCAGAGACGAAGACGGTCCCCAGAGGTGAATCACCCACTTGGCAATGAGAGCCCTATTCATACGTTCTACATCACGGACTCCCAGACCTCCCTCCTTTCGTCCCTTCTTGATATCGTCCCAGCTTACAAAGTGCAAACATGTGCCTCGTTGATTTCCATCTGACCAAAAAAATATCCTCATCATGGACTCCACCTTCTTTCGACCCCCTGCCGACATCAAACGCGTAGAGAAAAAGAAGATGGGAATCGTTGAGAGGACGTGCTTCAAAAGGATCAAGATCCCCCATCTCGATAATGTGACCGCCTTCCATCCAGCCAGCCTCTGTTCCATCCGTCTAATTACATCATCCCAATTGGCATTTTTTATCCTCCATGCCACCAAAGGCCCAGATAGGTGATGGAAAGTTCACCCAACGAGCATTCCATTAGGTTAGCAATGGTGTTACATTCCACCTCATTCAGTCCGAAAGGAATAACCACTGACTTATTCATGTTGATCTCCAAGCCTGAAAGGTCACCAAAGATTTCTACCAGTTGTGCAGCATTAGAATTCTGCAAGTCCATGCCAGCGAGAAAGATGATCGTGTCAACCACGTATTGCAACACAGTTACACAGGGATGGAAATGTCTTCTTTACGAAAACCCTAGCAACAACCCTCTCAACAACCTTCATGAGCAAGACCCCCAAAGCATCAACACCCAAGACGAACAACATGGGGGCAAACGGGCACACTTGTCTCACAACCACGTTGCGACTCAAAGTAGCTGCCTTCTGGCATGTCGTTCACCAAGACAGCGAAAGACGTGGTAGTGACGCATCTGTTCATCCAATCTACCCACAATACAAGGAAACCTCTCATCCGCAAGGAAGTCCATAGGAATCTCCAATCAATACTGTTGTAGGCCTTCGAGTAGTCGATCTTCCAAATAACCCCTCTTGCCTTATCGTGCGGTTCATTTCTTCCTCCGAGAACGGTGCTAAGGGGCTTAGAGCCAACCCTCCGACAGGTACTCGATGTCGATCCCGCCACCCCCATCCGCTCCCTTTCTTCCTCCGCAAGGCTTCGATAAAGTGTCCCCTCAACGCAGTCCCAATCACTGCTTCTCCTGAAGAACGAATCCCTCCCACGTCTTTGTTGTGAATGTAGTTCCTCCTTCAACGCCTCGATGCCATGGAATGGAAAAATCTTGTGTTAGTGTCTCCCTCTTTGAGCCACCTTTGCCTGGATCTTTGTCGCCATTCAATATCCTCCTTTCTATCCTCTAGCATGACCATCTCAAGAAGTTCCTGCCTCTCCTTGATCTCGCTATCAAGGAGACCTCGTGTGTCATCCAAGCCATCCAGCCGAACCACTTCAGCTTGGGCCTCCACCCTCTTCACTTTCCTATTCCTCCTCACATCCTTCCCGGATGTGAGAATAAGTGTGGTTTAAGATTTCATGTCAAAATTGAGATTATCTAGCACAGATATAAGTGTGGTTTAAGATTCATTGAAGTGAGAATGCAAATAGATATGGATATGTGCACACTAGATACGTTGTAGTGTCGACTTTATACATATTGTAAGACATGTGATTGCATCCATTTTTAAATAGATACGTGTATTAATACTACTCTTGTTGTATATATAAAGAGGTTATGTCTTCTTTAATTGTATTTGATGTAACCATTATGAAATAAATGCAATGTGCATCAATTAGTGCATCTTGAGGAGGACCTACACCCTCATTATCGTTTTTCAATTCTTTAATATATATAAACAAATTTGATATTAAATCATATGTAGAATGTTCAATAGTTCTACAATATTGTGTGTTGGTTTTTCTACGAGAAACTTTATTTTTTTTGTGGATAGTTTGATACACATGTCGTTAAAAAACAGGCATGCTCGTTTCCAACATGTGGAAAAAGGTCCTTTCATGTAAAAAGCAAAATTGTAACATTCGTTGTTATTGTACTTTTACATGGGTATTGTTACAATATACGATCGCTTGGTCATGCATTATAGCTACATATTAACCTATATTATGTTGCATTATCTTCTTTTACATCCAATGTCTGATGTCAGTACGATGTGTAGTTCCACCAATTGACATGTTAATTTTACTGAATTTCAATTGTGGTGAAAATGTCATGTAAATATCAAGTCTCAACAACGGATGTTTCATGTTCTCACAATCAAAATTTCTAACTTATGTTGAGTTTACAAGTTTCATTTTAATTGTGATAAATTACATATTTGATCATCGTTATCGATCTAAACTCAGTAAGGGTCCATGTCTTTTTCAATCGTAACAAAAAAAGGCCCCAATTCCATTTTCCAAACAAAGTAAAAGGCTACCATTAGTAGATGGTAACTGGCCGAACTAAATTGCCCTTTTAGTTGATGTGAATCCCCGTCCCCCATTGAAACCCCTAACCCCCACTCGTCCTTCATCTCCCATTTGCCCCCTACAGAATATAGGACCTTCCTTTCGTGGTTGTGTGATTTACACTAAAGAGAAAACCAATGTTAGATCATATATATCGTTGCTTTCTAATTGGCGTGCAAACAAGAAGCAATCGCAACATCATATAGGTAGTATGGCCACAATGGAGCCTCTCTACAACATAGCATGTCCATATAACCCACGTGCAAGCAATGATCTATATCTAATATAAGCGTCAATGGGTAGCCATACCTAAAGGACGGAAGAGGATAGCAACAATGCATAAGAAGGGCTTCCTTGTTTTTTGATATGATTTATATTTCACTGCTGGTGGATATGATATCTTTGCATTCATATGTTCACGGGGAGCATAAAGCACCGTGTTGCATGTTCAACCATTGGTTTGACTTTGATTTTGATCCCTCGTTTGTTGAGTGTGTGTTGTTGATGGAAGAATCGAATGCATTTCTTCATGTTGTAGTTTCAACCCCTCCACTAGGCCCCACTACAGTGGCGGTAGTACCGCTCACTCCCTCCCCCTCGTCACAGTGAAGCGTCAATGTCGCCCTTATCTCATGGTACCCACACAGCTGCAGCAAATCCATCTCCAACACATAGTCGATCTCTTTGAATCATGTGTTGTGCTCCCCATTAGACACATTCTTACCTCTGTTTACGCCACCCGCTAGGGCAACCAACTATGGTCACGAGCCCACCATCACATGCCTTTTTCACACATTCTTAAGGTGGAACCTCTGCTACCGTCGGTGTAAGGCAACGTCGTCATGCTATTGTTATCTCTTGCACTCCTTTATTCCCAACTCAACCACCCCATCTTCAACATCATCATTGTCATTGACCTCACCACACCCATATATGTTGTAGATCACGCCATGATGAGATCACTACTGCTACGTGTCATCTTTGATACTTACCGCTCCTAAGCACATTGAGGCTTCTTATATGAGAAGAAAGGGCTTTCGCATGAGGCAATTTAGGGGATGGTAAAAGTGTAGTTAAATCTTTTTAAGCGAACTTTGGTTCGAACAATTTACCATTTTGACTTATACAATGAGCGATTGAACTAACAAAAGGTCATGAGTCATGACTATTAGTGGAGCAAGAAAGTAGGGATACAGGAGTTATCGCAATAAAAGGTTATTAGATAGCAAGAGAGAAAATGCATGCCCCATATTTGATGTTATGCAATAGTTCCCAAGAAAAGAGCAACAAAATCAACTTTTTATATGAATAACATATTAAAAAAATGAACCTTCTACGTTGTTGTGATATTGATTTTTAAGCAGAATTTGAAAATCAGGGGATACAAGTCACACCAAAACACAACAAAGAATACCAAATGCGCAATAAAAGTATCAGCAACCATGTTTGATAAAGTTTTTATGCAAAAACATAAACGTACTCATTAGATAAATCATAATTATGTAAAAAATGGGCTAAATATCCACACAATCCCTATTTTTTGTAGTATTGCTTTCAAAGTGCAGAAGTAGCCAGGAGCTATCTAGAAAATAGGATTAATGCTAATATTATATGGATAAAACAACATTTCCATGCACATGTGAGAGTTATCCACCACAGCGGTGCCATTGAAAGTTTATTGTGACCGGAATCAATCATGACAATGGTATGAAGTTCATCAATAGGATGCAGTTGGACTAAGGTCCCCATAAACAGAACACATATGAACATTATTTGATACATTTTTTGCTATTATAAATAAATGGTTTGTAGTTCATCTTTGAGAAAATGGTAGGATATATGTTATGGAGCTGTGTTGGAGTCAAAGTAATGTGAAATCGAGAAAAAGCTCTCTGCATTGATTTCATACTCGAGCAAGATAAAGTTTAAAATGGGCAGCATGTTGACAATCAAATTTTACATACACAGGTCAACATCTAGATGATACCACAATAATATTAGATATACAAGATTTTGTGTATGATTTTTCTAATGAACCTTTAGCCATGTTAGAAAATCGATGAGCACGCAATCCAATTGTTTGATTTTCATTCGTGAATGGAGATTAAAGCTACCTTTCATCACCAGTGGTTTGTAAACCCATCAATCATTGGTTTTCTATTTTACTTATTCATTTCTATATACTCCCTCAAGTTATTATTGGAATTGATTAAGCTTAATAAATTCCATGTCTCTTATGGTCATCCAATTTAAGAATCAAAGTCTCCATAACGTGCACGCTGCATTTGTTTATCTAGAATGGTTGCAAGATCACTAAACACAAGTTCTTTCCTATTCGCAGTAGAGATAAAATCCTACACCGGTTACAATATCCATTTACTGTTACAATTTCGGTACAACAAAGATAAACATCCCAAGGCAAATTTATCAACTCCTACTGCATTAAGTACTCAACTAAATTTATGACGGTCATCAGCCTATTTAAACATTGGCGGATAGAAACTCACCTTAAAATGCATCTTACAAACCTCAGAAGCCCGCACTCTTCAGTGCCTTTTCAACAGCTTTGACAATATTTGACTTAAGTTGAATCCGTTTATTCATAACACTAAATTCCTCAAAGTTTAAATTTCTCCAACTTTCACCGAAAGCAGAGAGGACTTCAGGTTTCAATATCATGAGACCCTGCTCCAGCGTAACTTGCGTATTCAAGTTTCCATCGGCAAAATCTTGCATTATCAACTTTACTGCCCAATTCAATCCTACGAAGTCATCGCTGCGACCATCTGCAACTGTTTCCCCTGGAAACAACATTACTGTTCTTCTTCTTCTTCATGAGAGATGCAGTAATACTCCCCAATTTCTGCGGCTTTCTATTACCCTCCTCTCCAGCTTCATCGCCTACTTCACCGTTCGGCACCTTCAAGTTGCCCCAGACCTTCTTGGAGAGATCGTAAACCAGCTTATCTTGCTCGTTGCTGAAGACCTCCTTCTCCTTGACTAAATTGGCTTCATATTTCTTTTTCAGGTTCCTGATCTTCGTCATGACCTGTGAGGTGGTGAATTCCGAGTGTAGCTGATGCTTCACCATGCCCAGCAGTTCATCGTAGTCAGGGGTTGAGGTGGGCCCACGCCCATGCTTCTCGTGGAATCCCACTACACCTTTCATCAGCACGGTTATGTCGTCGGTGGTCCAAACTCGCACGAATAGCTGCGTGTCGGTGGCCTTGCGCTTCTTGGACTTCTCGGGGGCAATGGCGGGAGGAGGGGGGTCGGAGTCGGACTCGGAGTCGGGATCGGAGGGCTGGGCGGGCTTGCTGGGGGGAGGGGCGGAGGTGACCGGGGTGGGCTTCTTGGTGCGGGTTGGCGAGGTTACCAGGGGCTTCTTGGAGGGAGGGGCAGAGGTGACGACGGGGGGTTTCTTGGGAGGAGGAGGAGGAGGAGGGGAGCCTTCCGATTCATATGAGGATCCTTCTTCGTCGTCTTCCTCTTCCTCCGAGGAGGAGACAGGTTTGTTAGGGCGAGGGGGTTTGAGGGCGGAGGCCGAGGATGGGGGAGGAGGGGTGGGGGCGGTGTCCTCGTTATCGGAGGAGGAGGAGGAGGGAGATCGAGAGGGAACGATGGGTTGTTTAGTCTTGCGAGCCATTGGAGGAGAGGAGGAGGAGGACGGGAATGTGTTAGGGTTTTGACGGGAGTAAACAAGAGTTACGAGTCTGGGGGGAGAGGAGGTTGGAAGAGTTCTGGAGAAAAATATGCAAGGTTCTTACGGTTTGTATTACATCTATTACTCTGTCTAAAGCCTGGAAATATTTTTAATTTAATGTAATTTAAATCCATATTGTTTGTAAATATATAAATATGTTTTCTCTTTGGACACTTCTTCCTATTTTTGTTCTTTCTACCTCTTATAAATTTCTCATTTTTTGAAGATTATAAAATAAAACATATTTTATTTCTTTTCTTTCAATGTGTATATGCAGAAGGTTTAACTTTTTTCCATATATTGTGCTAGGTTATATTATTGGCTAATTTATTTTTCCGATCACAGTATTACAAGTAGTAACATTTTTAAAACTTAACATGATTTATGCATATTAAAATCAAGATATAATATAGATTTACTTTTGTTATTATTCTTAAAAGTTTAAAATATAAAATAAAGCTAAATATATTCATTTATACTATTTAAAAATAGTTTTCAAGTTGAGATGATTTGATAATTTCGATATGTTAATAGAATTCATTTTTCAAATTCTAATACTAAAAGGGGTTGATGGGGCTGCCTCCTGGGGGCAGCCAACATGGCTGTCCCGTCCCATGTATATTCATCCATATATCCCTCCGATATGTCATTCGAATTTTGTCAGAAACAGAGACTCCTACGGCCTCCATCCAGACAGAGTCGATTTAAAAAATCATGCGATCGTTGAAAATTTTTAAAGCCTGGAAATATTTTTAATTTAAAATGCAATTTAAATACATATTATTTGTAAATATATAAAAATATTTTCTCTTTGCACTTCTTCCTATTTTTGTTCTTTCTACCTCTTATAAATTTCTCGTTTTAGAAGATTATAAAATAAAACATATTTTATTTCATTTCTTTCAATGTGTATATGCAGAAGATTTAACTTTTTTCCAGATATTGTGCTAGGTTGTATTATTGGCTAATTTATTTTTCCGATCACAGTATTACAAGTAGTAACATTTTTAAAACTTGGTATGATTTATGCATATTAAAATCAAGATATAATATAGATTTACTTTTATTATTATTCTTAAAAGTTTAAAATATAGAATAAAGGTAAATATATTCATTTATACTATTTAAAAATAGTTTTCAAGTTGAGATGATTTGGTAATTTCGATTTGTTAATAGAATTCATTTTCAAATTCTAACACTAAAAAACAATATATTATCATTATATGAATTTGTTGATTTTGATTTATGGATCTGACGCGACGAACACAACAGACTTTCAAAGGAATGATATTTCCAATATTATGAAAAAAATGTTATTCTACACCAACTAATAGTTTAATTTTTACTATACGAATTCATATTTGAATTCACATAAAAAAGAACTTTGAATTTATTACCGCTGCGAAGCGTGGAAAGCAACCTAGTTATTATCGGTATTTTTGAGTCATTAAATAAATAATTTACTTGTTTTGGAAACATGTAATCACATATATGTTGAAAAACATATATTTAAAGTTAATGTTATTTATGCCCATAATTCTGAGTAGTTTCGTAATTACCTTGGGAAGCCTCGATAATCATGTATTACACTTGGGACCCTGAATAAGTGCGTTGTTTTACAATTACATTAATAATCCTCCGTTAGTTTTGTTCATTAACTCAACCAAAATATCAAGTTAATCTAATCAATCCATGATTTAACGATTCAAATTTAACAGGGTGAAAAAAAAAGAATAAAAGAAGAAGAAAAAATTCTTTCTTCTTCCAGCAACTCCCCCCTCCCCTTCCTCCTCCGGCTCTCCCACCGCCGCTGAGCACCTCCCCCCTCCCCTTCCGCCTCCAGCTTGACCCAACCCCGTCAAGCACCTCACCTTGCTCCTCCAGCACCTCCCCCCCGTCGAGCACCTCCCGCTCCTCTTCCCTCCCTCATCCCGTTGCTACCACCATGGAACCCAACAGACCCCAACCTGTAAAAAGCCAACAACAGCAACCTTTTTTTCTTCACCCATTGTTTATGCTTCGCAGACATAGATGCTCAACTGGGAAGATACCCAATTGACCTTACTGACCCTCCTCCTCCTCCTCCTATGTTGTAGACGACCTATAAAAACCCAAGAGCAGAACAAGAAAAAGCGAGACGAGGAAGGGCTCCACATACTGATCATCCTCATCCAGTTCGCGGATTCTTCTCGAGATCTCGGAGCTCTCCACTCCCTACAACACCTCTGCGCAGCGCATCACTGCGTAGTTCTCCCCTCGTATGGGAAGGGCGACAACTTCTCGTCCCTCTGCCTTCCCCTCCCCTCGCACATGATAACCATGTTTTGGACCCTCCTCTATCTCGATCGATACACCAAAGGACGATTCCTCCTCATTTGTAGCTTGCTTAAGTTGAGAAAGACGAGAAGGTATCATTTGAAAACGTGGTATTATTTGAGGGTAAAATTATCCAAAATTACGGATTCCATACAAAATAACGGTGGAAGTTGATGTTACTTGACACAGGGTTCCTCATCTAAGGGTTAAGCATTATTCGGGGTCTTGGGTGTAATTTGTGATTATCGAGGGTTCTTGAGGTAATTGTGAAACTACTCAGGGTTATGGGTGTAAATAACCCTTATAGTTATTATAAAAATGGAGATATGTGGCTTGCTTTCACAAATATGCAAACAGTAGACCAATAAAATTACCATTTTTCCTGAAAACAATGGGGGTCCATGTAATAAATGATGATGTGATCACGGAATGGTTGAGATAACTTGTTAACTTGCTAATAGACTATGGGCTAATTGGAAATACCTTACACTAATTCATGTACATTGCACACGCAATGACTAGTGGAACATAGTGATGGAGACATCAAATGAGTAAACAATGCGACAAATAGTTGTCATTGACGTCATTTGATTTTTTTCATGGTAGATGATGATAGAAGAGATGACAAAAAAAGTTATCGATTATTGTTGGGAGACGGGGGTATTCTAAACATTAGAGGGGCCAATAATAAAACGATGGTCACTTACCCTTGGGGCGATGCTGAGACGATGTGGAGCATCGAGGATGATGTTGTTGTTGGTGGTGGAAGGGAATGTTGCTCGTCCTTTGATTTCACGCTCTTTTGCTTGTGCGGAAGATGCTAGACAATCGCATGATGGGTAAAAAACAATGTCGATTTCCGGTGGAAGGGAAGGTCATTCTTCCTCTAACTCCAGGTATGCGAACAATGTCCATTATCCAAATTCCCTGAGGGTGAGAGACGACTTGACATAATTTCAAATGTTTACATGAAAGGTCAGACGCATAATCTTGCTCGTAACGAGCCCTCGTGCTTTCTCCACGCATTGCCAAGCACGCATGGCAACTGCGAGGGAGGTGGTAATGCACTTGTTCAAGCTCTCGAGCATTGCAAGTTGTTCCTTTGAGATCATCGATACAACCAATGGTACCGAAGAATGTGGATCAAGTAGATGCACGGCGTTGTCGTACTTGGATACACTAATGCCATGGTTGTATTCGACCCGCAATGGCGAGAGTGCGTGAAGGCTTGCGCACTTTATGTATGAATGTGTTGTGATTTCTGAGATCCACATCATGGGTTATGATATTGTTGACACGATTTTCTGCGGTTTAAAAAGATGAGTTTACCACGTCGTTGTTGTTCCACGAAAAATCGCAATCAAACAAATAATATTACAACTACAAACATGGTCGGATTACAGAAAAATTGTAAGCGGTAAGTAGAGGATCGAATCCACAGGGACCAAGCAAATTTGCGATATTTGTTCTTCTTTCAAGCTTAATTAGGATTTTAATCCATGGCGACGAGAGAAGGATGTGAATTCTTGAAGAGACGATGCAATCTACGGTGAAAATACTTCCCAGAACCTAAAGTTAACGAATGAGGGTGTGCATGCAACTAAATAAAATAGTGGGGGCCGAATTGCAAATTAAGATGAAAGAAATAGGAGGTCACTTGCAATGTTTCAATAAAAAAGTGGAATGTAAAACTTGTGATGAATTTATTTAAAGAAAACTTAGAGATGAAAAGAGACCTTACAAAATAAAAATGCTTTCAAGTTCAATTCAAACAAAACCAACTAGTGTAAAAAATGTAAGAGAGCTTATAACATTAGAGTTGTTTCCTTCCAAATTCAACTTAAACAAATTAACTAAGGGAATAAAAATACGGAAGACAAATAATAGAGAGGAGAAACGCTTCTCTATTCGGATATGGAATGAAGACGATGTCGACGACGATGGAGATGGATGCGTGGGCTGCTAGATGTGGAGTGGGATGGAGCGACAAACGCTCCGAATACAGGCTGGAGCTAATCGCTGGAGTGTCGGGGAAGAAGGAGCCGCGGTCAGTGGCTGCTATGCGCACGAGACGAACATCGGTGCGCGGTAGCGGAGTTGCACTGGAGAGGACAACTGTTGTGCGCACTTGGAGAGCCGCTGGGGGCTGGAGCTAATCGCTGGAGTGTCGGGGAAGAAGGAGCCGCGGTCAGTGGCTGCTATGCGCACGAGACGAACATCGGTACGCGGTAGCGAAGTTGCACTAGAGAGGACAACTGTTGTGCGCACTTGGAGAGCCGATGGGGGCTGGAGTGTCGCAGAAGGTCGCGCACAGCAGGTGGGCTGCGCAGGAAAGAGCCCGTACAACGCAACTGGGGAGGCGTCGGTGGCTGAACGAAGGAGGATGGTGGCTGGGCATGCAGGTGGGCTGCACTACTCCTGTGCCTGTAAGAGAAAACGAGAGGGAGAGGGAGAACAAGAGAGTAGAGGGGTATGTCCAAGGCCTTGTGCGTGCATGAAAAAAATATGGACGGAGGGAGAGAGGTGGGAGGAGGGGTCTATATGCGTGAGTGCATGAAAATGGAAGGGAAGGGAGAGAGGTATCCACGTGAATGAGTTTGCATGGATTTTATACTTGCTATATGCGCCTCTTCAACATGAATTGAAGAGTCACATGCACGCATGTAAGACAAAATCAATAAATGCATTCATGTATGTATGAGAAGTTGTATGGAAAGGACGGCTCTTTTCATAGGAAAGGGGAGAGATAAATGCTGCGCGTGCATGTATGTGAGTTATTCTAGGCATGATATTAAAGAGAGGAGATTTTGCAATATCCCCCCTCTCCATTTCTTTCCAAAAAATGTTCAATGAAATGTAAGGCCATCAATGTGCTAGTTTGTTGATTAAACTCTATGACATTTTTAATTCTTTTGAGATATTTTAGAGTAGAGGGAATTTCTTCACGGTGGTGTATTAGCAAGGGTGATCGTCGACTTTGGTAAAATAATACTTCCCATCATATAACCATATAGTAGATATTATTGAATAATTCATCTGGATGCAGAATCATGAATGTGTTGATTTTATTCTGTATAATTAAGAGGTTTTCTCTTGATGTGTGCAGGGAATAAATTAGACATAGATTATGTGACTTTAGAGTTTGTAAATCAAGAATTGATATTATCTTCCACATAATTTAAGCCTATTATCACAGTATATCAAGTAATCATCACATCCCCATACTTACGTCTTGCTAGTCCCGAGCAAGAGTAAGATAAGTAATAATGAAGGCTAGGGAAATTAGCCAAGGTAGATCTGGTGAGGGTTTGCAGCAGACACCCCACAAAGTCTTTGAGTTTTCAGTTCCTAACCACTCAAATACACAAACTTCAATAGAGTCGACCCATGGATTAATGATTTGTTCGAATAGTCGACTTGACTCGAGTTTTGTAGTTTCAACAGCCTCTCAATTCCAACAAAATCAGACATGGTTTCAGAAGGTCGATCAAGTCAGCTCATCCCTAAAAAACATGTATTCTCTTTGACCTTGAGTGGATATAAACAGTGTTAGTGATAGTTTTAGCTTTCGTGAGTCAAGAGAACGAGCTATCAACACAATCTATCGAGGTACCGAATGATTCCCTATACATATAGCCTCATTCCTCACCTAGATTCAGGCATATTCTCCTTTGACCCAAGTATGTCAGCATAGAAAAATAAGCCATAGTTATTGGAGAATGGGACTTAATTTTTGGGGTTTTTCGTAGACCGCTTTGGTCCGTTGCTCTCATTTTTTCCTTTTACAGAGCATAACCCTGGGCCTCTTTGGACCTCTTTTAAGAATTTAGGTAGTATCATTGGGCTGCTACCACGGCTTTTTAGTGGAGAAGGGTTATTTGGTGGTCTTCTTTCCTTGCCTTTGCTTCGTACATCTTTGCATGATTGGTGGGGTTTTGGCATTTGTATTGTAATATGCCTTTTTGTGGTGTTTTTGTTTTGGGTTTGACATCAAAAGGTAGTATCGGCTTAATATTGACTTTGGAGGCACGATACTGGCTTATTTGCTGACATACTTAGACTAGAGAGATCATGTTTCCCCTGAGTCAAGTTCCTTCACCGACTATAGATAAGGTTCAGTCATTGGCACAACCAAGAGGACAACTCCTCACCTCAACTAGATTGTAATTGTATCTCGTAAAATAAACTCAATCAAGCTAAGTGTAATGTGCAGTTGCTTAATATCTACTGAAGAGTTTAAGAGTGCTACTAGTTTCTCAAGTGATCTAGTTAGATACAGAAGTCCATTCACCAGTAGAGTTAGTGGAATTGAGAGAATAAAGTCCATAAGGACCTAAAGAAGGCTTAAAAACTCATGTCTAGTGAAATTCTGATGAAGTTAAGTGGATTAGGGTCAACTCAACCTCAGTCTATGATTTATGCAGTGAAGATCTGATTTCTCCAAATAGGATAAAACTAGGAAGGATGTATTTTTGGTGGTTTTCTTGCTTTTTGAAAATATTTTTAGGGAAATTTTTGCAAAAGAGATTTTTTTTGAAAGAGTATGCAATTTTGAAAAGCTATGCAGACACCCCCCCCCCCATACTTAACAGAAATCATGTCCTCATGGTGAAGACAATGTGCAATAGGAGGAACAGAAGGGATGTGAAATGTATTTTTTTGTTTTTTTCTTTTCTTTTTTTTTTGGAATGTAATGTAGAGGGGTACCCCCATACTTATCTAATGCAATGCAGTGAAAATAAACATGTGAGCTGTAAGACGAAAAGATACCTGTGAGGAGAGGCTCACGAAAGTGCATGATTTAACGCCTCAGCTTGGCGATGTGGTGGTTCATTTTTCCTGCAGAAGGTATGTTGTGCAGACAGGCATAGGACCAGATGGTTCAACAGTGGGTTTTAGTCTTTGACCATTGACTCTGAAAGTGGCTTTATTGTTTGAATCAGAAATTTCTATCGAGCCATTATCGAATACTTGGGTTACAATGTATGGTCCTTTCCATTTCGATCTCAGTTTTCCTGGAAATAACTTCAGTTCAAATAGCCATACTTTTTTATTTTCTTTGAATGTTTTCCTCGAAATGTTGGCATCATGCCACAACTTGATTTTCTCTTTGTATAGCAGGTTGTTATCATAGGCTTGTGATCTCAGTTCTTCCAGTTCAGATAAGTCCAATAGTCTTTTCTTTCTAGTCTCATCATAATCCAAATGGCATTTCTTGATCGCCCAGAGTGACTTGTGGTGGATCTCTACAGGTAGATGGCAAGGCTTTCCATAGACCAACATATATGGGCTCATTCCTAAGGGTGTACAGAAGGTTGTACGGTAGGCCCAAAGAGCAGAAGGTAAGTGTTGAGACCAGTCTTTACGATCAGAGCGGACAATTTTCTGGAGGATGGTCTTGATCATTGGTATGTGGGTGATAGGCAGTTGAGACCCGGTGTTCGACCCCATTTTTCTTAAGTTCTTCACTGAATCGTTCAGAAAATGGGTTCCACCATCACTAATGACCATCTTAGGTAATCCAAATCGGGAGAAGAGATTATTAAGGAATTTAACAACAGTGGTGCTATCAGCAGCGCGAGTGGGAATGGCTTCAACCCAACGGGACACATAGTCAACAACGAGTAAGATGTGCTGATAGCCTTGTGAGGTGGTGAAAGGCCCCATGAAGTCTATTCCCCAAGTATCAAAGATCTCTATTATATGTATGGGTTGGAGGGGCATCATGTTGTGGCGGGTCATTGTTCCATTAGTTTGACAGGCAGGACAAGATTGAGAAAAATGATGGGCATCTTTAAAGAGTGTGGGCCAGTAGAAACTGCATTGTAAGACTTTAGCGGCTATGCGCTTCCCTGAGTGGTGTCCTCCACACCCAGAAGTGTGGCAGTGAGTTAGGACATCGTTGACTTCAGATTCAGGGATGCATCGTCTCCATATCAAATCAGTACCCTCTTTGAAGAGCAAAGGGTCTTCCCAGTGATAATATCAGGCTTGGACTTTGGTTTTGTCTTTCTTATGTTTCGACCAATCATCAGGGAATGTGGAGGTGACGATGTAATTGACGATGTCTGCATACCAAGGGAGTTGAGAAATAGACATGATACTTTCGTCTGGAAAATTATCAGAAATTGGGATTGTGTCTGTGTTTGAGGAAGGGATTCTTGAAAGGTGATCGGCCACGACGTTCTTTGCTCCGGCTTTATCTCGAATCTCTAAATCAAATTCTTGGAGCAGTAATACCCACCTAATGAGTCTAGGCTTAGCATCAATTTTTGTGAAGAGATATTTCAAAGCTGAGTGGTCTGTGTAGATTATGATGTGGGATCCTAAGATGTAAGATCGGAATTTCTCTAAGGAAAACACCACAGCCAGAAGTTCTTTCTCAGTTACAGTGTAGTTCTTTTGAGCATCATCCAGAGTTTTACTGGCATAGTGAATGTCATAAGATTTTACATCTTTCCTTTGACCTAATACTGCTCCTACAGCATAATCAGATGCATCACACGTGATCTCAAATTCACAGTTCCAATCAGGGGGTTGTAGGATGGGTGCTTCAGTGATGATTTTCTTCAGGGTTTTGAAAGATTTGAATGCTTCCTCAATAAAAGTGAAGCCTTGATCTTTTTCCAGTAATTTTGTGAGAGGGAGGGAAATTTTCGAAAAGTCAATGAAGCGGCGGTAAAAGCCAACATGACCTAGGAAGGACCGAACACCTTTTATGTTCACTGGTGGACTTAAATGGGTGATTATCTCAATTTTTGATGGATCCACTTCCATTCCTTTCTTTGACACAATATGTCCTAATACAATCCCATGTTTTACCATAAAATGTGATTTCTCCCAAGATAATATCAAGTTCACTTCAATGCATTTCTAGAGGACTCTATGCAAAAATCCCAGTGTTTCCTCAAAATAGTTTCCAAAAATAGAGAAATCATCCATAAACACTTCCATAAAATCGTCGATCATATCAGTGAAAATTCCCATCATGCATCTTTGAAATGTTGCTGGAGCATTACATAGTCCGAAAGGCATGCGACGGAAAGCATATGTTCCAAATGGACAAGTGAAAGTGGTTTTGTCTTGATCCTCTGGAGCTATGGCTACTTGGTTATAACCGGAATATCCATCCAGAAAGAAGAAAAATTCTTTTCCGGCTAGCTTCTCAATGATTTGGTCAATGAAGGGCAATGGGAAATGATCTTTTCGGGTAGCCTTATTGAGTTTCCTATAATCTACACAGACTCTCCAAGATGTGGCTACTCTGGTGGGTATGCCCTCGCCTTGTTCATTTTTGACAATTGTTAATCCAGCTTTCTTGGGGACAACTTGGAGAGGACTGATCCAAGGACTGTCAGAGATAGGGTAAATGATACCCGTACTTGCCCATTTTTAGATCTCATTCTTCACAACCTCTCGCAGATTGGGATTTAACCGTCTTTGCATTTCTTGAGAGGGTTTATTATCATTTTCCAGATATATGTGATGAGTGCAGAATGTGGGGCTTATTCCTTTTAAATCTGTTATCTTCCATCCAATGGCCCGAGAATTCTTTTTCAAAACCTTCATTAGTTGGCTCTCTTGCATATGATTTAGGTTGGCATTGATAATGACTGGTTGAGTGTGTGCATCATCCAAGAAAGCATACTTCAGATCTTTGGGTAGTGGTTTCAATTCAACAGTGGTTGTCGGTGGAGTTAGAGTTGTAGTGTTTCCTGAATCTATAACAGAAATGGACTCAAATGGTGGTTCCATCATGGGCATGATCATGGATGAAGTCAATGCGAGTTCAGAGTCTAATGTGTCCCAAGCATTATCAAGCTCATCAATTTCTTATCCGGTGAGAGGGCATGGTGGAGCTTCTAGTACGAGATTCAGATTGTATGCGGCAATTTCATGGGAAGTGCTTTTGTAAGTGGATCTAGAGGTGTTCAGGCTAACCTCTAAAGGATCTTTGGTGAGATGGATGGGGGTAAAGTCTTTTTCAATGTTGAGAACATCACATGTTTCTATCCAACCACAATCTTCAGTCTCAGAGTCAATAGAATTGGGTATGATCAGCTCAATTGGGACAGTTTTGCCGTTGATTGAAAATTCAACTTTGCCCCCCTCATAATCAAAATGTGCTTTAGCAGTAGCTAGGAAGGATCTTCCCAAAATGATGGGTGTTTCACTCAGTGTGTTGGGGGAATCCATATCCATAACAACAAAATCCACAGGAAATTTATGTCCTTGTACCGTGACTATAACATCTTCAAGAAGTCCTATTGGTCTCTTCACAGTGTGGTCCGTCATTTGTAAAATCATTGAAACAGGTTTTAGTCTTCCTAAGTCAAAATGTTCTAGGATGGCGGTAGGAAGAAGATTGATTGAGGTGCCATTATCTAATAAGGTGCGCTCGAAGGTCAACTCTCCAATCGTGCATTTAACCAAAGGTGCCCCTGGATCTTTTTTCTTGGGGGGCATGAATTGAGAAATGGCATTTGATGTGGCTTGGGGCAGCACATACTTTTTTTTTATTTTCTTTTTGTCTTTTCTCTTGATTTCCTCTTTGATGTGCATTTTTCCTTTAAGAAGCGGGAGAAGGCGGGGACTTGTTTGAGGGCTTTTAAGAGCGGGATTTCAATGACAATGTCCGAGAACAGTTTTTCTAACTCTGGATCGATGGTGGATGATCGAGGTTTTCTTCGGTGAAGAGCTCCGGGAAAAGGGATGGTTATGGTCGGGGAGGTAGGAGGGAACATGGTTGTCTCAGCTAATTTCTCATCAAGCTCTTCCTCAATTTCGGCTTGATCCTCTATAGCATGTGGTCTGGTGAAAGCAGAAGTGGTTTTCCCATTTCTCAAAGTGACAGCATTAGCAGATTGGTTTTGACGGGGTGGGGTTTTGAAGTTAACTTGATTTCTAGGTGCTTGTTGTGGGTTCCCTTGATTTGACCTAGAAGATGTAAAAAATCATTGATTCTGGTTTTGGAAACCAGGTGGTGAGGTGAAAGATCCGACAGGTGGTGGAGTTTGAAGTACTCCGGATGAACTAGCCTTGTTGGTGTTGGGATTGGGCAGCGGTTGAGGTGACAAGGCTGGGATGTATGACCTGATCTCGGCGAATTGACGGGCATTCTCAGAGTTGGCTTTTTATTGAGCTTCAGTGGCCTGTTGTTGAGCTATAGCTAGTTGTTATATTGCCTGAGCCAAGACATCGAAGTTTACTGCAGTGGTGGGGGGTTGAGTCACGGACGGTGTTATCGGTTGTCTGGGTTGGGTGTGATTTTGAAAATGATAGTTGTTCTGTCCATTCCACCCAGAATTTGATTGTTCTCTCCATGTGTTGTGGTTATTTGAATATCCTCCTCCTTGATTTCTCTGCACCCAATTTACAGTCTCAGGATTTGTGTCTTGATTATGAGTGAATGTGGTGCGGTCAACTTCATGGTTGGTGGGATTATTCATGGCTAATTTCCTATGACTTGAGTCATGAGGTTCATTTGTTTTGAGAGGGTTTCCCATTTGTCAGGATTCTCATTGCTGGATCTCTCATGATCAATGATATTGATTGTCCTTGTGTTCCCACTGTATTGTTCAAATGAGGAACTATTCACCGAGTTGTCAGCCATATTTTTAAATAAAGTCCAAACAAAATGCTCATCACGGTTGATGTAATTTCCATCGCAGGAGCCATCAATCACTCTCTTAAATGATGCATCTATGCCCTCATAAAATATCTGAACCAATTTCCATTTGGGGATTGCATGATGAGGACATTTCCTTTGTAATTCCTTAAAACGCTCCCAGGCTTTATGGATGGGTTCTCTGTTTTTTTTGGTGAAAGATGAAATAGCTTGTCTCAGGGCGTTGGTTTTTCCTATGGGAAAGTATTTCTTGATAAAAGCTTCCCTTAAGACATCCCATGAAGTGAGAGGGGTTCCGTAATTCCGAAGCCATTGGAGTGCTTTGTCTTTGAGTGAGTGGGTGAAGGCTTTCATGTAGATGTATTCTTTTTCTACCCCAGGGATACTCATGGTATCACAAGCAGATCGGAAATCTTGGATGTGGAGGAATTGATCTTCAGATTCATTTCCATGGTATTTTGGGATTAAGGAGAGTGATGCAGACTTTATCTCAAAGTCTCCTACTTCAGACGGGATTTGGACCCAATGAACTAAGTCCTCTGCAGTCGGATTGTAATGTGTGCTTATGGACGGTAGTCGGATGAGAGGTGCTATTGTATGACGGATCGTCGCATTTTCCTCTCTCAACAGTTGCAGTTGATGCAGGATGAGGTCCATAGGGTTTGGTCTTTCTTCTCCCATGTCTCCTAGGTTAGGTGAATTCTCAGGTTCCTCAGTTGAAGGAGATGGGTTGGGTTTTCTTGTATAAATCGGGTCGTACTCTAATGGTTGTTGCAATGGATTTTTCAGAGATCTACGACCTAGCATATACAGCACAATACACCAAACAAGTTGTTGATTCACCAACTCACACAAAAATTACCACGGAAGCGGTTATCTTTTCGATCTTATTTAGTGATTCAACAAAAGTTTTCAGAGAAATTAGAGTCCTTAAGGATGAGGTGGGTGTGGAAGATTGTGAGAAATCGATGTCCTAATCTGGCTGGGGGATCCAGGGTTGGTACTCAGATCGTTAGATCTACTCTTCCCACAAGAACCTGTGCCCAATGCATCGAGGAGTTACGATTTCTCTCTGCAATCCCACTTAACACCAGGGATTTTTGTCACTATCCAAGGGTTCTATGTGCTCGTGATTTTTGTGTCATGCATGTGCATCAAACAAGCATTCAGAATTTTTCCGCTTTCTGCTCGGGCCACTGCGGTGGCCTTTCAAGCTTATCTTCTTAATGATCAGTACACGATTTGATGATCTTTTTAGGTGAGCAGAGGGAGAAGACCACAGTGATGATGCAAAGAAAAAGTATTTTTTTTATTTTTTTCAGTAAGTTCGGAGCACAAACAAATGCAAGAAATTTTAAAAGCCTAAGATGCCTAAGAGAAAGAGGGACTCACAGTGCCTGCACTTCTGGCGCTAATCCGTAATGTTTTGTCATGCTGATGGCGAGCTTTTCCGAGAAGGAGGGGAAAATTAAGATTACAATTTTTTTACGATATTACAAGTTTGCTAAAACAAAATGCATGAAACAACAAGTATTTTTTTAAGCCTAAGTACCTGCAAAACAAGAAAATACATGGATTAGATAATTGAAAATGAGTAGAAATGAAGAAGAAAAAAATTGTAAATGTTGCCTAGTCTCCGGCAACGGTGCCAAAATGTTGACACGATTTTCCGCGGTTTAAAAAGATGAGTTTACCACGTCATTGTTGTTCCACGAAAAATCGTAATCAAACAAATAATATTACAACTACAAGCATGGTCGGATTACAGGAAAAATTGTAAGCGGTAAGTAGAGGATCGAATCCACAGGGACCAAACAAATTTGCGATATTTATTCTTCTTTCAGGCTTAATTAGGATTTTAATCCATGGCGACGAGAGAAGGATGTGAATTCTTGAAGAGACGATGCAATCTACGGTGAAAATACGTCCCAGAACTTAAAGTTAACGAATGAGGGTGTGCATGCAACTAAATAAAATAGCGGGGGTCGAATTGCAAATTAAGATGAAAGAAATAGGAGGTCACTTGCAATGTTTCAATAAAAAAGTGGAATGTAAAACTTGCGATGAATTTATTTAAAGAAAACTTAGAGATGAAAAGAGACCTTACAAAATAAAAATGCTTTCAAGTTCAATTCAAACAAAACCAACTAGTGTAAAAAATGTAAGAGAGCTTATAACATTAGAGTTGTTTCCTTCCAAATTCAACTTAAACAAATTAACTAAGGAAATAAAAATGTGGAAGACAAATAATAGAGAGGAGAAATGCTTCTCTATCCGGATATGGAATGAAGACGATGGAGACGGATGCGTGGGCTGCTAGATGCGGAGTGGGATGGAGCGACAAACGCTCCGAATACGGGCTGGAGCTAATCGCTGGAGTGTCGGGGAAGAAGGAGCCGCGGTCAGTGGCTGCTATGCGCACGAGACGAACACCGGTGCGCGTTAGCGGAGTTGCACCGGAGAGGACAGCTGCTGTGCGCACTTGGAAAGCCGTTGGGGGCTGGAGCGTCGCTGAAGGTCGCGCACAGCAGGTGGGCTGCGCAGGAAAGAGCTCGTACACCGCAACTGGGGAGGCGTCGGTGGCTGAACGAAGGAGGATGGTGGCTGGGTGTGCATGTGGGCTGCACTACTCCTGTGCCTGCAAGAGAAAACGAGAGGGAGAGGGAGAACAAGAGAGTAGAGGGGTCCGTCCAAGGCCTTGTGCGTGCATGAAAAAAATATGGACAGAGGGAGAGAGGTGGGAGGAGGGGTCTATATGCGTGAGTGCATGAAAATGGAAGGGAAGGGAGAGAGGTATCCATGTGAATGAGTTTGCATGGATTTTATACTTGCCATTTGCGCCTCTTCAACATGAATTGAAGAGTCACATGCATGCATGTAAGACAAAATCAATAAATGCATTCATGTATGTATGAGAAGTTGCATGGAAAGAGGAGAGATAAATGGTGCACATGCATGTATGTGAGTTATTCTAGGCATGATATTAAAGAGAGGAGATTTTGCACTATCCCCCCTCTCCATTTCTTTCCAAAAAATGTTCAATGAAATGTAAGGCCATCAATGTGCTAGTTTGTTGATTAAACTCTATGACATTTTTAATTCTTTTGAGATATTTTAGAGTAGAGGGAATTTCTTCACGGTGGTGTATTAGCAAGGGTGATCATCGACTTTGGTAAAATAATACTTCCCATCATATAACCATATAGTAGATATTATTGAATAATTCATCTGGATGCAGAATCATGAATGTGTTGATTTTATTCTGTATAATTAAGAGGTTTTCTCTTGATGTGTGCATGGAATAAATTAGACATAGATTATATGACTTTAGAGTTTGTAAATCAAGAATTGATATTATCTTCCAAATAATTTAAGCATGTTATCACAGTATATCAAGTAATCATCAGATATCCCATGTGTTGATGAAGCAAATGGAGAAGGTTCCATCCTCGACCACTTGTGTTGCCACCTCCAAATAGATGCCACCTCAAATTTGTTACATCTTATTGCACGAAATGTAATCAATGACTGCATAAAAATACAAGAGACTGTGTGGAGTGATCACATTCTACCTGGAGTCTCATGTAAATCAACCAAAGCATAACTATGTACATGGAGCAGAAAATGAGCATGGCGGTTGGGCTAGCGGTCTAATTGTGTGATCACTTTCCTTTTCTTTCTGCAACCGCATCAGGTAATATAAGTTCAAAACAAATGGAGTGTTGGGGGAGGAAGAGGTTTATGTCATATCAGGACATCAAAACACATCTCCTTTTGGATATGCATGGCTAACATGGTATTCACATCACATAACAACATCAATTTTTCGTGCGGAGGAAGGAAATGTATATTAATAATGACAGAATCAGATAATATAGATCGATAGATATCGTGTGGGGAACGATACTTATATATATGAAATAAATTGATAATAGATATATACCCAACCATCTTTCATGATACGTGATATAACACCGTAGCATGACACAACAGTGTCATCTCAACAACCCACTAGATAAGCATAGATATTCAAACACCTCTCCAAGAGGCACTAAATCCAACATTTAGACCAACTACTATATTTATGTATTCGTCGATATGAGATACAATTTATTACGAATAACTTGTAGTTTGATGCCTTAAAATTAGTATGGTATACCAGTTCTCAAATAATCACTTCATTCTCGTTCAAAGGTATCATAGTTTGATGGTGGTATTTGATTATATCGCATTGCATCCACATCTTTCTATGTGTATCATACGCTCTCCGATCAAGTCGATCCATTTAAACTCAGATATTTAGCCATATGCTGCAATTCACATAATTTCGAAGTTGTTAATGCATCCATTGTAATTAGAATTTTCAAGATGCTAGACCTATCATATAAAAACGCGTGGATTGAATTATTTTACCCTTGAAAAATTAAAACCTCGCAACAACCCTCCTCAACAGCCTTCCTGAGAAGGAACCCCAAGGCATCAACAACCAAGACGAACAACATGGGGAAAGGGGGCACACATGTCTCACACCACATTCGGTTGAAAGTAGCGGCCTTCCGGCCCATCGTTCACCAAGACAGCGAAAGACGCGGCAGCGACGCATCTTTTCATCCAATCTACCCACAATTCAAGGAAACCTCTCATCCACAAGGAAGTCCATAGGAATCTCCAATCAATACTGTCGTAGGCCTTCGAGTAATCGATGTTCCAAATAACCCCTCGTGCCTTATCGCACGCTTCACTTCCTCTTCCAAGATTGGTGACAAGAGGCCTTCAGCCTGCCCCTCTGACAGGTACTCGACGCTGGTCCCCCGCCACCCTCATCCTCTCCCTTTCTTCCTCCACGAGGCTTCGATAAAGTGTCCCCTCAATGCAGTCCCAATTGTTGCTTCTCCTGAAGAAAAAAATCCCTCCCACATCTATGTTGTGAATGTAGTTCCGCCTCCGATGCCTCGATGCCATGGAATGGAAAAATCTCGTGTTAGTGTCTCCCTCTTTGAGCCACCTTTGCCTGGATCTGTGTCACCATTCAATCTCCTCCTTTCTATCCTCTAGCATAACCATCTCAAGAAAGTTCCTGCCTCTCCTTGATCTCGTTATCAAGGAGCCCTCGCGTGTCATCCAAGCTGTCCGGTCGAACCACTTCAGCCCAGGCCTCTTGCCTCTTCACTTTCCTTTTCCTCCTCACATCCTTCTTGAATTTTGTGAGGCACGACCTCAACATTGAGAGCTTTGCCGCTAACTTCACCACAACAGTTCCCTCAACAAAAACCCCCTCCATTGCTCCGCTACCATCTCCTTAAAGCCCTCCTCTGGAAGCCAACTTCGCTCAAAATGAAAGAAGAATCTAGGCAATTGGTCTTCCCCAAACGACTAAAGGATTGTCATATGATTAGAATGCGCATGAGGAAGGGCCCAGACCCTCGACAGAGGGAACGACTCAGAACCCTCAGGAGAGAGCAAGAATCTATCTAATCTAGAACGAGATCGCATGTTCTGCCAGGTAAATGTGCAGCCCACCGCATTGAGGATTGACAACTTTAACGCATCCACCATCTCATGGAACTCCTCCGAACCAGGGTCTCTACCACCATCTCTCTATGGTCGATCGTCTGAAAGCAAAGTAACGTTGAGGTCTCCCCCGACTAGCCAAATCGTCGCTCTTCTCGTAACCCCCAGCTGATGGAGCTCAAAAGCCAAAGATCCCCTCTCGTTCTTGGTTAGATCATAGACATTCATAATAAGGATCTCAAGGCCATCTGTCCGCCATCTGAGAAGCACCAACAAACAGAATAAAGAATCTACCTCCTCTAGAAGGTCAAATGCATCCTTCCTCCACCCTGACAACAACCCGCCCGAGGAACCGATAGCGTCCATCCGCGCCAGCTCAAAACTGCCTCCTCCATCCAGCCCTACTCTCGCAGCATCGAAACCCGTTGATAATTTAGTTTCTTACAATAAGAAGATATCAGCACCTGCATCTGCAATCAAATTCCACACCCCCATCCTTTTTTCAGGATGTCTCAGGCCCTGACGTTCCATGAAAGAATCTTCAAAGGCATAAGATTTGCTTTGACTTCCGAGGAGGGATGAGATTCTACGACAGATCGATCCAACACATGAAATATACTCTGGTTCACAAGATGGGTCGATGGCGATCTTCGGACATTCGTCGTCCACTCCGCTTCGGCGACGCTGCGGATCTCCTCCTCCTCCTCTCCACAACAACCTTCCTGGCATAGCACGCTCCGAACTCGGGCGCATCCCTTCCTCGGTTGCACCTACACCTTTCAAAGCCTCCACGAACATCGTTTCCCCACCAAAATCCTTGAGACTTCCTCCCCCAAGGGTGTCAAGCCCTCCACTAGAACATACAGTCTGTCCTCCTTCCCATATCCAACGTACATCAGTTGCGTTGGGATTGGTTGCTTGAGTCTACACAAGCAACCAAATCTCTATATGTTAGTGTAGACAAAAGCTTGTCTAATCTACAACCCTAGTCTTCTCTAGCTGTCATGTCATAAAGCAAGGTAGATATCCCCACCACAAGCGCCTTCAGAGGTCCTATGCCTACAGTAAAGATGGATGGGTCAAACTATGAATTGTAAGCCATGCAGTTCATGGACCTGATGAAGTCTATAGGTAAGAAACACATTCTTACCGGTGAAGAGCCGGTTGATAAGATGGGGGTTAACGCCTCATGGGAGGCAGATGATGCATATGCCAAGGTGCGACTTTTGAGTACATTGGAGATAAAGATCGTCAATGATGTGTTACATCAACCCACAACCAAGGCAATGTGGGATATTCTCGCTGCTACTTATTCACATGCAAGGAATGAGACAAAGATTCTGCAACTCCAGCATGATATTTTTACTATCAAGAAGAATGGGTGGTCCCTTCATTCATTATATACATCCCTGCGTAGGATTTTTGAGAAGCTTCATAGTTTCATGCCTCTCACATCTACTCCTGAACAACAGAAGAAATGCTACCATGGTTGGTGTATATATGGCAACTCTTGATCCTGAGTATGAGGCTGCTCGTTCTCATATATTGGCAGATGCCACTATTCCTCCCATGGAGGAAGATTTTCGCATGCTCAGCTGAATCATTGTACCATCCACTACTGCCAGTTAGACTTCTTCAATGATGCTTCCTCCCGAGGTTGAGGAGGCTCTTCTCAGTTTCGTAGGCATGGACCTCGTGGCAGAGGAGGTCGTATTCCTCAGCCCTATACTTATGGCCATCGTCCTAGACATACAAAGGATACATGCTACTCTAAGCATGGATTTTCTGTTTCTGTTTGATTAGCTGAGCAGATTGAACCCCCAGTTGCTTCTTCTTTATATCAGTGATTTAATGACCTTATAACACGATTGAGGGACATTATACCTCATGCCAGTCCCATTACTTCTTCATCGGCCTCCGGGAGTCATTCAGATCCGGTTGCTTCGGCTTCCTCAGGTAGTACTTATGCACTTACTTGCTTTTTTGAGTAAAAAGAGGATGATATCCCCAAGTTGTGACTCACCGCATAAAACTTTTATATATTAAAAATAATTAACGTACATTACCTTGTGGATCAGAAATTATAAAGGAAGAATAATAAGCGGTTACATTTTCGGAGTAAAACCTCTGGTTTTTTAAAATTAGATCATTCCTTCTTCCCCAGATGGCTCAAAGAGCAGCAAAAGGTAGCACGCAGTCCTCTGTCGAATTACACCCTACCTACCTCACTGACCTCCAGAAATCGCCCCCCCCCATGGTGGCCCAATCTCCCTCCACACATGTTCCGACAAGGGGCAGCTAAAAATAGATGTTCAGTATCCTCTACGGGTATGCCACATCTTTCGCATTGTGTGACCGACATGCCAAACAATCTGCCCCTCCTTATTTGTAACACAATCTGCCCCTTCTGAGGCACCACAGGAAAACCTTCACTCTGCACAGGATCTTACTAGCCAAAATGATCTTCATGTCTTGTCCTAGTTCAGGGTCAGAGTCATCCATGTTCCATATGAACTCCATGTAAGCCTTTTTCAGTGAGAATCTGCCCCCTTCCCATAAGAAATGATCTCTACCATAAGAAGTACAATCCGGTGAAGGCAGCTCCGACTGTAGTCTAAATAGCTCCTCCAATTGCTGGTCTAAAAGATTAACCACAAACTGTGGGACCCACAAACCAAACTCGCAAGCCTCCGATACCAAACATCCCTTTGTTTCTGCCAACACATAAGGCCTTGGGAATTTAACGAAGAGCGTACCATTACACGTTCAGTCATCATACCAGAAACGAAAACCATCCCCGTCCCCTACCTTTGGTCGCAGCTTCAACCTTAGTTGTGGTAAAATAACAAGAACACCGCTCCAAAGTGAGGACTCGAAACTAGTCCTTCCTGCCTCAAGCGATCCTTTGACTCCATAAATGGCCCATAACAGCCAGACGACCAATCTATTTGTGTCACTCCAAATCTGAACCGCTCACTTAGCTAGAAGTGCTTTATTCATGCATGCCACATCCCGCAACCCAAACCTCCTTTGCTTAGAGGTCTCGTGAGGTCCTCCCACCCCAATAGATGTACACCATGCCTTTGTTGCTTCATGTCTGACTAAAAAAAATTCTGCATCATTACCACTATATTTTTTCTAACCGTCATCGGCATCAGCCTTGTTGAAAAGAAGAAAATAGGAATCGCCACCAGCACATGCTTCAAGAGGATCATCTTTCCCCCTTTAGAGAGGGTAACCGCCTTCCAACCATCCAATCTCTGTTCAAATCTCCTGACTACCATGTATCAATCTGATTTTCTCAATCTACCTACAACCAGAGATAAACCCATGTAGGAAATGGGCAACTCACCTACTGGGCAACTCAAGAGCTCTGCTATTATGTTCTTCTCTGCATAGTCCATCCTAGAAGGGATCATCACCGACTTTTGTCTATTGATCCAGAGTCCAGAGATGCTGCTGAAAATCTCCATCAACTTTTGGGCTCTTCTGTGCTTGTCCTCTGAACCGCTCAGGACAATCAACGTGTCATTGATGAATCTGTGACTCATCACTCCAAAAGCTGAAAATAGAGCTTTGTTCCCGAGCAATTAGCTGCATATTTCCACTTATATTGCATAATTAACATTGATGCATGCATAAATAATATTTGCATTTTAGCATTCATATTTGCATTAAATAAGAAGCCCAATTCACTTGTAAAAATCACTTGTAAATACCATATTTGTATATATTTTACACTAATCCAAATACAATAAAATCAACTCTATAGTGTATATATTACTAATAATAATAAAATAAAAATATCAGAAAAATACTAACTTGTAAAATTGTCCAATAAAACCCAAATCCAAGTTTGAAACTATGAACCTTAAAATGTGCATATCTCTCTCATACACTGTCCGATTTAGGTCTACTCACTTTAAAGTAATCTACATTCAAAGACCTTCAAAACAAGACCAATTTCATTAAAATTGGAGATCGTATGTGAAACTTGGGTTTTGGACCCCTATTGTATTTTGTACATATTGACCATAATACCCTCTATTTTATCTTTTTATTTTAGTAATTATTTAAAAATCCAAAAAATAGATTAAATTGTAAATATTTCTCTCATAATTTTTCTAACTTTACTTTGATTTCTCTCGAATTAAAAGTGATAAAAAATACAAAAGATAAAAATGCGGTATTTTATACCTATAATATACCACCCGAAAATACATTTTGTACAGATGAATTCATTTGATTTTTTGACCCTTCACAAAAGTTCTAGATATCGTTGAGATGAGAAACTTTCGTGTTGACCACTTTTCGATTTGACTGCTTTTGATATTTCTTTTCAATTTTTCTTTATATTTAACTTCGATTTTTATGGGAGAGGCACGTGGCCGCTCAAAGAGCCGCCACGTGGCGCCCATAATTCTACTTCAAAAAAAACTTAAATAGAAATAAAAATAGGTGCCATGTGGCCGTATCCCAGCGCATCACGTGGCACCTTCACCTTTTCATTCTCTCTCCCTCTCTCCTGTTTCCCCCCCACCCCCCACTGCATCCCGCGCACTTGCCCACATCGCATGGCACGCGCAACCACCTGCACTCACCTGCTCCACCACTCCCCGCGTGAGCCTCGCCTCATTTCCCTCTCCGTCATCCCTTGTGCAAGCATGCGCAGCTGCCAGCCCCTCGACCTTTGCGAATTCATGCCTCACCATCTCTCCCCTCTCAAGCACCTTTAAAAGCCTTCATTCGGCCCCTGTCGCAATCCATCCGCCAATACAGGACTGTGAGCGAGCTCTGGAGTTGGTATCTTTGGTAATAGTGACCGCCACCCATCAGAGCGATGACCTCCTCGCATCCGGGTGAGATCCAAGGCCCTCCAGATCTTGCCGCAACCACTTCTCGTGAGCTGCTCGAGCTCCTTTGTTGCTGCTTAGTCGAGCGAAGACCGTGTTCTTCAAGAACACATCCCATGTACCCTATGCTCTCTCTCCTTCCCGTTTCTTCTTCCTCCATCTCCTTCTTCTTCCTCGTACTTTCTCTCTCATCATTTCTCCATCTTCCATTCACCAAATATCAAAGGAATTATCCATGATCAAAGTAAAAAGGAATGGACTCAAAGCTGAACCTTGATGCAAATCGATGTTGATGTTAAAATAATCAATATTCCCTGATTGGATCCACACACAAGATGAAGCCTCATCATATATATCCTTTACAAGGTTAATGTATAGGACGGGTACTAGTCTCTTATCCAAAATACTCCATAAAATCTAGTGGTATTGAATCACAACCTTTTTCCAAATCAATAAAAATCATATGGAGGTTCTTTTTAGATCTATAAATCTCCATTGTTCTCAACAAGTGGAAAGCTTCAATAGATGAGTAACCTGGCTTGAATTGATTTTTAGTTACTTTAGAAACTTGCCTTAACCTTGTTTTGATCACACATTTCCAAATTTTTATAGAATGACTCATCATTTTGATACCCCCTATAATTCGAATAATTTTGAATGTCCCCTTTATTTTTATAAAGAGGCATCGCTATGCTTATCCTCCATTCTTCAAGAATTTTCTTGCTTCGCCAAATAACATTGAATAAATTTGTGACCCATGTCAAACCTCGTTCAACTAGAACTCTCCAAAATTACATAGGAATGTCATCAAGTCCTACCCTTTCCCAGGCTTCATTACCTTTAAAGCCGCCTCTACTTCCTTCCTTTGTTTCTGTTTATTGCTTGCACGAGCCAGATAACATTCACTGCCAGCAGGATCTCCCAAAGTAATCTCTTCAACTCCTTCCCTATGAAAAGCATATGGAAATATTGCTTCCATATATAGTCTTTGTATCCTTTTGAGAAACAAGCTTGTGTCCTTCCTCATTCTTGATGCATCTTACTTGAGAAATATCTTTGGTATTTCTTTCTCTTGCTTTGGTCAATCTTAATATATCCTTCTTTCCCTCTCGAGTCAAGCTTTTTGTACAAAACTTCATAAGCTTTCAACTTTGCTTCACTTGCAGTCTTATTTGCTTCCTTCTTCGTTATTTTGTAGTTTGTGATAATTTTCTCTATTCTATTCTAATACATAGCTTTAAAATAAACTCTTTCAATTTTGAGCTTCTTTTGCCCCCCTTAACTCTACCACCAAACCTCCTTTTGACCTAGAATTCCAATCTTAGACTCGCCCAGCATCTCTTTGGCTACCCTTCAGATTCAAGATGATACTGCCTCATGCGTCCTGTTTGCACTTCCTTTACAATCCCAAGATAAGTCTTCTAAAACCTTCTCCTTGAAGCTTGATTGCTTCAATTGAAGATCCACCATCTAATTCAAGTGATCTTGGGAACCACCCTCTTCTTTGTAACCCTTTTATTTGCATATCCATGACTAGCAAGCAATGGCGAGATTTTTTTTGACAAGAAAATAGGGTGCGCTCCTGAGACGGGAGTCACCACAGATTGCATTGAATATTATAAAGATGGGTTACATTATGTAGAGGCCCAAAAGTTATATAAGGTCTTAAAGTGAGAAACAACATTCTCAGAGTAGAACCTCTAATTTTTGAATATGAAGTCATTCTGCCCTAACCAAATGGCCCACAGCACCACAAACAGCTTAGAGCAGTCGTCCGACGAACCATGCCCACAGAGCGGATCGACCTCCAGAACGGCTCAAACCCAGTGGTATCAACCAAGCAACCTCTGAGTCCCTCGAAACCTACCTTGACATCGCACATCCAAAGAAAAAATGTTATGCATCTTCCACAGAGTCCTCACACCTATCACACCGTGTGTCGTCGATGCCAACCAGTCTCCCCCTCTTCGTTTTATCGCATATGCGATTTCTTTTGAAACACCAAAGGAAAATCTTCACCCTTGGCGGGATCCTCGCTGCCCAAATGATCTTCATATCCTGACACAGATCCTCATCCCTCACCTGAGCCGCCGTCAATCCCCTCATTGCCTCGTATGCCTTCTTTACGGAGAACCTCCCCCTCCCCCTCAAAATGGCCCGCCTCCAGAGTCAGCTCCCCTGGCGGTGGAATCTCTGCCAACATCCTCATGAAGTCCTCGAGGATTAGTCCGAAAGGTCCGTGACAAATAACGACCCCCACGCCCAGTGATCTGCAACATCTCTTATCACTATTCACTATTCACCCTGCCCAACCCTGCAACCAAACAGGCCCATAGCATCAAGCCTCACCACCCCCACTTGGACCTCCCCTCTCTTGGCCCTTCGCCGAAGCCTCACCTCCCTTCCAAATGTCAGAAGGAAAGACTTGAGAAGCCTCAACTTTACCGCAAACCTAGAAACAGTCGATCCCACCAGATCCATGCCTCTCTATTACGCAACAACTAGCACTCTGAATCCATCCTCTAAAAGCCAGTTGCGTTCGAAATGGAAGAGGGATCTCTTCGTCCTCTCCTCCCTCGATTACCACAAAATGGGGGTGTGGTCCGAGTACGCCCTCGGCAGCGCTCACGCCCGGGCCAACGGGAACGAGTCCATTGTCATAGTAGATAGCAGGAAACAGTCAAGTCTAGACCTCGATCTGACATTCTGCCAAGTGTAGGCACAACCAGTCGCGTCGAAGGTGGACAGACCCAAAGAATGCGCCATTCTTCTCAAGCTCTCCGAACACGGGTCCCTCCCACCCCTCGAATGCGGCATGTCTTCTAGGAGCGGAGTAACGTTGAGATCACCACCAATGATCCATATTCCAGTAAAGAACACCTTTCCCACAACCCCCACCTCAGCTGCCAAGGACCTCTCATTCGACCCAGTCGGGCCACATATGTTTGTAGCCACTAGCGTCATCCCATCTCCCCTCCTCAAGGACACTGAAATGCAGAAAGACGACTTCGACACCCCCATCAATTCATACATATCACTCAACCAGCCTGTGAGGACACCTCCCACAGCCGCATAAACTTCCAGTTCCGCCACCCCAAATCGATCCGCACCACCAAGTTCCCTGCAGACCCTGCCCTCACACCCAGACATCTTTGTCTCCTGAAGCAAGAAAATATCAACCCCATCCTCCTCTATTAGGTTCCTATTCGCCTGTCGTTTCTCGAGGCGGCCCAACCCCGTGACATTCCATGAAAGCATCTTCATTAATGGGCATCACGTGTTGACATCTTTGGAGGGATCACCCCCTGCCTTTCAGCAATGCATTGTCTAGCAATTCAAAGCGGTTGTGCACCTTCGGCAGCTCACTGGTACTTGGTTGCAACCTATGTGGCGACACCTGCCAAGGCGGGGAAGTAATGAGTGCAGCCCTCCGCTTTCTTATTTCCTACTGCCCGTTTCCTCTCCGCGCATACGACGCCCCAAACCTGGTGGCTTCTCTATAAAGATTCCCCCGGGTCCCCATCTCTTCAAACTCAGCCATATCGTCCCTGCAACAGACCGTACCCCCATCTCGGAATTCCCCAACCTTCGTTCCAGTTTCAGATGCCACAACCTGCATCATTGTCGGGTCACCAGCAGTCACCTTCGAGAATGCACGGTCTTCTGCTGGCGCGTCTTTCCCATCTGCCACCTCGGGAGCCCCCTGTTCCCCAGTCGCATCTCTCCCAGCTACCATCTGTTCGGGCCAACATCCCGACGCATAGGATCCCTCCTTGAGAGACGCCACTCAACTGGTGCCCTTCACCCCCTGAGTCGATGTTGTGTAGCACTCCGAGATAAGCAGAGGCGAAAAACCTGCCTAGGCGCGATGTTGGAGACGTCATGTGCGCCCTCATTATGTCCCGCTACTTCCAAAGGCGCTACTCGGACACTCGATTTCATTGGCCGGAACCGAGATCCCCAAAGAGGTCCCAATTAATTCAGCCTTTGGCGAACCCATCTGCCCCCCAGATAGAAGATCTGAACCCATCGGGTTCGTAGATAGACGGGTTCGGCCCTTGGGCTCGCCACCGCCCACAAAACCTGAAAAGTTGCAACCCCTTAAAGAGTCGTAAGCAAAGACCACCGCATCCCTTGGGACCTGAGACATGGATATCGCGCTGAAAGAGATTGCCTACAAGAGACGAGGATTCTGCTTTGGGTTTCGTGCCCCCTCGATCCGTGGGATAGCGATCAGTCCTCCGGTCTCCCACAGGATCCTTCTCTACTTGATGATGCACCGTACGTCTCCCACTACCCCCCATTCCCTCAGCTCGAGGTGGCACTGCCCAGGTCCCACCTCCAAGAGCTCCAGAAAAACAGTGCCCCCCCCATCGTCGGCACCTCCCACCACCACATCTCCGGACCAAGAGACTTGATTGCCAAGATGGAATCTAGTGAGTCACCAGGCTTAGTCCCACTGCTCTCGATCTAAAAGACATCAATGATGTCGCGTAGCAGCGACCTACATGATGGCAAGTTTCGCGCGACGAACGGGAGGCCTCGCACCCGCACCCTCATCAACGGCCCATGCCTCACAGAGACATATCTGTCCCGAAGCCTGCACCATCTCAATAGAGTAGATCCCGCCTTCGAGCCATGAAGCAAAGCAGCAGCCTCATCATGACGAGACCATTGGCCAGCACCTGCCAGAGGGTAAATTAAGCGATACCCTACTTGAATCGAGACTCCAAGATCATTCCCACGTTAGACGGACCAAGGAAGAGTTCAGCCGCTCCTCCCCCTTCTGTGATCGCTGCAAAACCTCCCCACCCTTCTATGGACATGACCTGCTTGTGTGTGGAAACCACCGACATCGGAAGCACCTCACAGGTTCCCGACACTGCCTGGATCAAATCCAAACCACCACAGTGAAAGCATCCACACTCGAAAGGATTCACTCTCAGGTTTCGCCTCCCAGAATCTCCGACACACACCTGTTGCCCGATTCCCTTCGATCTGAAAACCCTCCATCCATTGTCGTCGAGCGGTTCCGCTCCAGCGTTCATTTTTCTTCAAGCGATCTCGCATTGTGTCATGCCAAGCTCTCTCCCAAGATTACTTTTCAGTCTCTACAACATAATCGATCTCTTCTCCTTATATCAAAGTACTCTATGTGTGTTTTAATCGTACCACTTTTATAAATAATTAAATGACCATCCCTCTTCTTGAAGAGAGTGCTTGCTAAGAATAGGTCACAAGCCTTTATAAAATTCAAGATGACTTTTCCATCTTCATTTCTATCCTCAAAGACATGATCTCCATGAATACTAGCAAATACTGAAGCATCCTTTCCCACATGTCCATCTAGATCTCCACCTACGCAAATCATTTCTCTTTGTGGGATTTGTTGCAAAATCTTATCCAAATCATCCCAAAAAGCTAGCCATTTCTTCTAAACCAACTTGTCATGCACAAACTGAGATTATAATCATAACTTCTTTTAGCACCAATTTTAGCAAAATAATTCGATCCCTAAATCTTTGCTGCTCAACCACACTATCCTTTAGATCCTTAAGAACAACCACTCCAACACCATTTTTACCCCTCTCTTTACATGAATACCATAATTTACGAACATATACGACCCACCAAATAGCGTTGGGGTATCTCGATTGGTAGAGGAGATACGGGGTGCTAGGGTCGTGGCCCCTGAGGCGGTTTGGATTATAGGGGGTTCAACATCACTATTCTCCATGAGGATCGGCCTAGAGGACAAAGGGAGGGATGTTGGCTCGGTAGAGTTGCTTGGAGTTGTGATGGATCTTGGCCTTCAAGTGTTTAATGGGGTGGGATGTCTATACACTTGATGCGATGCGAGATCACGGTCCTGCATCGATCGGTTCTTGGTTTCTATGGGGGTCCTGAAGGATTTCATGTTGGCAGAGGCTCACACATTGCACTGGGCGCACTTAGATCACATATCTTTGCTTTGATCTTCTGGGGAGGCGGTGTGGCCTCGCTCTTTCTTCTGTTTTGAGAGGACGTGGCTATTGGAAGATGGTTTTCGAGAGTCGGTTGCAACTTTCAGGGAGAATTGTGTTACTGTGGGGTCCGCTACCATCAAGTTGGATGCCAAGTTGGTTGCGTTTAGAGAACACCCGATGGGGCTCAACAAGGAGATTTGTAAACAGAGGAGAAGCCAACATAAGAGGGTGCATGAGAAGGTTAGCAGGTTGGACAAATTGGAGGATGAAAGGGCACTGATGGTTGAAGAGATTGAGGGGGGTCATATGGAGGAGATTCTGTTGGAATACAAAAAAGAGAAGGTATGTTGAATGCAGAGATCCAAGCAGAGGTAGCTTAGGGGGGCGATGCAAACACAAAATTCTTCCATGTAATAATTAGCAGGAGAAGGCGCAGAAGCATAATTCGTTCGGTAGATGTTGGGGGGATGGTAGTGGAAGGGGACTGGGAGGTGGGGTCAGCTTTGCGCTCCTACTTTCAGGATTTTGCCAGACAGAGGACACTGTCGAGCTGGGGTTGGCATGGGAGAGGGCCCTTGCGAATTGCGGAAGGGGAAGCGGAGGCTTTGGTGACGGAGTTTTCGAAGGATGGACTCGGTGGGCGTTGTTCCAGCTCAATGTGGATAGGTTGCCAGGACCAGATGGTTTCCCTGTGGGATTCTGCCATGAATTTTGGGAAATTGTGAAGAGGGGTGTGATGGAAGTGCTTGAGGAATTCATAACAGGAAACATGGGGTTTGAGAGGCTAAACAAGGTGCTCATCTTTCTACTGCCTAAAAAGGACACCCCGACCAGGGTGGAGGATTATAGCCATTGTTTCAGATTTCGACGAAATTTCGGTTTCGAAAAGGGACCGAAATCTCGAGCGAAATGGCGATATGATGGCAGTTTTCGGTCATTTCTTTACAAATGATGGTCAATATGGGCGAAATTTCGACGAAATATCGTATCGACAGGGTATCGATACGATATCCGAAACTGATATTTAAACCCTTGATTACAGGCCTATAGCATTGTCCAATGCTATTTACCTGATGGTGACGACGATCCTTTCCAATCGGTTGCAGAAGGTGCTTGGTGGGATTATCTCGCCTGAGCAGTCGGCTTTCATCTCGGGGAGATCTATGGTGGATGGGTTGGTCCGGGCATCTGAAATGATCACCGAGTGGAAAAGAAGCGAGGCAAAAGGAGTGCTCTAGAAGGTTGATTTCTTGAAGGTGTATGATTTTGTGGATTGGAGGTTCATGTGGGCATCATTAGAGAAGAGGGGCTTCCCAGACTTGTGGGATCGCATGGATAAAGAGATGCATTACTATGACATCGTTGGCGGTGCTTGTTAATGGCAGACCGGAGGGGGGATTTCTCCAGCCACAGAGGGGCATTAGGCAGATATGCGCTTACACAGTTTTTGTTTGTCTTGGTGGCTGACTCACTCGCTGTGATGATGAGGTTGGGGCTGAAAGGAAATTGGTGTTCAGGATTCTCCAAGGAGGAGATCTCCATTCCTTTGCTGTAGTATATGGATGATATGGTGATGTTCATGGGGAATGAGCTGGTGGAAATTCGGCGAGCAGCTTTTATTATGAACACCTTTGGGGGGATTTCAGGGGAAGTTAATAGGGAGAAGTCGATGGAGGTGGCTTTCGATCTTTCAGATGGGGAGCATCGTCAAATGTCAGAGATTCAGAGATTCATAAATGCATGCTTACTTCATTGCCCATAACTTACCTGGGGCTTCCTCTGGTGGCGGGTAAACCGAAGACTGGGCATTGGAAGATCTTATTAGAAAGGTTGGAGGCGAGATTGGCTAGTTAGAAGGCGTCGATGCTTTCTAGAGGGAAGCTGATTTTGCTGAAGTATGTCCTTTCAATGATTACAGTGTTTTTCTGCTCTACGTGAGTATCCCCTATGGGGGAGCGGAACAAGATCGAGGTTTTGATAAGGAGGTTCTTTTGGGCGGATGACCGACAGGGAAGAAAGGGCATCCATTTGGTGGACTGGCACAAGGTGACGTCGTTAAAGAGGAAGGGTGACCTCGGGTGTTGCGGATGAAGGAAATGAATGTGGCTTTTATGGCGAAGAAGGTGGTGCGGATCTGGGGCAAGTCAGACAATCTTGTTTGCAAGCTGTTAAGGAAGATATATGGAGCCTCTATGTCTCTTGTGGTCACTCCAGGATGTTTGCCATCTTCGTTATGGAAGGAGATCACTAACGTGGTCTCATTGGTTGTTGATTCCCTGCAACCGGTACTTGGGGATGGTTTGGACTTCTACTTTTGGCTTGACGATTGGACGGGAGATGGAGCATTGGGGGAGCAGTACCCGCATCTAGGGTAGTTAGTGGGGGACAGAAGGGTGCCGATTCGACAGGTATGGGAGGGTGGGGCTTGGCCCTCGGTTTTCTCATCTAGTTTATCTGACTAGAGGGTGGAGGAATTCCTTGCCTTGCAATCGGAACTCTTGATGAGTATAGCACCGTCGTCGGGGAGGAATCATTTAGGGCCAGTTGGTTGCTGGTGTACACCGGTTTACACTGGTGTACCCCTTATTCCAACCTTCCACACAGTTTACTATTCATAGGGGTACACCAACCCAACCCAACCCAGTTACCAAACTGGCCCTTAGTGTGGATGGATGGGGAGTTCACTTTGAGGAAAGCATACCGCTTTCTTCTGAATGAGGGGGAGGTGGTGCAGGAGGAGCTAGTGGTGGACACGAGCTTGATTTGGAGTAGGGTGTCAAACCATATTAAGGTGTTCATGTATTGTTCTGCTTGGGGAAGATTCTGACAAAGGCTCGTCGAGGGCACATGCTGGGAGTGGAGGAAATTGGATGCGTTAGATGCGGTGCAGCAGAGGAAGACGTGGATCACCTCTTTTTCGCTTGCTCGTTTTCGACGGAAGTATGGGCCAGAGTCGGTTCCTCATTTTTTGAGTGTCGGAATGGGACCACATTCTGGAGGGATATCAGAGTGTTTTGCGACAATGGACGTGAGGCAAGCTCCCCTTTTTCACGGTGATTCGGTTGATCTGGTGTGCCAAAAATGATATCATCTTCAAGGGGAAATGGTTCTATGTTGAGAATGTTGTCAAACATTTTAGGGCATTGGGTTTGGTGCGGTGTTCGTGATGCCACGAGTTGCATTGTATTTATGGCGTTGATGTAATGATGTAATACTTTTCTTTTTATATAATATATGGTAGCTCGGTGTGGTGGGTCCCAGATTGGACGCCACCCTTTTTTCATTCAAAAAAATGAATACCATAATTTACAGCATGTCTTCACAATCTTCCTTGCTTTCTCTCCAACGTGTTTTGTCTCTTGAAGAGTGCTAATATCACGGGGAGAAATTAAACGTACTATCTTTTTGGGAAAAAAAACGTTACCATCAATTTTATGATTATGGGGAATGCTCACGTGACTTTTTTTGTTGAAAAAAAAAACAATTTTATTGATTTATACATTGATGATAAAATGTGAGAGGCATTTAGTTCAAAGCATACCATTCAGACTGCGGTGATTCAGTGGGCGAAAAAATAAAGATATATATATATATATTATCCTACCAACATGTTGTCGTGCTATGTATAAAAATTTGAGTTATATGTGTCGACATACTGAGATGTTTGGCAAAGTGGGTTGCACGCATGGCATCAAATTTCGATTGAAACGGTCAAAAATTGAAGTCTTTAGGGTTGTCGATAGAAAGCGTTGATCATTGAAATAGTCGAAAGTCCAATCGAATTTTGGTCAAAATTTCATTTCTACCAGTTTGAAAATGGTGACCAAAACCTATATTTAAGGCTTTGGTTGCATGGAGGGTGGAGTGGCAACAACTGACAGTGGAAGGGAGGATGTACTCTGTGTCAAAATCGTCGCGAGCGTTGAGTCAAGGTCGATAACTTTACTACGACGAATAGTATTGCTCAATAATATTTGAGGAATGTCGACGTCAACAAGCTGAAGATGGCAACCAACTTAAAGTAGTGGATGGAGTGGTGTGGTGGCACCGATGCCCAAGCTTGGGGCTAGCGGTGTCTGGTGGACATTATCATGGGAGAGAGTGAGATTATGGATAGTATGTGGGATGTAGTCATGAGTCTCGTGAATTATCATTTGAGTGATGTATAGCGGTGCCCGATTATCTAACCTCAAGTTTTGATGGGTTAGGCCCAGGCTGGGTTCGGCCCAGCCCAGTATAATGGGCCACCCCAATTATAAGTTTAGTGACCGCCATATATTTTATTTGGACTCATAGTAGGTGTTGGGAAAGGAATGAAAAGTTGTTTATTCCTTGATCCCTGAGCCCTCTTATATAGAGGAGAGAGCTATGGGTTGATTACATAAGATAGACATAAGAAATGAAAATAGAGAAACAATACAGAAACACAAATATATCTCTATACTTCTCTCAAGATGGAGCATAGATGTCAATCATGCTCAACTTGCACTTCTAAAATGGTCCTCTAAGCAAAGCCTTGGTGAAGATATCTGTCGTTTGATCTTCATAGCCGACAAGAGAGGTAAAGGTAAAACCTTTATGAATCATGTCCCATGTATAGTGGCAGTCCACTTCAATATGCATAGTTCTCTCATGAAATGCAGGATTATTTGCAATGAATAGGGCGGCCTGATTACCACATTGTAACTGCATAGGAAGAGGTACATATATATGCAAATATGCTAGTACTGCTCGAACCTACATCTATGTGTTAACTTGTGCCATAACTCTATTCAGATTCAATGCTTGACCTAGCAACCACAATTTGCTCATTACTCTTCAAAGAAACGAGAGAACTGCCAACAAACACAGCAAAGCCCGAAGTGGACTTTATGTCCTTTGGACATCATGCATAGTCTGCATCTGCATATGCAGAAATAGTAAGTGTTTCCCCTTTTCTAAATAATAATCCTGTACCCGGAGAAGACTTTAAATACCTTAATATCATGTATACAACATCCATGTGTACTTGTTGGGGTTGGTCCATAAATTGACTCACCCGACTAAATGCAAATGAGATATCCGACCTACTTATAGTGGCATAGAGAAACTTTTCCACTATCTCTTTGTATCTTCTCCCGCCCACATCCTATGTTCATCATAATATAGCTTCATACTAGGATCAATAGGAGTGGTAGCGGTTCAGCATCCAATCATGCTCGTCCCAACTAGCATGTCTGTCACATACTAGTATACTACCTTTGGGTCATCACAAAACCCTGTTGATTCCTAGCAAATTCTAATCCCAAAAAATACCGCAAGGTGCCGAGATCCTTGGTAACAAACTATAGGCCCAGAAATTCATTTGTATTTTTATTCCATGCACATCATCACCTGTAACCAACACTAGATCATAACAGCAACCGTACATCTAGGAGTTCTATGTACAAATAAGGAATGATCCGCATTCGACCTTTGGAATCTCTCCTTCTCAATTAGACCTGAGTGCTTCTAAAACCATGCCCTTGGATTCTATGTAAGGCCTTATATTGCCTTACGAAGTCTGCAAACTTGCGGACACTCCCCCACAACACCAAACCCTGGAGACTGTTGAATGTAAACCTCTTCTTGTAGGTCGCCATACAGAAAGGTATTTTTAACATCAAGTTGAAAGAGAGGCCAATCACGTATCACAACAACGGAAAGAATAATACGTAGAGTAGAGTGATGAGCAACAGGTAAGAGCGTGCCCAGCTAATCCATTCCATAGGTCCGAGTAAAGCGACGCGTAACCATTTTGGCTTTGTACCCATACAGACTCCTATCTGAATAGTAAAAACCTATTTGCAACTGAGAACAGACGCTCCATTGGGAGCAGGAACGAAGCTCCAGGTACCACGTAACTGTAAGGCAGCCATCTCTTCTTCTATAGCTAGGCGACATCGACTGTCCTTCAAGGCCTCCTAATAATTCCGTGGAATTTCTACAGCAAACAGTGCAACTGCAAATATCCTGAATCCCCAGTCAAGCGATCAAAGGAGACCTGAGATGTTGGATGATATGAAACACAGGTACGCTTCCACTTCTAAATCATAATACGTATGTCCAAATCATATGGAATCTCCTCAACCCGTATGTTTATCCCATGTAAAGATCCCTACTCAGACATATCATCAGACCCATCGTTAAGAACACTCTATTCAAAGCATACCTGAGGCGTGTTGGATGATGAGCGATGACCATGAATAGGAGCATGCTGGTGAGTATAATAATGTAGCAATGGAAGGACAGGGATAATAGGTGGTAGCGGTATAGGAGGGGTGAGGGAGGTGGCACGGGTGAAGGTGGTGATGGATCCATTAGTGGTGGAGGTGGTGGCATATAGATTTCATCATCAGAGTCATGATAAAGTCATCTTATCATCTGCAGGAGAAAAATACATTACCGACTCGAAAAATGTGACATTAGCGCTAACATAATATTTCTTGCGCGGTGGATCATAGCATCTATATCCTTTTTGAGTCCTAGGGTACCCAACAAAGACGCATTTGGCAGCTCTAGGATAGAGCTTGTCAAGACATAGGGACAACTAGTGAACTAAAGCAATCGAGCCAAAAACATGAGGAGTAACCATAGAAGGTCGTGTCGGAGATATATCACCGATATATCGAATTCGACGGGATAGGGAGTTCGATATTACCTAGTATATCCTTTTATAGGGATATCGGTGATATATCGATGATATATCGCCATATCGGCTCATATCGGTCAAAATGGATGCCTTCAGTACAAAAAATCCCGAATATCGATCGATATCGTCGATATTCACCGATATCTCTATATATCAATGCTATTATTCATGCAATATTAATTCAACTACTTATCTAGCTACACCTAGTATTAAAACACATATCTTGCTAAACCTAGTATTAAAACACACAATGATTTATATATTTTGTTTCGAGTTGGGGGCACTGCCCCCGCATCCCCGCAAGGGGGGCCAACTTGGCCCCCCCAGCTTCCCCAGGCTCGCTGACCAGGCAACGAGACCCCTGTACTGGTAGGGTATGGTGCACAGGAGGGTGCATACAATGGTTCTTCAATTTGCTGTATGTTTACAAGTTATTTCATATTATAAGAACTCGAATGAAATCCATTTCCAATATCTATAAGTCAATTCTTCAAACCAAAATATCTATAAGTCAAGAATCAAACATTAATATCTATATGTTCAAATTGATCAATGTATGCAATATAAGCTTCATAAATTGATCAATATGTGTGATCTAAGAGTATATTTGTAAGTTATTTAGTAATCTAAGAGCTTGGATGAACTCCATTTTCAATATATATAGGTCAACAACTAATAGTAAGCGATATGTTCAATATGACCGATATATGCAATATAAGGATCATAGTTTTCACAAATGATTTATATGTGCCATCTAAGTGTATATTTGTAATTTTTATTTAATATTCTAAGAACTTGAATGGAATTAATTTCCAATATCTAAAGGTCAGGAATAAACATCAACAGTGATGTGTTCGATATGATGATCGATATGTGTGATATATGGGCTATAAATGACCGATATGTGAGGCATGAGTGTGTATTTGTAGGTTATTTGTTGTTTTAATATCTTGGATGATCTTAATTTCTGAAAAAATGACAAAAAATGGCTTTTTTGAGCCATTTCTGACATTTCCACCGATATCGTCGATATATCGGCGATATATCCCGATATATCCATTTCCGGGCGGACCAAAACGATATCGATATCAATACGGCCTTCCTTGGGAGTAGCTGAGAACAATTCTTTCTCTAGAAATGCAAGGGAAAAAAGGAATTTTCTCACCGAAGCTAGACGAGGGCATGCGATTCACAAGATAGCATGTCGTAGGAGCAACACCCTTAAAAGAATGAGGGGCACGATTCTGGCTGAGGAGAATTCTAGTTACATCAAGTAGATAGTGATGCTTCCTCTCTGCAACACCATTTTGCTAAGAAGTATAGGCATACGATGATTGATAAATAATACAACGATTTGAAAAATAATGTGGAGATCGCACGAGTACAGAATTCCAATGTATTATCAGCTCTCATACATTTCATAGAAGAAGAAAATACATTATACACTTCATTGATAAAATTTTTGATAACATCTCCTGCTTCAGATTTATTCTTTAATAAAAAAACTCATGGCATACGAGAAAATCATCCACATCAACCAGATAAAACACGTCTCCCTGATGATCGGGATCATGACTTGGACCCTAAATATCAATATGAAATAACTCAAAAATGAAGCTAATGCTCGACTCTGACGATTAGGGAAAGCAAACCGATGATGTTTTCCCAACTGGCATGCCTTGCACTGGAAGGACGAGCGAGGTGAAATCTGAGGCAGAATACGACACATTTTCTGGAGTGGAAGGTGACCAAACCGCAGGTGCCATGTAAAAGGGGAAACTAATCCAGCAGAATGAGAGGAAAGACATGCATAAGGGGTTCGGACCAAGAGATCGGGACCGTCCTGCTCACAGCCACAACCAATCACCTTGTCCATAAGGATGCCATGAAATACAAGAGACGATGGGTCAAAATAGTTCGACAATGTAGATCCTTCATAATATAACTAATAGACAATAAATTCATAGAAAAATCAGGTGCATGCAACACATTTTGTAGTCGCATAGCATGCGTCAAATTGATATCCCCGTCCTGTGATCGGGGAATAAGTTTAGTTTATTATAACCACAGTTCTCCCTGGAGGAACATGTATGTACTCCGTAAGCTGATCTCTGTCTCCACACAAGTGATGTGTAGCTCGGGAGTCCATAATCCATTCTGTAGCATCATATCCACTACAACTAGTAAGTGCATAAGTACTACCTGAGGTACTGGAAGATGCTGAAGAAGCAACATCTAAGTGACCTTCCGAGGTAGATGAAGAAGTAATGGGACTGACAAGAGGCATAACGTCCCTCAATTGTGCTACAAGATCATTAAACCTATGATCCGAAAAGGGAGCAACCAAAGACTCAACCTGCTTAGCTACTCAGGACAATTCAGAAAAATCATGCTTGAAGTAGTATGTATCCTCTGTATGTCCAGGACGACGACAGTAAGTGCAAGGCTGACAAATACAACCTCATCTATCACGAGGTCCACGTCTACAAATCTGAGAGGAGCCTCCTCTACCTTAGGAGGCTGCCATCGTCGAAGAAGTCTGACTAGAGGCAGTAGATGGGACAATGATCCTATTGAGTCGACGAAAAGCTTCCTTCATGGGAGGAATAATAACATCCACCAAAATCAGTGAACGAGCAGTCTCATACCCATGATCAAGGGTTGTAAGGAAGATACCAACCATGGTGGCATTCTTATATGTCTTCTGCTTCTCGAGAGTAGACGTGTGGGGCATGAAGTTGTGGAGCTTCTCAAACATCTCACGCAAGGATGTATATAAAGAATGAAGGGGTCGTCCGTTCTGCTTGATGATAAAGATAATATGTTGAAGCTACATAATCTTTGTCTCATTCCTCGCCTGAGAATAAGTACTTGTGAGGATATCCCACATCACCTTGGCGATGAGCTGATGTAACATGCCATTGGCGATCTTTATCGTCAACCAACAAAAAAGAAGTAACTGCGGGTTAATCCTATCTGATCTAAACCACTAAAGTCTCAGGGTGCGAGAGAATGGGGGTTCCACGAAATGTACAAGAAAGCCAACCCTTGGCATACTTATCATCTGCCTCTCACGAGACGTTGACCCCAGTTTTCTCAACCGGGTCTTCCTCGATAAGAATATGTTTCTTACACGTAGACTTCATAAGGCTCATGAAATGCATGTCCCAGAACTCGTAGTTCGTCTCGTCCATCTTAACAATCGGTGATAGACCTTCGAAAGAACCTGTGGCAGGGATATCGACCTTACTCTCTGACATATTGTTGGATGAAGAAAGTCAGGGTCTTGTAGACTAATAGACAAATGTCTACACGGACATGAGGATTTGATTACATGTATAGACTTATGCAATCAAATCCATCGACATGAGTGGACCTCGATACGAGCATGGAGGATCTTAGAGAGATGCGTCGACGAGGGCGAGGACCAACGACAACAGTGGTTGTGCCCAAGAAGGAGAGAGGTCGACGACGGAAGGACGGTGGTGCCCGGATGAGGGGGCAACGGTGCCTAGATGTGGGGCCGGCGATGGTTGTCTAGGGGGAGAGAGAGAGAGCGATTGCAGCGGTGCCTGGATGAGGGACTGGCAGTGGGTGCCCAGGAGAGGGAGGGCAGCGGCGGTGCCTGGAAGGGGGGCAGCGGGTGTGGTTAGGGTTAGGGTACGAGAACTCTGACCTAGGGTTGTTGCTCTTATAATATGTTGGGAAAAGAATGAAAGTTGTTTATTCCTTAAACCCTGGGCTCTCTTATATAGAGGAGAGATCTATGAGTAAATTACATGAGATAGACATAAGAAAAAAAATAGAGAAACAATACATAAACACAAATATATCTCTACAGTAGGTATTTGGGCTAACCTTTCATAAGTTAGGGATCTGGGGTTTTAGGTCATTTTATGCTAGGTCTTCAAGGGCGTCTATCATATTATTAGTTTATTTTGATAACAAATCTTTAGATAGTACATTTCATATCATTATTTTGTTTTCATGGCAGGCCTTTATGCCACTGTCACCACCACTTTCTCCTTATTTCCTATTGCCACCGCCATCACAACATGATGCCACCATCACCACATTTTCCTTCCTCCACACCTACCACCACCAATCCCCTCCCTTCTCCTTCCTCTCTGCCTATCATGGCCATGGTTTTAAAAAAGCATTGCCTTGAGGTGCTAAGGGGTACGCCTCGAGGCGAGGCAGCCCAAAATCACCTCGAGACTTAAGCCTCGACTTGCATCCTAGAGGTGTGTGCCTCATCTGAGTGAGGCAAAGTAGAAGCATTGAGGTGATGTTGAGAAGCATGCCTCATCTGCTCAAGTGCTATGTGTTACCGCCTCCAAGTGGTTCCCTTGGTGCTACTAATGCCCTCTCTAATGCCTTACGGCTTAAGCTACATGAGAAAAATGACTCTACTATTATAAAATACAATGTAATGTTTACAACTTCTCTCTTGAAAAGCAAATTCAACGCATAATATCGCATTTCTTTCATCCGACATAGAAACAAAAGATAACATCCTAACAAATTTATCGATGTTATAGTTTGTGGTTAAAAAACCATCCCATACGAGTAATTACACTATCTTCTCACGATTTGTCATTATATTCCTTGGAAATAAAAAAATGTATATAAAAATTATCCCATTAGAGTACCACTTTATATATAAAATTGGTAAAAAGAAATTAAGCTTGATAGGTGTACACTACCAAGAGCATTTATATACATCTTACACGTACTAGTTCCATTTTTATGTATATTTGTTATAAGTACATAGTTATTTGTTATTTATCAATTCCTTTGTACATAGTATACGTGATTGTATTTGAATTGTAAAAAAATTTCATGTAGTTGCAACTTGATGTTGTTATTTGGTTGTATGAGTTGTGAATCTTGAAATAGTTATCGCATATACGAAGAAACAAGATTGGAAACAAACACATGGAGTAAGGTTTTATCTTTAAACACTAAGAATTATGGCTCCAGTTATAGTTTTAGCATTAAATTGTGGACTTCGGTTCAATACCCGTAGAATCACGGAAGTTGGAGTTGGAACTTGCTATTCGCAAATTAATGGCCTAATATTAGTTTTTTTTACTTCAATGTTTTCATCGCTTTTATGGTGTATCTTTTAGACTTTTACTAATATGGAATTATTTTTGAATGTGTTTTGACAAACCTTAATATTATTATATACTTTTTAAATGTATTTTGCTTAATTTTAAGTAATTTTTTCTTTCTAAAAAATGAGGCGTATGCCTCGAAGCTTGTGTCTCGCCTCATATTTCAGAAAACCACCTCGAACTGCCTCACATTTTAAAATCTTGACCAAGACCACCAACATCGTCGTTGCACTGCTTCACACAATGTCGTAGCCTCGTAGGACCACCACTGCCCATTGTCATCATGCCGCTACAACTACCCTATGTGCCACCACCGTGCAACATCGCTTTGAAACCATCGTGTGACACCGCCACCGCGCACCACCGTCATGCTACCGCTATTGTCATGCCACCACAAAACTACTTGCTCACTCATACGTGACATTGTTGCACCGCATTATTACTAGTACATGTAAACAAGGTGAAAATGCACTCTCCGCACTTAAATAGGTGTTTTCAAAAATTGAATTCTTCAAATATGCGTTGCTGACGTTGACAGCATGTAGGATTTCTTATCTGGGATGAAAGAATCCATGTCAACAATGTTGTTTGACCTATGTGCTTGACACCATCCACAAGTTCTTTACATGCCAAAGCTTAAGCCACATGATGCAAATTCACCACGGGACACATAAGTTGCCAATTAAATAAAAAAACATATAACTACACTAAACAAATGAGGCAATTTTCTTATATTTGGTGGTATGGACTACATGGATTCATCACTGACAAGCAGATGTATTCTAAGCCATAGTAACATTCATATCCAAACAAATCAAGTGCTGTGCGATTATTATTTCCGGCATTTCTTTAGTCATTCTCAACCCCTCATGCAATGCATTTCAACCAACTTCTTGCACCTTCAAATGGGAGCTCCAATTAGCCATGTCTAAAGTTTTTTTGGGTAAACTACAATTTGGGTCCCCGTTTATGGGTCCGATCTTAAAATGGGTCATGATCTTTAAATTGTAACGATTTGGATCCCAGAACCATTTAGGAAATGGAAATTTTGGGGTTCATGACGAATATGCCCTTCTTGGGTAGGAAATGAAGGTTGGATTCCAACTTTTAGACAAGGGCATACTCGTCATTAGCCTCAAAAAGTTACTTAAATTAATGGCCTGGGACCCGAATTGTTACAATTTAAAGATCAGGATCCATTCTGCGATCTGACCCATAGATGGGGACCCAAATTGTAATTTACCCAGGTTTTTTTAATTGAAAAGGATGTACACCCAGAATGGTGCATATTATGTATGTATTAAAGCCTCACATGAAGACGACAAACCATCCAAGACTAATTAAAATATACCAAATTTCCCAATCATAATCTCATTATATAACAAATAAGTTGTGTTGCCTCCGGATATGGCCCAACCCTCAAAGCCATAAAACACGGTAAGTCTCATTGTTGCCTTGTTATCCCCTACCAAGAATAATGCATTTTTCCTTTACGTTTCAACCAACTTCCGTTGATTTGTAAAATCCCCAACGGTTCTTTGATTATACTGAAAAATTGTTCAATGATTTAAACACAAAATATTGGCATGTTCCAATTTTCAACTCTATCCATCTCCTTTAAAAAACTGCACCCCGCATGTATTATATTTATTCTAAATAAAATTAGATATTAAATTCTGAGGCCTCTCCATTTATCATATTTCCAACAGATCTATCTCTTATATTATACGTTCAAACAGTGTTGTCTGCAAACAACGTGCTTCCCCTTGGATGTGCTTCATTAGCTCATCCACAACCTAGTCAGAGGTACAACTCCAGGCCACCAACATACCTAGTTTTTCTAGAAGTAGATATGCAATTCACGCATAAATCTTTTCCATGGTAGAATCCTTGTAACATTAGAAGGACATCCTTCCTTGTAGATATTTTATTTTATTTAATTAACCAATAAACACTTTCTTCATTTGTAGATACTTTCCATTTTTATTTTTGTCTTCTTTTTAATGGGCTCCTCCTCCTCAATCACTCTTTGATCAATTTTTGGAGAGAGGAATCTGATCTACGAGAGCTACTCGTCGCAGAAGGGTGTCCAACCTCCGATCTGGTCGGTGACAACGATTCGATCGTCGTCGAGGCCATCACGGCGTGTCCAAATCAAAGATGAGATCCATATTTTTATTTCCTATCTTTTTTTCTCTAGGATAAATTGTAGATTGAATTTTTGCTTCCGTTTTATCAAGCTCTTAGATCATTAAAAAAATAAAAAACATCCATCACATTTTGATCCGCCTCTAAACCCGACTTTTCGCCTCAACTCGTGATTTCTACACATTCATGTTCTACCCCGCACAACCTATCATCTCCGACACGTACGGTGGTCGGAGTAACGGATCTATCCTCCACACCTTTCCGAGATCCATCCCCATTCATACCTCCTAATTTTATGCATAAATAAATAGAAATAAATATAAAAATACATATATTTGATTTGCTTTCCAATCTTTGTTTTACAGAAAAACCTAAAATAAAAATAATAATAAATTTAGATAAAAAATTCCTTTCTCATTTCCACTCTGTTTAAGTTTCCTAATTAAAAAAATTATGTCCTCTTTATTTCTACTGTTTTAAAAAAAAGGGTTTGTGGGCGGCGGCCACCTGCACCCGAGTCGTGCGGCACCTCCGCCGTGCTCCACCTCCGTGAAACCCCCCAGCGGCGGTCCCGACCGCCCATCGACCTCCGCGCTCGGCGTCGAGTCCCGCGCCAGCGGCGCACACCGCCGCTACGCGCGGTCCTCCAGCGCGCAGCCGCCCGCGCTCCACTTCAGAAGCCCGCCACGGCGGCCACCCGGACCCAAGCCGCGCGGCACCTCTGCCGTGCTCCCGCGCAGCCCTCCTGCCGCATGGAGCTACCCCGCGCGCCTCGTCGATCTCCGCTGCCACCGCCTCCATCTCCGCCGCGCGACGGATCCGCATCCCCGACCGCCTGCAACTCCAACGTCGCGACCCCCGCCAAGCCCACGTGCCCCTCGCACGCCGCCCACCCGCGTCTTCCGCGCGATTCCCTTTGGCCGCGGGGGAGGCCCCGCTCCTCTCCCATCTTGAAGAAGAAACAAACGGCTAATGACCCTAGGGAGAGGGTGAATTAATAAAAAAAGGGAAACATTGCGAATCTATCCTCCAAAGTTTTGAATATTACACAAAGATCCCTACCAGTTATCAACTCACGTCTTGGCACACGTTCCTCTGGGTAATTGGCTATTTTATACCTACTGTTAATTATTGTTCTATTACAGTCCAGAACTTTTCTAAAAATTATATTTCAGTCCCTGCATTCTCAGATTTAAACTTTGCATGTTATTTTTGATGAAATAAATATTTTTATTATTCGAAAAATTCTCAAATAATTTGTATGTGCTCCTGTTGTAGTTCTCATCATTGTACAAACTTTTCATGAATTTTGGTTGACATTTTATATTTTTAAAAATTCAAAAACAGTAACTTTTTGTCTGCACTAAATTGCAAAATTCATAAAAACTTGAAAAATTGCTTAAAAATTCCAAAAAAATAGTGTAGGTGTATTTTGGTGTGTTTTAATTTCTGACTAATTTTTGTGCATTAACACTTTATAAAACTCCAAAATATTACGAAAAACAAAAAATCTTAAAAAAGTTGTAGAAAATTCTGGAAAAATAAAAAAATTTGTAAGTTTAGTTTCTGATTGAAGATATTGCTTTGTAGTTTCTATTAAAAATAATATTCAGGATTATTGGGCAATTTAAGTATTTTTAAGTTGCAAATACTCCTGACTGTGCACAGTTTGCTCTGTTTTTCACTGTTTGATTTTTAAAAAATCATAAAAATATCAAAAAATTCGAAAAAAATATCAAAAATATTTTAAAATATATAAAACACAAAAAATTTTCTTTGGACTTTTCTGTATATTAATTATTTTAAAAATATAAAAAGAGTGTCGTGTGTGTTTTTATCATTTGTGCCTTATTTTGAAAATTTAAAAAAAAGTAAAATTTAAATCTCAAAAACCACTAAAATCATTTCTGAAAATTGACTGCATAGTTTTTAAATCGTGCTCCTTGTGTTCGACCCTGGTCGCTATATCAGGTAAAAAGAATAGCGGAAGCCGCTTACATTTACTTTGATTGATATCTTTTAATTGGCTTATTTATTTTTCTCGTTGACCGATTCAAGTGTTTGAGAAAAACGACAACTTGTGATATTATTTACATCTTAACCGGTCGATTTTCGTGTCATCAGATGTACGCAAGTTTTGACTTAATCAATTTTAATTCATGTTTGCATTTTAGTCCCTGTGTTTGCACGTTTATTTCACCATTCATTTAGCATCATTTTAAATTCCAAAAATTGCATGTTGTAGAGAAACTTGTGCTTTATCATTGTGGACACTTGTCATATTTTTGTGAGCTTCAAGAAATTTAATAATATTATTTTTTTGAAAAAATTTTCCCACTATGTGCTTTAAATTCCATATTAAATTATTTGTTGCTCCAAAAATCACCAAAAAATCACAATAGGTCTAGTTTAAGTTCTCGCAATGTAACACAGGCAAAACCTCCGGTACACATATAGAGGATGGAATTATATAACATCATTGCGTTGGGTTGCACGAATACTAGGTAAAATTATCATATAACAGACATATGGGCCTAGGACGATCCCTAAAAATGCGAAGGCACACCCTCTCCAAGAACCACGCCCAACTAGGTTCATCTTCCTCATTCACAAATGCAAAAGCTAGGGGAACAATATGATTGGTAGCATAACAACCGCATGCAATAAGAATCTTCTTGTATCTTCCATACATGTGGGGTCCCATCAGCACTAACTACAGGCTTACAGTGCCTGAAGGCATTGATACAAGGTCCAAAAGTCCAGAAGGCCCTCTCGAACACTACACCAGTCTCAATAGAAGTTGTATTCACATCTGTAACAGTACCTGGAATGGAAGTTTCAAATGCTCTAAATAAGTACGGCATTTCATTGTAGGACTTGACCTAGTCCTCGTAAATAATCTTCATTCCTTTGATTCTAGCAACCCAGACCCTTCTGCGACTGATCATGTAGCCATAATCCTTTGAAATCATGCCCTGCAAAAATGCAACTCTTACAGTTTCGTGCCCAAAAATCACATCATTTGCATGCATAACAAGGCCTTAATAAATTAATTAGCCTTTTGCTTAATTTATTTTTAATAGGTCCAAGATTCATTATTTTTAAGGTCTTTTAATTTTCCTGGATTCATTTCACATAGAAATATCTAGGATATATTTTGTTTCTGAAAATGATGTCTTTTGTTATTTATTAAAATTAATTTCGTAAAAACTACCCTGTATTCATATTTAATTCATTTAGAGTTAAAAAATTCTAAAAAATGCAGTAGGTTAATTACATTGCACTTCATATTCTGGCCAAGTTTCATCATTTTTGGACTTTATTTGACCATATTTCAAATTTAACCTTAAAATTTGGCTTGAATTGCATCACATTGCATAAAAAATATCAAAAATATTCTACAGAAAATCTAACATTGAAATTGACTTCATATTAACCTAAGGAAAAAGCTGCCTCCCTGAGTTCGACCTTGAGCTTTCCTAAGTAAAATAAAAAAATTACCGCTTGCATTTAATTTGATAATAATCTAAGTGGTTTTTTTATCAGTCTCGATTTATCCGACTACAACAAATGCAACATTAAATTTGATCGTTAATCTGGTTGAATTAAGTAGGGTAGTGACAACGCTCCCGCACCCTATGTTAATTCGGTCAAATTAATGTCCAAATTAATGTTGAGAATTCGTTGCAGTCGGATACGAGATGTTGATCAAAAACCACTTATCGATTAATTTGAAGTTAATTTTAAGCGGCAATATTTTTTTTACTTGGGGTAAGTCCAAGGTCGATCTCAGGGAGGCATCTGTCTCCTTAGGTAAATTAAAGCAATTATTCGAGTGTTGATTTTCGAGGAGTATCTTTTTTGGTCTTTTTAATTTTTATGCAGACGTATGCAGACAATGCAGACCAATTTAATGTGCAATTTAATTAATGTATCAAATGAAGTCCAAAAATAATGAAAATTAGCCAGATGGTTATTTATGATGAAAATGACCTACACTAATTTTTTTGGAATTTTTCGACTCAAAATGAATTTACTGTGAATTAAATAAACAGACAGAGTGATTTTCAGAATTTAATTTTTAATAAATAGCAAATCACAATTTTTCCAAGCACTAAAATTATCCTAGGTAGCTCTAATAATCAGGGACCTAGGAAAATTGACAGAACTTAATTTCACTGTGAAATGAATTTATTAAAATTAATTTAAGAAAATCACTAAACAATTTATTTAGGCCTCATTATGCGTGCAAATGCTATGCAATTTTTATGGTATGTTCAAAATGATGTCCTTAAGCTACTGTGAATTTTTGATAATTTTTGAAGGCACAGATAATTAATTAAAAATCAAAAGGCATCACTGGGTAAAATATGTCAACAATGCACCAATTAATTCATTAATAATTCAAATAAGCCTACAAAAATCAGACACGTGTACTAATAGACAGAGGACAAAATTTCCAACAACATGCAATTTTTAGAATCTCAAAATGATGAAAAATGCACTCTAGGGACACGTGTAAACACAGGGGTGTAAATGCAATACGGGAAATTAAAATTTCAATAAATAAATATGCAGACAGGGACTAAAATGCAATTACCGATAACATGGTGGACTCTTATGCAATTTCTCCATGGGACACGTGCTCCTCACGTGGGGTCTGCTTTACAGGGACCTCTTTGTAATTTCGGAAAGCTTCAGGGGCTTCTGTACAATTAACCCAGGCCGCACATGCTCCTCACGTGGGCGGCCTAGGTTCGGAGGGCGTCGGTGGCTCGGAGCGAGGCTTGGGTTCTCTTGAGGTTCGGACTGCGGCTCGGTGTAGCCTCGGGTCGCCCAAGCCTAGGCTTGGAGGCCGAGGCTCGGACTGGTCGACGTGGCGGCCTGAAGGCCCTCGGATCAAGATGGATCCAAGGGTTGGCGATGAAGATGCGTGGCGACTGGAGGGCCCGTCAGATCTGAGGCGCGATCGACGGTTGAGGACGGGCGCGGTGATGAACACGTGGCGAAGTGAAGGCCGTTCGATCGGTTGATCGAACGGTGGCTGTACGTCGTCTCGAACGGTCCTCCGCCACCTGCGGAGGAGAAGGCAGATCTCCGACGTCGATGGAGCTGCTCCGCCGAGGTCGCTAGGCGTCAATGGAGCTCTTCGTATGCTCCCGAGTAGCTCGGAAGATGCAAGGTCATGCGGCGAAGCCTCCGGTGGCCTCAGTGGCTGTGGAGGTGGGCTGAAGCTCGCTGGAGACGAAGCTCGAAGGGAGCTCCGGTGAGGCTCCGGCCAGTGAAGGAATGAGAACCTGCAGGAGTTAGAATAGATAGCCGAGGCGTGCAAGTGTTCGTGGAGAAGTGTAGCGTGATCGGCGAGGCCTAAGGTGGAGTGTGGTTGTCCGGCAAGCGAGCTCCGACCAAATGGCGGAGCTGTTGGTCGGAAGATTGTGAAACGCGTCGTCGGAGTGTGAAAATGGGACCGCGAGGACGGGAGCTTCGACGCGAAGCTCGTCGAGGTGGATTGGAGGGGAGAAGGTGGCCGATGGCGATGAATAAAATCGGAGAAAAAGCAAGAAAATAAAGAAGAAGATCGGAGGACAAATGGAGGTGGTTACCTGGGGAATGGGGCTCAGATTTGAGATCCAGGTCTTTGCTCGAGGGATTGGTAAGGTCCCGAGCTCGTGCAGCTGCTCGTGGGAGGCTGCAGCACGGCGGTGGCGGCCGTGGATCTCGCCGGAGTTGTATCCTTGTCTTCGCTCGACAATACTCCCAGTTGCTGTCACCAATGGATATCTTGGAGCTCGAGGAACCTCTCTGGAGTGGCAGATAGGGGTGAACGGCACCGGTGGTGGAGTATTTATAAGGTGAAGATGGTGGGTTGGCTGGTGGAGTAGCGAAGTTGGTGGTCGTCGTGGGGCGAGTATGGTGGAGGTGGTGGAGCTTGAGGGAGCTGGCGAGGGAGAGGGTTGAGTGGGTAATGTCGTGGAGGTGTCAGCGGCCGGAGGAGATGGCCGACGTGCGTCCAAAAATAGGAAGGGGGCGCCCCTCCCGCAAGGCAAGGGACGTGGGGGAGAGGGGCGCCTGGAGGTAGGAGACGAGGTCTCCACCGTTGGATCTTGAGATCCAACGGTGGGGATCAAGGGGGATCTTGTCGGGTAGGATTAGATCTGAGGCGTTGTGATCGGAGAGCGGTGATCGCACCACGTGTCGAGATGAGGGCGAAGCGCACGCGAACGGTCAGGATGAGAAGATAGGGTTGATCAGAGGGGCATGATTCGTTTGGAAGAAGGGCGGCTGCGATCAGAGGATCGGGGATGCGATCAAGCGGCGTACAGCGCACCACGTGTCAAGCTGTGGGCGCGGCGCTAAGGGATGGTGAAGATGAAGTGCGGGGTAGATCTGATGGCTGAGAGATGGCAGGTACGTGGAAAGGCCTGGGCCGTTGGATCTGAAACGAGATCCAACGGCTGAAGGCGCGGGCGGATGTGGCGATGGGAGGCGGGCCGCGTGGCGCAACCAGAGGGCGCCACGTGGCCTGCTGTGAGTGGCTGGAGTAAGAGACACGTGTAGAGAGAAGAGGAAGCCGAATTTGGAAAAACTCAAAACATGAAAGTTGTAGATCTTGATGAGATCTACAAGTTTCATGTTGACCAAAGACGGAGATGAGGTCAAAATATGATACATAAATACAAGGATACATAAATATACAAATGTAGTATACAAAATGGCCCCAAAACCCAAGTTTCTCATACAAGCTCCAATTTCAATGAAATTAGTCTCATTTTGAAGGTCTTTTAATATGTAGTATTCTAAGAGTGAGTAGACCTAATTCGGGGTTTGTATGAGGGCTTTATGTGTGTTTTAATGTACAAGGGTTCTCAGGCTATTTTGGCTATTTTACAAGGGTGATTTTTGGCATTCTTCCCTATATTATTAAGGAATATATATATTATAGAGAAGAGGTTATTTTTGGTGAAGAGGTATTTTACAAGGGATTTTTGGCTTCTTATTTAAATGCAAATGAGCTGCTAAAATGCATGAATTATGAATGTGTGCATGAATGCTATTTATGCAATTTAAAAGGAAATATGCCTCTATTTTCTCGGGAACAAGGCTCTATTTGTGACTTTTGAAGTGATGAATCACAGATTCATCAACCCCCTATACTTAAACCTTGCTCGTCTCCGAGCAACTAAATGAAATGCAAGAGCGAAATGATTTTGGGTTCCAAACCAAGGTCATGAACAAAAGTTGAAAAATGGAGCATGTCTCGACCTTTGGATTAATCATGTGTCGGAACCTTATTGGGATCTGAGTTTAAGACTTAACAGACTTCAAATTCCACAAGTCTTCTATTCAAGACTCCTCAACTCACCTAATTAGAACAAGTCTACATACACAAACTCTAATGACCATGAATCTTTTCATGCAGTGTAAGTGATAAATGACTCCCCACCTCAGAAGTAACAAAGAAACAACCTCCCCCAACCTGGTAACTCTAATGCCTCGGTCTAGCAACTCTTTCCTCGAGAAGCGGGGTATTCCCTTCTAAGTTCAAGTTCAACCGGCTCAAGAAGAGGGGGAAGAAGTATAGACTTTTGGAAGCTCGACCAGTGTAGCTAAGTCTCCCGCTGCAAGCTTCATGAGATGTAACATGGTGACCATAAGCTTTTGCTTTTCTTGACTACGTATACTCCGGTGGGGTTATTAAATTTTCAATCCGACCCACCACTTTTTTGGAGCATTTTTTTTTCAACATGCCTCTGTACAACATATTTACATGGTGCAGCATAGATACAAGAAATTTCCTCTTGAGCCAGTAGACTATCCCTCTTTTGAAGCTTTATTGCAACCCACTGCTTCTGTCTTTAGCTTTCATCACCACTAGTCCAAGTTGAGACGCACTTCCTTCACTAGAAGAAGAAGAGAGGTTCCGCCTAGAAGTACTACCCTCATATGCTACCCCAAGCTAAAGGAAACTGCCTCCTCATCACCTCATCCGTAGAGAGCCATGTGTAAAGTGCTGGTGCACGTCAAGCCATTGTCTCTAAGAGTCATGTGTGTGTTGTTAAGTGCTCTACTCAGGCTTGTCAAGATGACATATGAACATAGACTTGCAGACTTAAAGAATTAAGTCACCTGACCTGAAAAATCTTAACTCCAGTCCTATAAGGTTCCTCTGAATTTAGGTGGATTAAGGTCAAATCATTTCCATCCTCAATATCTGCTCACAACTTGGTCCAGAATCCACTAGCTTTTCACTTTGCATAAGCAAAGTATGCAGATGAGATGTCATGCTATGAGAATGCAAGACTCTTTTTATTTTTCTATGCAGAGATGATATGCAAGAGTAAATAAGAAGCCTATTTTTTTTCATTTTTTGACTGATTTTTACCCACCCGTAATTATTGTAAAATATATACAAAAATACGCGAAAGTACGAGCTATGGGTAAAGTATATATGTAATATATACACGCCCCCCCTATACTTAGCGTGTGCTATGTCCTCAGAGCACGAAAAGCGACTAAAAAGACATAGCTCGGGATAAGCGTAGGAGAGCTAAAATTACAAAATGTATAGAAGTCGCTCCGCCCCCCTATACTTAGGCTCTGACAGCCTAAGTGTAGAAGAAGATCAAAAATGGGGCGAACGAGGAGAAGAGGGGAAATGGATGAGTATATACAAGGCGGGCATCGGTCCCCCCTATACTTAGGCTCCGGTCAGTCTAAGTATAGGACAAGAGTGAGTATGAGAACCGATGTGATCTGTAGGATGTACAATCAATGGATGCGGGTCACTCTCCCCCCTATACTTAGGATCTGATTATCCTAAGTATAGTCTTAAAATGAAATGAGATGAGTCGGGGCGAGTGATTCGAATCACTGGGGAGGGAGGGAGAAAAAGTATATACAAGAAAGAGTGAGAATATACAAGGATTAAGAAGGTTTGTGACGAACCTTCTTGCGGATGCGAGGAGGTGGATAATATACATATGTGTCGCTGTCGGAATCACCCTCAGATGAATAATAGTGAGGTGTAGGGATCGTCCAACGAGGGTCGACACACGGCTGCTTGCTTAGATAAGGCTTGAGAACAGCCGAACTGAGCTCACTCATATAAATCACCTTGTCCGGACCAGATGAGGACTCCTCAGAAAATTCCTTCTCCGGTGTGTTGAAGGAAACTTTCTTAGTCGGTTTTATAGAACCTGAATCATTGAGAGGGAGATGAGAGAGACGCGCCTTGAGAGGTTCGGGGGAACATCTCGAGGAATCAATTCTTGACTTCCTCTCACTAGATAGCCGACTAGAGGAGGGAGCAACCGTGTTTTTATGTGGAGTCAATTTAATCTTGGTTGTTTCCTTTGAAGGTCCGGGACGTGGTGTGGTGCTGACCACGGGTTCCTCATCAGACGAGTCACCATATAGATTGTAATATTCCTGAAGGGTCAGCACACGGCTCGGGAAAGTGCTAATGGTCTCAGTTGGCTTGGCATTATTGGGCTCTTGTGCCGGATCATCAAAATGGTCAAGGCAATCAACAAAGGTCATGTCCGTCTTAATGATAGCTTCTGATCTTGAGTCCTCCTTAGAAGCTGTCCTGGTGGTAGTGCAAGCAGTTGATGAAGTGGAGGTGTGGGGAGTCTCAGAACCAATGATCGTCCGGGCAGTCGGTCTCTCCGGTGTAGCAGAGAGGTGGGACTCATCTACCTCTCGATGGTCACGACTGTCAGCGGATGTGCGGGTTACCTTAGAGTAAAGTATATCAAAGAATGGGTGAGGTCGGAGTGCTCCCAATGCTGAGAAATCGATCTCCCGAGTCTCACAATCTATAGACGCTTTAGTTGAGGCTAAGAACGGCTTCCCGAGAATAATCGGAGATTGAGTAAACTCTCCTCGATGCTCGATGTCAATGATCGTGAAGTCGACCTGGAGTAGAGCACCTTGGAAAGTAACGATGACTGAAATATTTCCTCTAGACCGTTTGATTGATCGATCAGCCAGCTGAACGATCTCTCTCGACTTTCTGATTGGTCTGAGTTTGAGCTTGTCAAACACAGAGGTCGGGAGGATATTTATAGGTGAGTCATCATCGATTCTCTCATGGGTGAAAATGGTGTCTTTGATTTCACATTCAACCCTAAGCAACCGCTTCACTCTGCGGCTTTTGGTCTTTCTCCCCATCACCATGGATGTGGCCATAGACACTATGTGTCTTTCAGTCCTTGTTCTCTTCTTACCCGACCTCTTGGGCATCAATTTACTCTTTACAAATCTCTTGAGGTCGGGGAAGTGATCTATGGCCTTTATTAAGGGAAGTTTAAAGATCAATTCATCATCAAGTGCTTCCCTTAGGGTGGAATCCAATTTTTTTTAAATCATTTTCATTTTCAATTTTTATGTGAATTTTTGGTTTTTCAATTTTTTTGGTGTTTTTGATGGATGAATGATTAGACTCTTGATTGGAGGGAAAGTGGTTAGTAGAAGAGGGAGATAGAATGGACTCCAGTTGTACAGACGGTGTGGGTTCCCTGATGTTTGCTTTGTTTTCAACCTCAAAACTACTCATGTCTTTTCTCACTTTTATACCCAGGCTGGCAGAAATTGATTGTAATATTCCCATGACATCTCTCAACTCGTTACCAAATGATTCATTTTTCTTAATAAGTCTAGAGATGTCATCCTCCACAAAATTCTCATGACAAGTCATGGGAGAGTTCTGCTCAAGTGGAGGGTACTGCTGAGACTTTGGGTGATCATACTCAACATACCTAGAATCCGGCATGTAATGCTGGGTCGAGTATGGACCATCTAGATGGCAAATATTGGTCGAAGCCACATATGATGAAACGGGGACTGATAAGTCTAGCTCATGAGTCCAATCTTGTGAATGCATAGGCTCTCCAAATGAAAGCTGGTTAATGGAGGCTTGATCACTAAAGTCAATCAAGTCTGGGAAATCATGATGTTCAGGCCTCTCCATTCGGCTTGTTCGATCGACTGTGTTATGCCCTAAGTTCAAGTCGGGATGTGTATATATGAGTTGTGGTATGGTCCCTACTTGGGGTGAAGTATGTGGGGGCATATAATTTTGCCAATCATCTGTCTCAGCAGTGGCTTGCTCTTCATTCGAGTCTTTGATTCCTGCAAGCTCTCGGGAGTAAGGACAGTCAGCCCAAGGTGGAAGTGGATCCGTGGTGCTAGAATATGGAGTAGGTGAGAAATGCGAAGAAGTGGAGAAGTCAGTCGAAGTTCTGACTTCATAATCGGATTGAGGTGGAGCTGACCACGGGTAAGGGTCTCCCGTGGGCGGTGGAGGATACATGGAAGAATGAGAAGGTGAAGATGATCGGTATATGATCGATGAAGAATGACCAAAGGTCTCAGGGTATGGGGACCAATATCCCGACATCTTGAAGAGAAGATAATGAATGTAAGTAGAGCGAGGTAGAAAATGCGTAATTACGCAGGATAACACACACGGACAGACACGAAGACAAACACAAGAGCAAACCCTGAATTCACACTCAACACGGTGAAGGACCCGAAACCGAGTCCAATTAATCTTGTTAATTTTAAGTGTGATTTTTCAAGCAAGATAGCAAGGATTTACGTGGCCTATAGGGAAGTCAGCTCAGAGCCAGATGCGTCTTCCCTGTTTAACCTGTCGCCTAAGATACCGCCGATCCTCCCTTTCTTCGCTCCTATCCGGAGTTGGGGACTCAAAGACGTGCCCCTATCTACCTGCAAGCAGGCGGAGGCTGACAAAGCTAGGCCTTGTCGCAGAGTACCGCTGGTTCGCCCCTATCTACCCGCGAAGGCGGAGGCTACTTGGTACTTGTCAATGAGCTAAAAGTATCCAACTCGTGATATTTGCTAGGATCAGTTGGCCCGTGATATGGAAGGCGGGGATTTGGGCTCTGCCTTAAGGTGTTCACACACACTCAAGTACCCTCACTCAGCCTGAAAACAAGGTCGGGGTTACTCTCCCGCAAACAAGGGTTAATTTTAGTCAATTTTTTTGGTCCAATTCAATTAACAGTCCCGATTTTAAAGATTAGTTGTCACTAATATTAATCCACACAAGCAATCACGTCTACCGTCCAGTCCCAATTCCTTTATCCTAGGTTGGAAAACCGAGAGAGAGAGAGAATCGGAAAAAGCCGATGCAATCGAAAAACGATGATGAATGCTTGAGTAAGAAGACTTACAGTGCCTCCAGCTCTCTACAATGCAGGATGCAAGACTGAATTGAAATTTTACACTAAATGAATGCAGACGATGAAAAGCCGCTCCTAGACAGGCAGTTCTATTAGCGAGTGAAGAACAAGTTGATTTGGCTAAGTCCTGCGGTCTAAGTGCGTCTTTTATGTGTGATCTGTGGTCCTAAAGATTTACGAGCACAAGCAAATCCTAGAGTGGCTCGAGGAGCCGCTAGTGCAAGTCTAAGTTACAATTCAACCACACAGCACACGGGGACACGATTCCACTATTTTTACACACGCGAGAACCGGAACGGGAACCGCTGGAAATGATGCGACAAATGTGGAAATAAATGAGATTACAGGTTCTCTCAAATCACTCAAACAAATTCGAATGCGTGTTCCTCGAAGCGTCTTCGACTCCGGTGTCCCTCGCACAAAAACAAGTTGAGGTCAGATAAAGAACGACACAAAAATGCAAAAATTTAAAAGACAGAGAAATATTCACAAGAAAAACCGGGGGTCAGACTACCCGGGGATTGAAAATCAAACAATCAGAATTTCACCAAAAATTAACCTAAGCTGTGTCTCCCCGGCAACGGCGCCATTTTGACAACGCTCCCGCACCCTATGTTAATTCGGTCAAATTAATGTCCAAATTAATGTTGAGAATTCGTTGCAGTCGGATACGAGATGTTGATCAAAAACCACTTATCGATTAATTTGAAGTTAATTTTAAGCGGCAATATTTTTTTTTACTTGGGGTAAGTCCAAGGTCGATCTCAGGGAGGCATCTGTCTCCTTAGGTAAATTAAAGCAATTATTCGAGTGTTGATTTTCGAGGAGTATCTTTTTTGGTCTTTTTAATTTTTATGCAGACGTATGCAGACAATGCAGACCAATTTAATGTGCAATTTAATTAATGTATCAAATGAAGTCCAAAAATAATGAAAATTGTCCAGATGGTTATTTATGATGAAAATGACCTACACTAATTTTTTTGGAATTTTTCGACTCAAAATGAATTTACTGTGAATTAAATAAACAGACAGAGTGATTTTCAGAATTTAATTTTTAATAAATATCAAATCACAATTTTTCCAAGCACTAAAATTATCCTAGGTAGCTCTAATAATCAGGGACCTAGGAAAATTGACAGAACTTAATTTCACTGTGAAATGAATTTATTAAAATTAATTTAAGAAAATCACTAAAAAATTTATTTAGGCCTCGATATGCATGCAAATGCTATGAAATTTTTATGGTTTGTTAAAAATGATGTCCTTAAGCTACTGTGAATTTTTGATAATTTTTGAAGGCACAGATAATTAATTAAAAATCAAAAGGTATCACTGGGCAAAATATGTCAACAATGCACCAATTAATTCATTAATAATTCAAATAAGCCTACGAAAATCAGACACGTGTACTAATAGACAGAGGACAAAATTTCCAACAACATGCAATTTTTAGAATCTCAAAATGATGAAAAATGCACTCTAGGGACACGTGTAAACACAGGGATGTAAATGCAATATGGGAAATTAAAATTTCAATAAATAAATATGCAGATAGGGACTAAAATGCAATTACTGATAACATGGTGGACTCTTATGCAATTTCTCCATGGGACACGTGCTCCTCACGTGGGGTCTGCTTCACAGGGACCTCTTTGTAATTTCGGAAAGCTTCAGGGGCTTCTGTGCAATTAACCCAGGCCGCACGTGCTCCTCACGTGGGCGGCCTAGGTTCGGAGGGCGTCGGTGGCTCGGAGCGAGGCTTAGGTTCTCTTGAGGTTCGGACTGCGGCTTGGTGTAGCCTCGGGTCGCCCGAGCCTAGGCTTGGAGGCCGAGGCTCGGACTGGTCGACGTGGCGGCCTGAAGGCCCTCGGATCAAGATGGATCCAAGGGTTGGCGATGAAGACGCGTGGCGACTGGAGGGCCCGTCAGATCTGAGGCGCGATCGACGGTTGAGGACGGGCGCGGTGATGAACACGTGGCGAAGTGAAGGCCGTTCGATCGGTTGATCGAATGGTGGCTGTACGTCGTCTCGAACGGTCCTCCGCCACCTGCGGAGAAGAAGGCGGATCTCCGGCATCGATGGAGCTGCTCCGCCGAGGTCGCTAGGCGTCAATGGAGCTCTTCGTATGCTCCCGAGTAGCTCGGAAGATGCAAGGTTGTGCGGCGAAGCCTCCGGTGGCCTCAGTGGCTGTGGAGGTGGGCTGAAGCTCGCTGGAGACGAAGCTCGAAGGGAGCTCCGGTGAGGCTCCAGCCAGTGAAGGAATGAGAACCTGCAGGAGTTAGAATAGATAGCCGAGGCGTGCAAATGTTCGTGGAGAAGTGTAGCGTGATCGGCGAGGCCTAAGGTGGAGTGTGGTTGTCCGGCAAGCGAGCTCCGGCCAAATGGCGGAGCTGTTGGTCGGAAGATTGTGAAACGCGTCGTCGGAGTGTGAAAATGGGACCGCGAGGACGGGAGCTTCGACGCGAAGCTCGTCGAGGTGGATTGGAGGGGAGAAGGTGGCCGATGGCGATGAATAAAATCGAAGAAAAAGCAAGAAAATAAAGAAGAAGATCGGAGGACAAATGGAGGTGGTTACCTGGGGAATGGGGCTCAGATTTGAGCTCCAGGTCTTCGCTCGAGGGATTGGTAAGGTCCCGAGCTCGTGCAGCTGCTCGTGGGAGGCTGCAGCACGGCGGTGGCGGCCGTGGATCTCGCCGGAGTTGTATCCTTGTCTTCGCTCGACAATACTCCCAGTTGCTGTCACCAATGGATAGCTTGGAGCTCGAGGAACCTCTCTGGAGTGGCGGATAGGGGTGAACGGCGCCAGTGGTGGAGTATTTATAAGGTGAAGATGGTGGGTTGGCTGGTGGAGTAGCGAAGTTGGTGGTCGTCGTGGGGCGAGTATGGTGGAGGTGGTGGAGCTTGAGGGAGCTGGCGAGGGAGAGGGTTGAGTGGGTAATGTCGTGGAGGTGTCAGCGGCCGGAGGAGATGGCCGACGTGCGTCCAAAAATAGGAAGGGGGCGCCCCTCCCGCAAGGCAAGGGACGTGGGGGAGAGGGGCGCCTGGAGGTAGGAGACGAAGTCTCCACCGTTGGATCTTGAGATCCAACGGTGGGGATCAAGGGGGATCTGGTCGGGTAGGATTAGATCTGAGGCGTTGTGATCGGAGAGCGGTGATCGCACCACGTGTCGAGATGAGGGCGAAGCGCACGCGAACGGCCAGGATGAGAAGATAGGGTTGATCAGAGGGGCATGATTCGTTTGGAAGAAGGGCGGCTGCGATGAGAGGATCGGGGATGCGATCAAGCGGCGTACAGCGCACCACGTGTCAAGCTGTGGGCGCGGTGCTAAGGGATGGTGAAGATGAAGTGCGGGGTAGATCTGATGGCTGAGAGATGGCAGGTACGTGGAAAGGCCTGGGCCGTTGGATCTGAAACGAGATCCAACGGCTGAAGGCACGGGCGGATGTGGCGATGGGAGGCGGGCCGCGTGGCGCAACCAGAGGGCGCCACGTGGCCTGCTGTGAGTGGCTGGAGTAAGAGACACGTGTAGAGAGAAGAGGAAGCCGAATTTGGAAAAACTCAAAACATGAAAGTTGTAGATCTTGATGAGATCTACAAGTTTCATGTTGACCAAAGACGGAGATGAGGTCAAAATATGATACATAAATACAAGGATACATAAATATACAAATGTAGTATACAAAATGGCCCAAAAACCCAAGTTTCTCATACAAGCTCCAATTTCAATGAAATTAGTCTCATTTTGAAGGTCTTTTAATATGTAGTATTCTAAGAGTGAGTAGACTTAATTCGGGGTTTGTATGAGGGCTTTATGTGTGTTTTAATGTGCAAGGGTTCTCAGGCTATTTTGGCTATTTTACAAGGGTGATTTTTGGCATTCTTCCCTATATTATTAAGGAATATATATATATTATAGAGAAGAGGTTATTTTTGGTGAAGAGGTATTTTACAAGGGATTTTTGGCTTCTTATTTAAATGCAAATGAGCTGCTAAAATGCATGAATTATGAATGTGTGCATGAATGCTATTTATGCAATTTAAAAGGAAATATGCCTCTATTTTCTCGGGAACAAGGCTCTATTTTTGACTTTTGAAGTGATGAATCACAGATTCATCAGGTAGTCGACGGCTCTTCAGGCGGGAACATTTCCAAAATTGTGGTTCAAGGAGAATGCTTCCTTGAACTGGACCAGAGATAATGTTATATGGGTGAGATGAGAACCGTAAAATCCAGTGAAAGCGATGAAGATCATGACTCAATTCAAATGAGGAGGTGAATATGGAGAAGGGAGATAGAAGGACTCAATGTTGAAAATATGCACACACACATGATTGAAGACTCGTAGAATGGATGAAACGTATATGGAGTCAAAGTCATAATCAATACACAAAGCAAACCCTCAGTTTGTTTGCTCGACACAGTGAAGATTGAGATATTGGTCTTTTATATTTTCAATTTTAGAGTTAGGTGATCAAAAAGTTGTACGATCACATAGACAGACCTGGGATTTGGGAACTATCCTAGTGTGTACGTAGGAATAAAATGCTCGGACAAGGAGGGGGTTGCTCTCCTCGAGATAAGGAATCCATTATGTTTATTTTAGAGATCAAGTAGAGTTATCAGTACCGATTTTATGTTGATTATCATTTTTTGGTTATTTTTCAATGCACGTGCCTGACGATTTTCCAATTGTATTTAACATCTGAGGTAGTCAAAATCAGAGGGAGAAGATCAGAAAAGCCATGCAAGTCGGAATTCGATGATACATACAAATTCAGAAGACTTACAGTGCTTCCCAGCTCTCCATGTGGGATGCAAGACAAAATTGAAAACTATGCTATATGAGATGCAATCCAATGAAATCACCATAGTATAGTAACTGTTATTATCGTGAAGCACAATATCTTAATTATTCGGAAACAAACCCTAAGGTCCGATCTTGGAGACATCTCGGTGCTTACCACAACCTAAGTCTAAATAATCAGCATAGTATGGTGTCTCCCACGGTGCGCGGGTTCAAATCTAAATAATCAGCATTTATTATTTGACTAAGTCCAAAAGCACATCTATAGGTACATGCAAATATATTAGGGGCTTTGGACATTAGTCTAACGTGCAAGCAATTCCTAAGCTAAGGCTCATTCACACAAAATAATAAAAATAAGATAAAGAGAAAAACATCAAAACCATCGAGGCCCCCGAGGGAACAATCCCTCTGGCAGTGGAAGTCGGGAAGTCGAAGTGTGGCTGAGAGTCCTGAATTATTACAGTTATATAGGTCACTCTCTCACATGAATATACATAATAAATAAATAAATAAAAATGCAGGATAAAATAGACTGTCTTCAAAATTCTCCTCTGCCTGCCCTTGATGCTCTCTCCTACCGGTTGACTCAGAAGGTCGGCTCCGCCTTGCTCGGGTGCGTGGGTCCTCCTGAGAGAAAACCTCCTTTGTGCAACGGTCCATCGCATCAAAGTCAAATAATAAAGAAGGTCAGAACAGTCCAAAATTAATATCAATAAATAATGAAAAATAAATAAAGAAACAATAAAAATAAATAAATACAAGAAATAAATCAATGAACAAGAAATAATAGACAAAATAAAATAGTCTAACTATGTGACGTTGCTCCCCGGCAACGGTGCCATTTGATAAACAAGATTCTCCCGAGGATCTGCTAATCAAACTTAATTAGCGTCGCTGAGGTGACCGTTCGAGAAGATCCGACTTTAATCAACAATTAACCCATAACAAGAATATATAATTTAATATAAAAAATGTGGAGTTAAAATTTATTATAATTCTATAACAAATTTGTATAGGCGTAAGTACGTGTAGAGGTTGAACACAGGGAGCAAACAATAGAAGGAAGCAAAATACAATGCTCAAAAATATATCTTTTATCTCTTGTCCATGTTATTATTTTGTGGGTTTTAATTTTGTATTTTTTATTTGAATTTTTTGTTTAAAATATTTTTGTATTTCCTTTTTTATTTTCCAATTTTTATCTTTCTTTCTTGTTTAAATATATAAGATATATATGTGTATATATATATAATACAAGGTACATATAGATACTATCTATACATAAATATGAGATTAATTATAAAGTCAAAATTATCCGAAATAAGAGATTAATTAATAATCTGAAATTGATTTTAATATTAAAAATATCAAATAAGTTTCAAAACTATATAAATCAATTTTAATATATAAATATTAATATAAATAAAATATAAAAATAGAAAAATGTATTTTTGGATTTTTAAATTATTTTTTAGATTTTATGAAAGATTTTGGGGGTTTTAAATTTTTAATCTTTTTGTTTTTCCATTTTTAGTGATTTTTGGTTTCATGATTAAAATAGGACAAAATCTACTATATATAATTTTTTTTGGAATTGTCAGACATTTTTTGGTATTTTCTAAGTTAAACAAGCAATAAATGGAATTCTTTTCATTTTCAATAGTTGGATAAAATGGAAAAAATGCCAAATAAAATATGGGCATGAAGGCATGATGCACTTAATCCTATTTTTGTGTGATTTTAGGAGCACAATAAATATATTTAATAAATAAATAAAACATACAAAGATCAATATCCTAGGAGGGGTATATTTGTAAATAAAACAAGCAATAGAATCTTGCAAGCAAATTTCCCAAAAATATACAACATTTATTTAATTTTATGGAAGTATTTAATAATTACAAAAATGTCAGGGCTAAATAGCAAAATGACCATCACGTGGGACTATGCGTGACTCTGCCTGGGAAGGACCAAAATATCATTCATAATAACTACTGCGGTCGTAGGACGAAATTTCCATTTATTTATAACGTTACACTTTATTTATAGGTTAAATAATAAACACAAAATTGCAGGGCTAAGTTTGCAATTTATCTCAAAGTAGCGCACCATCCAACGGTTGTCCTTTCTTCACTTGACACGCAGCACGCTCTGGAGAGCCGATGACACTTCACAGATGAATGGCCAGTATTAGATCCTGGCTCTTGATCGTGCAGATGTGAGGTGAACAATCCAACGACGACTAGAGACCTGGACGTTGAGGCTCGATCGAACTGTCGTAAACTCCTCTAGATGAACATGGAAGAACATGGTCCAGGTCGAGCTTCAATCAACAATTGTATGCGACTCTGACCACTTGAGGCGCTCATTGGAGGCTCAACAACATCCTGGCGACGTCTCCTAGCAGCTGAAGTTTACAAAATTCATTGGAGTATGCCATAGCGCCTCCGCAAGGTCGGGGAAGAGGAGGCATCCCAGGTATCTGCAAGAATCCAAAATCGACCCCAACGCGGGTTGATAGCCTCCTGAACCTGCAAAATATGATAACACACAAGAACATAGGGTCCTGGAGGGCTTTGACCGGTGGGGATGGGTGAAGTGGAGCATGGCGGCGCTCTCCGGCAAAGGGCGATGGAGGGAGAGCGGTATGCTCGATCCAGAAGGAGTCAAGGTGAATGGAATATGCATGGGGCACAAAGAATCAAAGGGGGAGGATTTTGGAGGTGAAAGCACATGGGAAATTGGGGATAGGATAATGGACGGGCGACTGGAGCTTGGGAGCCCCGATGAGCTAACTTAACCTACACTACCTAATTAGCTTGCTAAAATGCAAAATAAATGACATAAAACGAAAGCTACAACTAATACTAAACTAAAAAGATGAAGAGAATGAAGCTCTTATACCTGAGGGAGCTCAAGGAGCAGGGTCGCCGGTGAGGACGACTGTGGACACAACTCCTTCCACTTGGAGTTGGTTCCAACCGCCGGGAAGCTCCTCCTGTCACGATGAAGCTTCCTAGATGAAAGAACAGGACTCCTAGACTCGGATTAATGTCAAAAAAATCAATGAGGAATGGAGGTTTTTATTTATACACTAGATGGCACCCTTATTGGACCGGCCGATTGGAATGAAATCGAATTATGTACAGAGGATACAAGGGGCTGGCGTGAATCTACAAGGATCAATGATTATTTTTCATGAAGAAAGCGATCACGATAGATGGATGGGGTGAGCCGAAAAAATGGAGGAAAAGGTGGGATGGGACAGGCATCGACGGTCAGATCACTTAGGGAGTAAGTTGACCAGAGGTCAACAATCGATAGACGTTGATTGGTCCACGCGGGCGCACAAGAAGACAAAACAACAGATTTATGAAAGAATAAATAATTAAAAATAATAAATGATTTTTTTTTCAAGTATAAATTTAAAAAACTTTTGTTATTTTACATAGTATTTTATTATGATTTTTATTTATTTTTTTGACTTTATTTATTAGTAGTTTATTTTTAATGGTGTATTCATAGGTATATTTACCTATATTTTGTATATTTTATTTTTATTTTATATATTTTATTTTATTATTTTATTCTTTCATTTTATGTATTTATAACTTATTTTTAGTGTCTAAATATATTTTTATTTTATTTTTATGATATTATTTGTATATTTAAATAAATGAATATGTATAATGTATATGTATACTTATAGGTATTTCATCCATGTATTATATAAATTTTATTTATTTAATTCATTTTCTTTTGTTTTATTTTATCTTTATATTTTTCATATAATACAAATAATATTTAAAATATTATAAAAATATAAATGAATAAGGAATAAGATTAGGATTCCCTTTTATTTATATACAGGTAGAACTATAGGTATTTTGCCTATATATTTATAGACTTATTTTATTTTACATTTTCTTTTTGGTTTTATTTTAGTTTTAATATGCACAAAAGTTATAAATAATATTTACAGAATTATAAAAATATGAATTTGTAAAAATAGTAAAGAATGAATATAATGAATATTTTATTCGAGTATCATGTACAATGAGGGTCCAAAACCTAACTTTCACACTGTAACTCCAAAAAAATGTGAAACCACCTCTATTAAATAGCTTGTGAAAAGTTATACAATTAGAAGTGATTTTGATATGTTTTAAGTTTTATTTGAAAGATATGGGTCTGTAAAGTTGGGATTTTGGCTTTTTATTTTGTGTATAAAAAGTACACTGTGTGTTATTTTTGTATAAACTCAATTTTGTATTTTTATTTACATTATTAACTTCAACTTTCATACAAAATTTCTTTATTTGATGAGTAAAAAAATATAAGGAATAAAATAGGAATCAAAATGGATAAATAATGAATAAATAAATGGAATTTTTATTGTATTTTTGGTCGTTATCTCCCCCTACTTTATTTTTTATCGACTAATCCATTCTTGACTTGGTTTCGGAGTTTAGTGTCATAAAATATCTTCGATATTTTATTATTTTTACTTTCTTCTCTATATTCTATAATTTTAGCATTAAAAATCGTATTATTTACACAATAAATGCAATAAATCATGAGTGCTATTTTGCGCAAATTAATGCTATTTACATGCATTAGCTAGGGTTTGTAAGACCAAAATGATAGAATAAAGGTGATGAAATGGAGATTCATCAAGCCCCTAGGTGAACAGACACCCGAGTACTGGATCTCGCTAAGTGTGGCAGTTTCCAAAATAACTACAAATTAATTATTGCAAAAATAAATCTCTTTCCTCACAAAAATTGAAAAATAATCACAAGCTACTTTCCTCCTCCATCCATGCCCATCTCTCCTTCTCTGTCCTTGTTGGCTCACAAAGAGAAGGTCGACCTCTACTCGTCTCGGGTACGTCCACCTCCTAAGAGATAGTCGTTGCTAAGCGGTCCCTCGCAAGAAAGATGAACAAGAAATATGGATTAGAACAATTAATCAATTATAAAAATAAAATAAGTAGAGAACAAAGAGATAATAATATGCAACTATGTATATACAAAATGTGCTACAATCCGTTGCTCCCCGACAACAGTGTCATTTGAAAGTCGTCTACCCAAAGAGAGGACAGACTCATACACTCCACATAAGGTGGATCAACAGTTGTCTAAGCGACCTCAGACGAAACCCCTATTCAATCGAGAATTAATTCACAATAAGAATTAAGCGATGAAAAGAAAAATTTGTGGAGTTAAAATTTATTATAACTCTACAATAGATGTGTATAGTAAGCAAGGTTGTAGAGGTCAAATATAGGGAGTAATCGAGAGAATGGTGTAAGTGAATGCAAAAATGTGTTCTTCTTGTTGTCTATGTATTTTTGTGGGTTTTTAATTTTTAATTTTAAAATTTTAATTTTATAAGTTTTTAATTGTTTTTATTTCATTTATTGTATTTTCAAGTTTTAAATTTCTTTTCTTTTAAATATATAATATAGGACATATAAGACTATATATACAATATAGGCTAATGTAATTATAAATACAACTAAAAATAGTTAAAAAATAAAGTTTTTTAGTTTTTAATAATTTTACTGTTTTGTGATTTTTACATAATTTTGCTAATTTTTAGGGATTTTTTAAGTCCAAAATACATAAAATAAGGGACTTTTTAATTAAGTTGAATTATTTTCATATTTAAAATACTAACTACGATAAAAAAATTCTCAAAAAAATATATATTAATATATATAGGATATAAATGATTTTAGGATGTTTAGATTTTTTTATATTTTTTAGTATTTTGGAGATTTTTCATTTTTATCATTTTTTCTATTTTTTTAGGGATTTTCGATCTAGGGGTACTAGACACTATAATAAATGCACATTATTTTTTAGAATTTTTAAACACGACTTTATATTTTTTGAATTTTTAAATCAAACATGGAATAGACACACTATTTTTTATTTGGGATTTTATCACTTGTTCCCCTCCGAGATATCGCAATATCAGTTATGCCCCTATCTTTTTGGTAATATCAGTTGTGCCCCTCACTTCTTGCTCCGTCATCAGTTGTGCCCTTCCGTCAGATTGACCGTTAAAAAATTAAAATAACCATGGTTTATTCAAATCATGGTGTGGTGAAGAAGGGTATTATCGTTAGAAAAATGGGATAAGCTTCATCATCGCAGGGCGGGATACAAGCTCCGTCGCACTCCATGGCCATCCGAGCGTCGAGGCACGCATCCTCGACGAGCTCCACTCAATTGTTCACCGTCGTGGTGTCGAGGTGAACCAAGACGGACCGTCATTCACGTTAGAGGAGCTCAAGGGGATGGAGTACCTCCACGCGACGTTGTCGGAGGCACTGGGGTCGTATCCATTGGTACTGGTGGACTTCAAGGAGGTCCTGAAGGATGACGTGCTGCCGGACGAGAACAGGGGCGGGGGAGGAGCAACGGGAGGGGGCGTGGGGATGGCGAGGGCGGAGGGGGCAGGGGTGGGGGGAGCAACAGCGGGAGGGGCGCGGGGGTGGTGGGGGCGGGGGGAGCAGCAGCGGGAGGGGGCGCGGGGAGGCGGGGGCAGGGGGAGCAACAGTGGGAGGGTGGCACCTCGAGTGGTCCGCCTCCTGCCGCGGCCGCTAGTTCGATCGCATCTTCGGCGTGTGGGTTGGCGGCGTCGAGCTCCTCCGCAGCTGCACCGCCGAGCCTCGCGCCAATGGCATCGTTTGGACCGTCTCTAAGGATGTCACGCGCTACGCCTCGCTGCTATCGTGCCCGCAGACCCTCGCCGTCCACCTCGCTAACATCGTTGATGGAACCTACACCGAAGTCTACCACGTCAACGTGAGCCTACATTACTACTACGGGGCCGAGAAAGCCCGGAATCCGCGAGGCGGGTATGGTCCCGCGGCCGATGTGGTGGTGCCGGTCTCTCGAGATCTTCCGATCAACGACGGTCTGTGGTTCATAGTGCAGAACACGAGCGATCCGCAGGGGAAGGACGAGGCGATTCCGAGGAATTCTTACAGGGGTGTGCTGGAGGTTTATGTTTCTTTCCACCAAGGAGACGAGTTCTGGTATTCCAACGGCCCTAACGACTACATTGCAGCCAATAATCTTAGTTCTGATGGGAACGGGCCTTTCAGAGAGGTCACTATTAGTGTTGATGATACAGTAGTCGGTGTTGTTTGGCATTTCACTGTGATTTATACTGGTGGTATCAACCCCCTTCTCTGGAGGCCGATCAGTGCCATCGGATCGTTCGACCTCCCATCTTACGATATCGAGATCACGCCGTTCTTGGGGGGATTGCTGGATGGGAAACCACACAAGTTCAGTTCTAGTGTCACAAACGCAGCGGGTTCTTGGTTTATTGATGCCAATCTGCACCTTTGGTTGGACAGGAGGAGTTCCTATACTACCGGTAAACTGATCAAGCACAACGCACCGGAGGTGGTTCCCTCGCTTGTTTCCAAGTGGTCCGGGGGGCAAAGGTGCGTGCGGTGAGCAGGGGGCGGCGCAGGGCAGGCGCAGGGGGAGGCCCGGGGTGGCGGGGAGCAGGGGGAGGGGGAGGCTAGAAGGGAGGAGCTCTGGGAAGGTGGAGGAGGAAGAGGACGAAGATGGGAGAGGAGGAAGAGGATGGGGAAGGAGGAAGATGAGAAAATGACTTTTTTCAACATTACTTTTAATTTAATTCCCATTATGTCCCAAAGTTAACGTCTGTTTACATTGGGAATGAACGGCAACTAACCAGAGGGGTACAACTGAAAACATGACAAAAATTTGAGGGCACAACTGATATTACCAAAAAGATAGGGGCATAATTGAAATTGCACGATCTCGGAGGGGCACAAGTGATAAAATCCCTTTTTTATTTTTATAAAATAGGATAAACTCCTAAAATGTTGATCTAAAAATATACCGTGATTCTACAATCAAGCAAGAACTTCACCCTGTTTTTATAGAAATTTTAGGGCACAGTTGATATTTTTAATAAATAGCAAACAACATGCAAAAATAATTACACTAGCAGGGCTATTTTTGCAATTAAAATAAATATCATGGGGCACAGTGCAAATAAGCCCAAATTTTACAACTAATATCCAAACTTAATATATTAAACAATAATTACAATAACCTGTGAGGGTGCACAGATAATTTTCACAACAATACACGAGCTAGTGCACTTGGACCTGGGAGGGACTAATATGCAATATATGGAATGCCTAAGGGTACACATGTAAATTATCCACAAATTTGAAATTGCATAAAATATTTACAGGTTATGTAGAATTACATAATATAGGGAGGGGGTCTTCAAAATTTACCCACTAACACATCGATCCAGTTGTTATACGCGCACCGCGTATCTGATCTTACGGTTGAGGTTGAGTAACGCTTTGTCTGACCCAAGGGTTGTGGTTAAATTTAGCGGGGGTTCTTGATCCAACGATGTTCGAGGGTGTTGGAAGAACACCCAAGAACACCACCTACTGGTGGATTCGACGACGAACCTGGGCGACCCCGGCGTCCGTTCTCCTCGTCGGCGAGTGGAAGAGAATGTTGGTGAGCCTCCGCTTGCAATGGCAGGTTCCAAAGATTACGAGAGAATTCGAGGAACCTCAACAGAGTGGAAGTCCCTGGGGCTCCTCCAAGTGTTGTTCACGGCTCCCTTTCAGTCCTTAGACCTGCAAACAAAGACCACAACACTCCTGGATACGAGGTCTACCTCCTCGGCCCAAGAGTTACTCAAAACGAAGGGGGGGAATGGGATGGAGGTGGAGCTCTAGCAAGGATGTGGAAGAGGAGCTCAAAGTCATTCGATTCGGGAAAAATCGAGAGGGCTTTTGTGGCCGAAGTGTGGAGAAAGCGTGGGGGGATGGAATGAGGGGTCTGCGAGTCGAAATGTGGGGTGTTTTACGATGAAATCAACCTGGAGCCTAAGCTCCACGTTGATGAATGGATTCGATTTCTGCCAAAAAATACGAACTAGAACCTAAACTAAAGATGGGAATGGAAACTATGCTAAATCTATTACCTAGAATATCGAGAAAAAAGGCTCAACTGGACGAGAAAATCAGAAGCACAATCTCATGGCTGAGAGGTGGCCCGAGATGGTGGATCAGCTCTGCCTTAGCTCCTCCTCGCTGCAAAACCTCGGCTCCCCTTCCTGACATCAAGAGAAACACGATGCGGTGGTTTTGAGGGGCTAAAAACTGTTTAAGAGGGATCAAAAAGACAAAATGGGAAGTGGGGAATTATTTATAAGTCGATTTTTGATTAGTTTCGAGGGTCGATTGCGTGCAATCGATCGAGAGTTGGTGGAGAATCTAGGTAGGGCATAGACGAAGGACGAAATGACTACAGGAAGGTAAAGGTCTTGAGGCAATGGGTGAGAATGGACACGTAGAGATTTGAGAGAAGTGGCGCCCTCATGAAGCTTCTGACAGAAGTCAGAAGGAGGTCGGATAGTTGACCCTAGGTCAACAGACAACGCCTCCCGGTTGGTCCATGTGGACCAACCAGGAAATTCCAAGGAAGAAATACCTTAGAAAATACAAAAGCATTAATAAATGAATGATTAATTTTAGATTATAAAATGAAAACTCTTTCATATTTTATACAAAATTTAATACTTATTTTTATTTATTTTATGATGTATTTTACTATACGTTACTTTTTACAAGCACAACTATAGTTATATTTCTCTATAATTTATGTATTTTATTTTTATTTTGAATTCTAATTTTTATTATTTTGTTTTCTTATTTTATATAATTATAACTTATTTTTATATATTTAAATATATTTTTGTTTTATTTTTATGGTATAATATATACACTTAATAAAATACGGGTATTAAATGTATATGTTTAATTTATAGGTATTTCATCTATGTATTTTGTATATATATTTTATTTTAATATTTTGTTTATGATTATTTTAAAGTTTTACTAGTGTTATAACTAATATTTAAAAATTATAAAAATTATTAAAATATAAAAATAATAAATAATAAATAAAATGAATATTTTATTCGGGTATATTGTACAGTAAGGGTCCAAAACCTAACTTTCACACCTTTACTCCAAAATTCATTGAATATATTATTAAAAGTTATATACAATTAAATGTGATTTTGATATATTTTGAATTTTTATTTAGGAGATATGAGTCTGGGAAGTTGAGATTTTGGCTTTTTACTTTGCATATAAAAAGTACATTGTATATTATTTTTATATGAAATTAATTTTGTATTTGTATTTTAATTTTTATCTATAACTTTCATGTACAAAGTTTATTGATTTGATGAATAAATAATAACGAATAAAATAGGTCCCAAAAGGTAATTATTGGCCTATTCTTGTCAGGTTTTCCGACTGTGTTTTTTTATAATTTGCCACCCTATCTCCCCCTACTTTATTTCTTGTCGACTAAGTCATCATGATGACTGAATCTAGAGGGTTAGGGTCACTTCAGTGCCCTTGACACTTCGTTATTTTTCTTTTCTTTCTTTTATTCTTTTATTTTGGCAATAAATACAATAAATGTATAATGTTTCTACTGTATTTTTTATAAATTAAAGCATGTTTATTTTGATAAATTAATTATTATTAATGCATTTATCTAGGGTTTAAAGGTTCAAAATGAAAGAAAAAAGGTGATGAAATAGAGATTCATCACCAAGACGTTGACTCTTACCAAGTCTCTTTCCAAGTGCAATTGATGTAGGAGCTAGAATGTTATTTTGCATTCCAAATCTCCTCAATACAGTATTCAAATACTTTTCTTGATTAAGACTCAATGTCCTTGAATATGTATCTCTTGTATTTTGAATTCCAAGAACATAGGATGCTTCGCCTATATCCTTCATCTTAAATTCATTGTTCAATTTTTCTTTAATTTCATTCAGCATCCCTATGTCATTACCTGTGAGTACAATGTCAACTACATATAATGACATGATAGCAAGCTTGCTCTCACTCTTCATGACATATACACAATTATCCAACTTATTTGCAACAAATTCAAATTGGATAATTTTCTCATGACACTTGAGATACCGCTGTCGTGAAGACTGTTTCAAGCCATATAATGATTTTCTTAACTTATAAACTCTTTTCTCCTGACCTTCAACCTGGAAACTATCAGGTTGTCGCATATAAATATCTTATCTTAATTCTCCATTAAGAAAGATCATCTTCACATCCATTTGGAATAATTCCAAATCCATATATGCGACTATAGCTAAGATTATCTGAATCGATGCAAATTTACTAACCGAAGAGTAGGTTTTCTGAAAGTCTGTTCTAGCTTATTGAATATAACTCTTGGAAACTAATCTTGCTTTGTATTTATCAACAGCACCACCAACACTGTACTTTTTATTAAATACCCTCTTACTTCCTATGGATTGCCTACCTTCTGGCAAATCACATAGCTTCCATACATCGCTTCGCTCAATTGAGTCCAACTCATCCTTCATGGCGGCCATCCATGATTCTGACTCAGACGAAGCCATAGCTTCATCAAATGGTATGGGATCTGTACAATCCGCGACATCCTCATCTACGGTGTAAAACGACACCTCGCATTCATCGAAATTGTAATCTTCCATCCATGCAGATCATGTTCTGTGTCTCTTGTTGCCGATTATACTCGTGGGTGGTGTGGGTCCACCTACTTCCTCTAAAGGATCATCATGTTTCATTATCTATATTTAGATGATTGATATCATCCCCAAGTTCCTGTCTAATGCTCAAGTCGTATTCATTGTCATGTAGGACAATCAGATGATATGATTCCTCTACTTTATGCTCCTTTTCTTGTTGATTTTCAAGAAAAGTTGCATCACGGCTTTCAATTAGACCTTTGGATTCATCGTAAGAACCTATATCCTTTAGAATTCTCTTATAGCAAATAAACTTGCACTTTAATGTCCTGAAGTCTAGCTTATACCTAAGTTGACTCAGTACAAAAACATGTGCGACACATCCCCATTTTCGGAGATGTCCCAACTCAGGCTTTGTGTCACTCCATATATCATATGGCATTGATTATATGAACTTTGTGGGAATCCTGTTCCATATGTAGTTCGCAGTCAACACTGCCTCTCCCCGGAATATCTTGGACAGTGTTGAGTGTGAAAGCATACACCTTACTGCATTCATCAAGGTTTGATTCTTTCTTTCTGCTACACCATTCTGTTATGGTGTATAGGACATGGTAATCTGCCTACGAATGTCTACCTGAATGCAGTAATCCTCAAACTCCTTTGAGGGATATTCTCTGCCTCTATATGTTCTAAGAGTCTTGATTGGTTTTCCCAATCTTATCTCTACTTCTGTTTTATATCTCTTAAATGTTTCAAGTACTTCCGACTTTCTTCCTAAGAGATAGACATAGGAGAACTTTGAGTAATCATCAATGAATGTTATATAGTATTCCTTATTTCTATGTGTGATGATGCTCAGTGGTCGACATATGTCCGAATGGATCAAACCTAGTAACTTTGTTGATCGAATTCCAGTTGAGAAGGGTCTTCTCGTCATTTTACAGGTCAAACAGTATTCTCATGGTAATACCCTTACAACCGTGATCTTAGGAAACATATTTTCCTTCATCATTTGATCCATCTTAGAATTTTCTGGATGACACAGTCTAATATGCCACAAGTCATAGTTAGACAAACAACACACGGAATACTCAAAAGAAACATTCACTGATTCACTAGGGCTTATTACAAGAAGGAAGAATAGGTCATGCTCAGGCACAAACTTTCTCATCGCATAGACCTTGTTATTCTTTTTTATAGATACATGCTTATTTTAAAATCGGACATCAAAATCCTTCTTGAGCAGCACTGGGACATAGATCAGGTTCCGACGTATCCCTGGGCCATATAGTACATCATTTAGTACCATAATGTTATCCCCCAGATCAAGTCTGTACGTCCCAATACCTTCCACGTCTAGGTAGGTAATGTTCCCCATGAAGATTCTCTCTTATCCTTTGCTCAGCTTCTTGAAGTCCACCATACCCTCCATCGTCTTCACGATGTGTCTGGTTGCTCCAGAGTTAATCCACAATCCGTCACTGTCTATGACGACGGAGTTGCATTCCACGATAGCTGTGAACTCAATCTTTTCTTGAACTTTCGTTTAGGGGCATTTGAAGTTTCTGGATTTTCTTCATTTTGGGGTAATTGGCTTTGCAATGATCATATTTGTCATAATCGTAGCAAGAGTCATGTGGGTATTTTCCAGTCTTTCCCTTGAAGATAGCCTTGGAGGGGCCCAACCTTTTTTTCGTGTGCACGGCATTTGCTTCGTCTTCTTCCTCCTCGACCTCAAAGAATTCAGTCTTCGATCCTTATTTCGTGAGGTCCTGCTCAATTACCAGCTGAATAGGTAAGTCCACCAGAGTCTTAATGATCCCATTCATCCTCAGAGATGTGAATACCATATTGAACGATGGAGGGAGGCTTCTAAGTATCGTGGTAATCTGCATTCTTTCCGGAATGGCACGCTCTGCAGCCTTCAGATCCTTCACCATCACAATCATCTTATTCACATGCTCTAGAACGCTATCGGATCCTTTCATCCTACATGAGTTATACTTGTGTAGAAGGAGTTGGATACTCACTTCCGACTTGGTGTGATATTTGTCCTTGACTGCGTTCTAGAGCTCGTAAGATGATTTACAGGTCTCAAAGACCCGATTCAAGTTCATCTCCATATGCATGCACATGAAACTCCTAGCCCTATTATTGGTCTTCTCCCATTGTTCGTGGGATCGTATTTCTTCTACTGTCGGGTTTTCTGACAGTGTAGGACCAGGTTTGTCAATGATGACATGGATGTTGTCATGCAACAATCCATAGTAGATCTTCCTACTCCATAACTCGTAATTGGTACCATTCATGTACTTAATTTTTCCAACTTCAGGTCTCATACCAGTCTCAGATATTTCGAGGTACGTCGTTGTCGACTCTTTCTTCAGAGGGAACGAGAGAGAGATGATGACGATGGTGGGATGGAAGGGGGCTCCTGCACTCGAGATGTTGCTTGATGTTTATCTCCTCTCGTCAGGAGATCTATTAATAGGACGTGAGCCCCTCGAGCCGTCCGCCCCTATCTTCCCCACGCCCGCATGATGTGATTCCGTCAAATTTGATCCTCCCGCATCCGTTAGCGCGAAACGGACGGGGTACGGTTGTTGGCCACAGAGGTCATTCACCCAGAACCATTAAAACACGGGTGTCCCACTATCTCAATAAAATGTACGCATGAACTCTGCGTTCTTGACAGGAGTAGCAGATATTTAGGGTCTTTTAGCAATGTTTTTGCACCGTCTTTAGTGCGAAATCAACTCCCCGTAAATGGGGATCCTTTCCTTGGTTGAATGTTGCCTATGATTGAGTATAATGACACTTGATTCGGGCTTAGAGACGTCAGCCCATGATGGGTCGAGATGGAGCTGCATTTGGATCCGGGGTATGGGTTGCGCCTTGGAGTTTGTGATGCAGCAGTCTCTGGATACCAAATGGGCAGTTAGGAATGTATCCGAAGGGGATCAGCTCGTGTAATCATCAGATTTTAATCAGAGGGATCTCGATCTCAAACTTAAAGGAACAATATCACGCATCAGATGTAAGATAGACGTAAGATGAAGGGTTGTGATTAGATGATTTATTTGAATCGGACTCGAGTACGTGCAGTTTTGTTTTGCATGGGATGGAAATCAAACAACGTGGGGTGTAACGTCACACAACAATGGATGTGAATTATTGGACAACATACCTTCTCTCTTGCTGAAATGCAAACAGGGAGAGATAAGAATATGGAGGTAATTCGTAATGTTGGCAGAGTTTCGTTGTTTTTGCCAATAAAAGACTAGATAAATGCTCCGGACAATGGTTTAAGGTTTTAGGTTTAAGCAGGGAATGATGTAATTAACCCAATCATTCATTTTGAAGCACTGAAAACCGACCAATGATGACCAAAACACTCCTAGATGCAACATTTAAGCTCACAAACAGATGACCGATCAGAACCAACGACCAATGACAAATGCAGCGCAAGAGCATAGCAAAGTCATCTAGATAATGCTATGAGAGATATTATTCGGGCATCTTATTGTAATGAATCATAGATTCATCGGAGAACAAAAATCAATAGTCATTATAGTGAATAGGGTAGACATACCTGATAAGAGCCCTGAGAATCAATTTTATTATAACCTAAGAGGGTATGCAAAGGGTCTTACTTCAAGAAAGAGGGTAATTAGGCAAAAATATCGCAAAAAATCTTAAATCTCATTGTACCAAGCATAAACATCATGGAAGAAGGCCAAAACATAATCTTACTCATAGAAGTAGTAAGCAATAGAACTTAGATATCATGGAACAAGTCAGAAACAAATAGTAAATATCATTGTACAAATCCAACAAGAGCCCAGATCAAGCTTCTAGGTCATGCAGTGTAATCTAACATTTGCATTCAATCAGTATTAGTTCAGAAGGAAATTAATAGTAAATCAAAGTAAATCAGAGGATTCAGACCATCAAATCAGTAGAGAATGAACATCCAATAAGCAAACCAGTAAAATGAAAAGCAATAAATCAGTCTCAGTAGTAATTATATAGAATGACTTAGTAGAATGAAGCTGGCAGAGAATGCTAACATAACATTAACATTTACATAGATTCACTTGAATGGATCAGAATATTTACAATACTAAATCAGTAATAATTATGTAAATTGAATCAATAGAATAAATCATCCAATCAGCTATAACTATATCCAAGTATTCAATAGTAAATCATTAGTAATTGTGTAGAATGAATAGGCCAATCAATAGAATGAATCAGTAAAATGAATTTGTAGAATGAACAGTAATAAATTAGCCAATTAGTAATAATTATGTTGAAAGGATCGGTAGGATGAAGATGGGTTGCCTAACTAATATTAACAGAGAATCGGGGTTTCCAGCTATGTAGAATGAAGCTGGCAGAGAATACTACCATAACATTAGCATTAACATAGATTCACTGAAATGAATAAGAATATTTAGAACATTAAATCAATAATAATTATGTAAAATGAATCACTAGAATGAATCAACCAATCATTAATAATTGTGTTGAATGCTCTTGGTGTTAAATTGTTACTAATTCTGTAGAATGAATCAACCATTCAGTAGCAACTATGTAGGAAGAATCAGCCAATGAACCCTTGATGGAATGAATAAGTAAAATGAGTAACAATAAATCAACAAATCAGTATGTAGGGTATACACCGTGCCATTGTTGCCCATGACAACCGATAAAGGAAGGTGGGCGAGAAAGAGGAGCACCGCAAAGGGCATCAGTAGTGGGAGATGACATGTTGTCGTGCGAGGGGACGGTGAAGGCTGATGCCGGTGGCAGGAGAGCTCCATGCGATTAGGAGGGGGTTGGGAACCTCTGCCCGATCCCTCCTCAACACACGTGTGACCCTACATGCATCCTTCCTTTGACATAAGCTCGGGATACATGATTTACGAGATTGGGCAAGATTGAGAGTTCAATCCCCCAACCGAACACCCCCTAAGTAAATCCCCCCATGGATTCACTTTAAAAAAAATCAAAAAAAAAATAGAGAGAAAAAAGAATGTGTACCAGTAAGTTACATGCATCATGATGAAGGCTCCCCAACACCCCCCCCTCTCTCGGTGCGTGTGCATATTCGTGTAGGTATCGAATTAAGCATTATACTTTTTTATTATATTTATAGCTTGTGTGATTTTGATTGAACTAACAATTGCTTTCAACTATACAATTTCATTTTAATATGTGTTTACAAACATTTGTTATCCGTGTATAATCCTTTTCCATTTGTTAAATATTCATATCAGGATTATGATTATCCATTTTCACATTTGTATTCATATGTAAACATGCTTTGCTATTTTCAATATCCATAAGAATACCATTTATGTATATCGATATTATAAAGGGATATTTACACCCATAACCCTGAGTAATCTCGTAATTACCCCAGGAACCCTGCGCAAGCACGAATTACACCCACAACCCCGAATAATGTTTAACCCTTACATTACATAACCCTGAGTCAACTTCCATCCATTTTACCGTTAACTATTGACGGTATCCGTTATGTATTTTATATTTATACCCTTTATGTTTCTATTATTTACAAAAAAGTTCATTTATCACCTTCCTCCTCCACCTTATCCTCTTCCTCCTCCAAGCAGCACCCACCTCCTCCTCCAAGCAGCAAGCTCCTCCGACAACCTCCTCCTCTCCCCTTCGACCTCCAAGCAGCACCCACCATCCCAGGTCCCCCGCCCCCTCATGCCTCCGCCTGCAGCCCCCCCTCCCCCACGCGCCTCCGCTAGCAGTCCCCCTCCCCCGCGTGACTCCTCCCACCCCCTCCGCAGCCCCGGACGATGCCTCCCCTGCCCCCATTCCAATCGGGCCGCCCACCTCCGCCTGCCAGCTCCATACCCACCCCCCTGCGCGCAAGCCCTAGGTCGCTCGGCCGCGAGATATGGCAGCTCGACCGCAAGATCCAGACCTGGACACAAACTCCATACCATCAACCCACGCGCTCCCAAGCTGTCGTGCATGCCCGCATGCTCCAGAGCCCCCACCCCGCAAGCTCCAGACCCCGCCCCCGCAAGCTTCAGACCCCGCCCCCGCATGGTGGTCGGAGCTTTGATTCCTTCTTCCACTTCCTGGAATCCCGCTCACTCTTCTACGTTGATTTTGGACCAAGGCGCACTGCTTCGAGTCGATGAGAACAATACGTAGGTGGAAGCATCACGGCAACGCCGAGTCAACACTCCCTGAAGTCTAAAGAAATTTTCAATTGATTCATCATCTGAGAAAAACGAAGCATGTGCACGTACCCCCTATGGATCGAGTCGTGTAGACCTGAACCACAGCATTTAATTTGACCGAAATATCGATGCGAGAAGCCGAACAGCAACCGCGAAGCACCTGCGTCATAGATTAATCATCACCAGAGATGTAAGCAAACCATCGACCGGAGAGACGAATTTCACATCTGAGAATTGAGCAAAGCAGAATAGATTTTCGTTGCCTAATCATTCTCCTGCAAGCACCTATAGCATCCGAAGTCCTAGAAACCCAAAGCATCGTTTCCTAAACATGAGGTTTCCAGCTACTTTGAGGCTTCGTTGGAAGAATGCAAGCACCTATAGGAAACTTTAACAAAGAAATGGACATCGCATGGAGATTTCTATTTAGACGAGATTTGCAGTGAGCACCTAATCCAAAAAAAATCATCGGTCGGAAATTAAGCTGCAACCACACCAGCCCTGGGAGCCCTCCCCTTGTTTCCGCCTTCAAGTTCCAGACCAACCCCTCGCACGCCAGCAAGCTGCAACCGCCCCCCGTGCCCGCAATCTCCAGACCCCCACCCCAAGCGTGCGCGGTTGACAAGCTGCAGCTAGCCTCCACACCCGCAAGCTCCAGACCTCGCCCCCGCAAGATCGAGACACCCCCCACCCCACTCGAACCTGACAAGCTGCAACCACACCAGCCCTGGGAGCCCTCCCCCATCTCCGACTTCAAGCTCCAGATCAGCCCCCCGCACGCCCGCAAGCTGCAACAACCCCCCGCGCCCGCAATCTCCAGACCCCCCACTCCAAGCACGCGCGGCCGACAAGCTGCAGCTGACCCCCACACCCGCAAGCTCCAGACGCCCACCCCCCGCGCGCGCACCCGACAAGATGCAGCCCCCGCGTACCGCAAGCTCCAGACACCAACCACCCCCGCAGCCCCGCTCGCCTGCAAGCTACAGCCCCCCGGCAAGCCCCAGGCCTCCCCGTGCGTGTCCGCCCTGTTGCAAGCTCGAACTCACTCCCTCCTCTTCTTTTCTTTCTTTCTTCTTCCATTAATGTCAGTCGTTAGATAACTGGTTGGTTAGATTAACTCAACCATCTGTTTGAGTTAATGGACTAAACTAACGGAAGGTTGTGCGTGTAAAACGGAGCGATTATTCAGGTTCTGGATGTAATTCGTGTTTATCGAGGATTCCTGAGGTAATTACCATATTACTCAGGGTTATGGGTGTAAATATCCTTATTATAAAATGCACAAGCATACGGCATCACATATATCCGCCATATTCGTTTGAGTCTATATCAATCATTGTATAAAAGAAGGATAAGGTGATGTGACATAATTGTGAAATATTTGTTTGAATCTATATTAATCGTTGTGTAAAAGAAGGATAAGGTTATGTGACATAATTGTGAAATAAGGAAGGAGAATAGCTATTACAAGATAAGGGGAACAACCAGATGCTTATTTACAGATGTGTTGTTCTTACCAAAAACTCTTACCAAAACCCATGCCCAAAATGTTGCATTCTCTACGTAAAGAAAAGGCAAATACGAATAACCATAGGTGATGCATCAGATCAGCTCCAAGTAGTGGATATTATACCTCCATGATCGGACCTTCTTGTTTTGGAAGGAGTTCATTAAACTTGATCAACCACTAACATATTATTTAAACACAATTAAGATGAAATATTGATAATAAGTATTCAACACATACCATCTGACTTGATCAGCTAAATATGAATGAGTTGGGTTTCGAACTTCAACTTCTTAAGTTTGCCTCAAATCAAGTAACCTGTCGTGAGTGTTGTGGACAACGTTTTTGTAGCCACTCACTTAGTACCGAGTGTTTTCTGATGTGAGAATTGCGTAACTTCATCGCTTACTGTTGGACCGCATCCATCAGAATTGTTTGGATGATTGGTGGAGTGAATCCTCGATGCGCTATGTTGTAAGATTATATCTCCGGTCTAGACCCACTTCAAGTCAAAACCGTGACAAGGATCTCTACAAAGATCAAGATGATGATACACCATTCCATCTTATCAGATTTCTGTTCTGAAGTATTTCTATTAGAAATAAGATATTTTGCTGCAAAAGAAAGAAACTACCATCATCATTGGTAAAAAAAAATACAAAAGTCAATGGATGCATTGGCTCAGGGTTGCACAATACAAGCTATTGAATAGCGTTACACATTTACAAGTTTTGTATAATAATTCTGCAGATGTGTCTTCCCATGAACACAAGGGATGTCTTATTATTTCATAGTTCCTTGTAAGATAATGTTCCCTCTTCTATTGATATTTCAAAAGATGTTACAGATATTAGGTAAAACACATGGACCGATATTCTTTTTCTTTTTTTCCCAAAGAGTAACCGATCGATCAGATTCGCTTAAAATAGATTCAATTGATCAAGGCATGATTGAGACATGGTTTAAATAATTACAATCTAATCCAACAAGATCAATGTACACCCTATGAAACAAAGGCAGAAGAGAGTTCTGTACCTCAACAAGTTTCTTCTTGATGTCAAAACTTTCGAATCTTTGTTCTAGTTCATATTCGTCACGTAGATACTCCCATATCTGAGCATAGTTTGCTTTTGTCCAAGCAATATCTGACCTGAAAAGCATACATGAGGGGAGTTAAACCAATATTTCAACTGAACTTGTGATGACATTATGCAATCCATGTTTGTGATACACAACATTGTAACTTTAAGGTGGATCTAAAATAAGCAATTTGCAACCACATTTTAAAATTTTGTAACATTTCGAATCGAGCACGAACAGGTGAATTGTGTGTGCACAGTTTGGGCACCATGATATTGGGGTAACTCCAATATTCTGTCAAACTACCATAAAGCTCATATCAACGGCACAAATCAATCATTTTTCTGATACAATAAAACATGACATGACTAGATTTCAATGGGGCGGGCCACCCCATTGTGAAACACAGGCTTCTTTGCAATATTATCATCAAATCAACCGAATATAAAGTATCCAGCAGTTTCCAGAACGGATATCTTCCAGAGGTTTATGCTGAAGTTGGCAAGATAAATGTGGCATGATATCATGCAACCTCTATTCTTGACATGCAACTGCACCTTGAATCTTTAGGCAATCATCTTTACCAACTATCATATCATAATCAGACCTAGTTCTTTGATCACACTTACCATGACGCTTGTCATTGTAGTCAAGAATTTGAACCAATACCTAATTGTATATTATCCAGGCATCTGAGAACCATACCCCCTGATAATCAAGAAGTCAGGTATTAATAATCATAGTCACCCTCCAAGCAAGTGCCCATTTTTAAATAAAAAAAGACAGACCTCCTAAAACTTGCGCCTTTGATGCAAAGAAGGTTTAAAGGCCTTCAAATAAAAATATTTCTGATGTATTCATGATCCGTCATTTCTCAGTAATACATCATCAATATACAATGTCGGATTGTGCTTGCCCAAGACTTGAAAGATGCATATTGTTCTACAATAGAATGAGTACACATAAGCTTTTGCAAAACAAAATTATGGAATGACGAGTGTAGGAAATTAGCCCAAATCAAGAACTTCTCTAAGCATACATTATGAACGTCATCTGCAATCCGCTACCAGGCTGCAAGCCTCAGAGGACTACATCTAGACATCCTCAGTGAACAGTCCAAAAGAACACAATTTTAACAAGGATTTTTATCACTTGTGCCCCTCTTAACTTCTGCAATATCAATTATGCTCCTCTCTTTTTTGGAATATCAGTTGTGTCCCTACTTTCTTACACCGTTATCACTTCGGTCCTTCCGTTAGTTGGACTGTCAAAGAGCTGAACTAAACCATGGTCTATTCAAATCACCATGTGCTTTAGAATGGGCACAATTGGTGTAACCGTTAAGAGGGGCATTCGATACTATGAACAGTTGGCTGATAAGCATGTAAACATGCTGTCACTAGAAACCATCGGAGGTCACAAGATAGAAATTTTTGCAGAAATCAATCACCAAAATCGAAACTTTCAAAGAACCCATATCAACAAATTTATATGAAGATGTTTTATGATTCCAAAAAGCTAACTAAAGAATGCCCTTGGGGTACTGCACTTGGAACTCCTCATCCTCTGTAATCAGCAACGCGATCCTCTTGGTAAGGTCAGCAAAGAAGAAATCATCTTCCATCTCCAGACCTCTCTCCACATCCATCTTTTTTTGAGCCAACTCCACATCCATCTTTACCTCCCAAAGCCAAAACACCCAAACTTTTTCGAGAAGAGGAGAGCCATGAACAAAAAAAAGAATACAAATTCAACAAAATTATCCCCTCCCGTGTATCTCCATCTCCCCCAACAAGAGTTGATGTACTTGGGCTTTAATAGATAGATCACAAGCACCCCATTGAGTGATGCCATAAAAGGGGTAAAAAGGGCCATGTTATGTGTAGAGGAGTGTGACTCGGTTGGACCGAGGAGGCCTACGGAGACCAATCTCTAACTCTAGCCACTTGGGGTTCCACATAGAAGCATCTCCCTTGAATAGGGCGAGTGCATGACATGATATGGTGTGACAGAACATCGTGGAGGATAGCAAATCCACCGTGGGGATCGCATGGTTGGGGCAGGCGACGAGGTCGTAGACAAGGGGGCGTCGGTTAGAAATAATTGGGGAAGAGGCTGAAGTCAAGGAAGATGGGGTCGGTTATGGAGGGTTAATAGATAGATCACAAGCACGCCATTGATTGATGCCTTAAATGGAGTTAAAAGGTCCATGCTATGTGTATGAGAGCGTAACGGTTGGACCAGAGACCTATGGAGACCAATCTCTAACTCTAGCCCCCTGGGGTTCCACACAGATGCACCTCCCTTGAATAGGACGAGTGCACGACAGGATATGGTGTGATAGAACATCCCTCTTTAAGGATAGAGAATCTGTCGTGGGAGCTTGGGATCTCTCGTGGCATTAGGGATCGTAACTCAGGGTTGGGGCAGGCGGCGAGGTCAAAGCTGAGGGGGCATCGGCAGGGAAATAGTTGGGGAAGGAAGAGGCTGAAGTCAAGGAAGATGCGGTCGGTTATGGAGGAGGACGTGGGGTCGGGAGAAGGGTGGAGGCAGGGACAAGGGTGAGGAGAGGAGGGAGGTGGATGTTGTGGTTGAAGATAGGAGGACGGTGCAATGGGATAGATGGGATAGAGGGATAGGAGAGTGGGAGCGAGAAGGAGGGGGCGGAGGCGGGAGCTATGGAACTGGGGAGGGAAGTGGGTGGCTGAGGAGGCCGTGGAGATGGAGATGTGGTTGGGGGGGAGGGGCATGAGAGGGTGAGCTGGGGAGATGGTGATGGGAGTGCTCGAGGCGGAGGAGGTGGTAGTGTGGGTTTACATGGAGGAAGAAGAAGAAGAAAGAAGGTTTTTTAAAGGGCACATCTATCATGGACATCATTTCTAATTACCCTTGTGTCTAAAAGCTAACGTTCGTTTGAGAGGTGGATGAACTGCAACTAACTCCAGGGGTATAAGTGATAAAACTGCAAGAAGGTAGGGGCACAACTGATATTCCAAATAGAGGGGCATAACTGAAATTGTAGAAGTTTAGATTCGGGTACAAGTGATAAAAACCCTTTCTAACAAGGTTTTAATTTACCTGTAAACAACAATGTAATAAAAATATTGCAACGATGTAAGATAAGGTGGATTGTACTGAAAAGCAAGGGATGCACACCGTGAAAGATTAAAGGGTATAAGTGTCCTTTTTTGTTGGCAGATCCATCCAAATTATAATTATTGCGTACACATTATTGACAACCTAGAACTTCTTTGCCTCATTTAAAGCATGCTCTGCTGACAACTTAGAACTAATTTGGTTTTGGTCACCATCTAATTCTTATTGGAATATGGTTCATAACTAAAAGGCACCCAAAATCTTGCAAATCGTACCTGGTAATTGCATAATAACTTTGCAATCAAGTAGGACCACCGTGCTTATCATGATGGTGCATTGGAACTTGTTGCATCTTTGTGCACAATGATAGCATCTGACAACCATCGTATCAAATATGGGATTCGATTTCATTGTGTTCATGGCAATTTTAAAGTCAATCTAGTATACGTAGAATAGAGGACTGGCATCGACCTCAACCGAAATAAGAATGCCCAACCCAGTCCCATCATTCTTTTTGGGCCTTGAGTTGGGTCAAGACCCCCCAAAACTTTGTAAATGAGATCTCGGGTGCAGCCCAAAGTTCGTTATTTCGGACTCAAGTTTGGGTTGGATAAGGATCGTTTAACTTGACCGTGATTTTTATGGTTTCCATATTTCTGTATAATTATCTGGACAAGCAATTTGACATTGATTTTTGTATATGGGGTTTGAATTTTGACCCAACATACAAGATACAACATACATAAATTTATTCATGTGGAGTCTACTTAACACATATAAAAGACCTTCATTTTTTGTTAAAAGCAATATTACTAGTAATTTTGCAGTGCTAATATCCTACCAGAACAACAACAAAGCCTTTTCACACAAGCAAGTGGGGTCGGCTACCAGAATTTTTTGCCTCCATTCAAATTTATTTTGAGTCATTCCCGAACTTAAATCCAGATAACAAAGATCCCTTCAGATAGTTTCTTTCCAACACTTCTTGGACCTTCATCACTCTCTCTTAATAGGCTCAACATCTCAAGTCTCACACCTTCTAACCGGTGCATCAACCGACTTCCTTTGCAAATGACCAAACCATCTTAAGCGGTTTTCTCTCATTTTATCCTCTATCGGATCTACACTAAGTTTTCTTTTGATTGCATCGTTCCGAATCCGATCTTTTCGTGTATGATCACACATCCACCTTAGCATTCTCATTTCTGTTGTTGTCATTCTCTGCACATGTCTATGGTTCACAGACCACATTCTGAACCATAGAGCATATCAGGTTTCACTGCTGCTTTGTAATACTTTCCATTGATTTTTAGAGATTTTCTATCACAAAGAACAGTAGAAAATCCTCTCTATTTTAGCCAACCTCCATTAATTATGAGTAACATCTTATCAATTTCCCCATCCTGTTGCAAAATAGATCTGTAAAAGAATCTTTCTTATTAATGTTATCGTCTCCAATCTTCACCTCGAGTCATCCATCGTTGTTTTCATCAAATGTACACTCCATATATTTGATCTTAACCATACTTATATAAAATCCTTTAATCTCTAGCTTCTCATTTACTTTATTTCTTGTTTCATCATTCAACGCAATATCATTGACGAACAGCATACACCAATGGGACTAGTCAACTTATCAAAGTAAAAAGGCACGGACTCAAAGCTAAAACTTGATGCAGACCGATGTTGATGTTAAAATAATCAATCTTCCTAGACTGGATATATACGCAAGATGAAAGCCCATCATGCATATCCTTTATAAGGTTAATGTATAGGACAGGTACTTGTCTCTTATCCAAAACTCTCCGCAAAATCTCTCTTGGGACTGAATCATAAGATTTCTTCAAATCAATAAAAATCATATGGAGGTTCTTTTTAGCTCTATAAATCTCCATTGTTCTCCTCAACAAGTGGAAAGCTTCAATAGTTGAGCAACCTGGCATGAATCCGAATTAGTTTTTAGTTACTTTAGAAACTTGCCTTAACCTTCTTTTGATCACACATTTCTAAATTTTTATATAATGACTCATCAGTTTGATACCTCTATAATTCGAACAATTTTGAATGTCCCCTTTATTTTTATAAAGAGGCGCCACAATACTTCTCCATTCTTCAAGAATTTTCTTCCTTTGTCAAATAACATTGAATAAATTTGTGAGCCAAGTCAAACCTCGTTCAACTAGAATTCTCCAAACTTCTATAGGAATGTCATCAAATCCTACCCCTTTCCCATGTTTCATAACCTTTAAAGCCACTTCTACTTCCTTCCTTTGAATCTGTTTATCGCTTGCACGAGTCAGGTAACATTCACTACCAGCAAGATCTCCCAAAGTAATCTCTTCAACTCATTCCCCTATGAAAAGCATATGGAAATATTGCTTCCATCTATAGTTTCTATATCCGTTTGAGTAACAAACACGTGTCTTTTCCTCATCCTTGGTGCATCTTGCTTGAGAAAGATCTCTGGTCTTTCTTTCTCTTGCTTTGATCAATCTTAATATATCCTTCTTGCCCTCCTTCGAGTCCAAGCTTTTTGTAAAAAAACTTCATAAGCTTTCGACTTCGCTTCACTTGCAATCTTTTTTGCTTCCTTCTTCGTTATTTTGCAGTTTATGACAGTTTACTCTATTCTATCCTTATAGCTTTAAAGCAAGCTCTTTCAATTTTAAGCTTCTCTTGCACCCTTCACTCTACCACTAAACCTTCTTTTGACCTAGAATTCCTACCTTAGACTCGCGTAGCATCTCTTTGGCTACCATTCATATACAAGATGATACCACCTCCTACGTCTTGTTTGCACTTGCTTTACAATCCCAAGTTAAGTCTTCTAAAACCTTCTCCTTGAAGCTTGATTGCTTCAATTGAAGATCCCACCACCTAATTCAAGTGATCTTGGAAACCCTCCTCTTCTAAGCCAACCCTTTTATTTGCATATTCATGGCTAGAAAGCGATGGCGAGATGTCAAGCTCTCTCCCAAGATTACTTTTCAGTCTCTGCAACATAATCGATCTCTTCTCCTCGTAGCAAAGTACTCTATCTGTGTTTTAATCGGACCGCTCTTATAAATAATTAAATGATCATCCCTCTTCTTGAAGAGAGTGCTTGCTAAGAATAGGTCATAAGCCTTTATAAAATCCAAGATGACTTTTTCCTCTTCATTTCTATCCTCAAAGTCATGATCTCCGTGAATACTAACAAACACTGAATCATCCTTTCCCACATGTCCATTTAGATCTCCACCAAGACAAATCATCTCTCATTGTGGGATTTATTGCAAAAACCTATCCAAATCATCAAAAAAAGCTTGTTTAGTCATTTTCTCTAAACCGACTTGTCGCGCATAAACTGAGATTATATTCATAACTTCTTTCAACACCAATTTTAGCAAAATTATTCAATCCCCAAATCTTCGCAACTCAACCACACTATCCTTTATAAACAACCACTCCAACACCATTTTTACCCCTCTTTACATGAATACCATAATTTCTGAATGTCTACAACCCGCCAAATGGTGGTGGGGTATCTCGGCTGGTGGAGGAGGTATGGGGTGCTAGGGTGATGGCCCCCGAAGCGGTTTGGATTATTGGGGAGGGGAAGATTTCAATGGCACTTTGCTCCCCGAGGATCGGCCAGGAGGGAGGAGAGGGATGTTGGCTCGGTAGAGTTGTTGGGAGTTGTAATGGATCTTGGCCTTCAGGCATTTAATGTGGCAGGATGTTTGTATACTTGACGCAATGCGAGATCGCGGTCCCGCATCGATCAGCTCTTGGTTTCTACGGGGGCCATGGAGGATTTCCCATTGGCCGAGGCTCACACCTTGCACTGGGCGCACTCGGATCACACACCTTTGCTTTGGTCTTCTGGGGAGGTGATGCAACCTCGCTCTTTCTTACGTTTCGAGAGGATGTAGCTATTAGAGGATGGTTTTCGGGAGTCGGCGGCGACTTTCTGGGAGAATTGTGTTATTGCGGGGTCCGCTACCATCAAGTTGGCTTTAAGGCTGGCTTTGCTCAGGGGTCACCTGATGGGGCTCAACAAAGAGATTTGTGAACAAAGGAGAAGCCACTATATGAGGGTGCGGGTGGAGGTCAGCAGGTTGGACAGATAGGAGGATGAGAAGGCTCTGACGGCTGAGGAGATACTGTTGAGGGAGAGTCATATGGAGGAGATTCTGTTGAAAGACAAAAGGACAAGGTATGCTGAAGGCAGAGATCCAAGTATAGGTGGCTTAGGGAGGGCGATGCAAACACGAAATTCCTTTTTTTAAAAATCAAAAGAGTAGGGAATCACGCTTAGGTGCCCGCCCCATTATATTATTAGAATAAAGTCAAAATACAGAACCTGTTACAAAAGCCAAGACTCAAGCAACTGCTTGTAATGGTAACAAACATTCTCACAGTAAAAATGTGTCCCTGAGAACAGATTTGCATTACGGGCAAGCCAGATGGCCCAAAGTACCGCCACTGGGAGCAGAGTCTCCTTCCTTTGCCTTTTGCGTGGCCCGTAGATAGAAGTCCAGAAAGAATCAAAGTCAGAGGGCCTCATCCAGAATCAAAGTCAGAGGGCCTCATCCAGAATCAAAGTCAGAGGGCCTCATCCAATCCAAACCCACCTCACCCCAAATAGGCCATATAGCTCGACAACGGAAAAACAGGTGATCTAGCGTCTCAATCTCTGTACCACACAGCAAACAATGGTCCGACACAACCTCGAACAACCTGGAGCACCGATCACGAGTCATAATACGCTTCCTCCTAAATAGCCACAGGAAAAAACCAATCCTCTCAGGCAACCCCAACCCGCATATGAACTCACAGTCACGAATAACAGTGGTCGAGGGAGACGGCAATGGATGGCAGATAGCACCATAGGCCTTCCTTACCGAGAAAGGCGAATCCTTCCAGCTCCAGTGGTCCAACCCGACAGTGGGCCTCCTAGCGTGTCCGAGGACATCTAAGAGTTGGAGAAAGTCCTCCACACATTGGTCCGAAAAAGCGGTTCAGCAAGGCGGCATCCAATTACCATTGTCCCAACATCCAGCAACCTAAATCTGATGATCTGCCACCAACGCGAACAAGCACGGAAAAAGGCTGTGGAGAAGTCCCTCGCCACAAAAGCCAAACGTCTCACTGCCCCCCACCACAGGGTTGAACAGGTCATGAAATTGCAGCATCACCTTCAAGGTCTCCTTCCAGAACGCAGAGCACCTCTGACGTTGTCGTTGTACAAGCAGATTCACAATGGATAAGCCATAGATCTGATGTATTAGGCGGCAGCAAACTCCCTCATCCTTTCCCCAAATTCCGCTCACCCATTTAAGGAGTAAAGCCTTATTTAGTGTCTCCAGGCTCTTAATGTCAAGACCCCCAGTCTTCTTTGGTTGTACCACGGTCTCCCAATCCACCAGATGAATGTTGTGTCTTTCTTGTCCCACCTTGCTCTATAAGAACCTACGCATGAGAATCTCCAGTCTCCTCATGATGCCCTTCAGCATTATCCGGGATGAAATGAAAAACACGGGGATTGCCAGAAGCACCGCCTTAATCAGCACAAGCCTGCCATCACGCGACAGTAGGGCCGCCTTCCATCCTGACAGCTCTCTCTCCATTTGCTCCACAAGTGGCATCCAGTCTGCGAGCTTGATTCTTCCATCCGAAAGGGGGATACCAAGATAGTTGATGAGAAGGGAGCCACAAGCCGTACCAAGGACCGAACTGCAAGCCCTAGCCAAATCATCATTCATGCCAAAAGGGATAACCTTGGACTTGTCAAGATTAAAATGAAGACCAGACATCTCAGCAAAAATTTCAAGAGTAGTACCAATTCCCTCTGCCTCTTCCACCCCACCTTCGATGAAAAGGATAGTATCATCTGCATATTGCAATAGAGGGATGGGCATCTCGCTACCACGATGTTGGGTAGCAGGAGAAGGTGTAGACGAAATTCTTCCATGTGATGGCTAGCAAGAGAAGGCGTAGAAGCTTAATTAGTTCGGTTGGGGGGATGGCAGTGGAAGGGGACCAGGAGGTGAGGTCAGCTTTGTGCTCCTACTTTCAGGATTTTGCCAGGCGGAGGACCCGGGCGGGCTGGGGTTGGCAGGGGAGAGGGGTCTCGCAAATTGTGGAAGGGGAAGCGGAGGCTTTGGTGACGGTGTTTTTGAAGGATGGGCCAGGCAGATGCTATTCCAGCTCGATGTGGATGAGTCATCGGGACCGGATGGTTTCCTTGTGGGGTTCTACCGAGAATTTGGGAAACTGTAAAGAGGGATGTGATGGAAGAGCTTGAGGAGTTCAAAACAGTGAACATGGGGTTTGAGAGGCTGAACAAGGTGCTCATCTTTCTGCTGCCTAAAAAGGACACCAGACCAGGGTGGAAGGATTACAGGCCTATAGCATTGTTCAATGCTCTTTACCTGTTGGTGTCGAAGTTACTTGCCAATCGGTTGCAGAAGGTTCTTAGTGGGATTATCTCGCCTAAGCAGTCGGCTTTCATCCCGGTGAGAGCTATGGCGGATGGGTTGGTCTTGGCAACTGAAACGATTACTAAGTGGAAGAGAAAAGACAAAAGGAGTGATCTGGAAGGTTGATTTCTCGAAGGCATATGATTGAGTGAATTAGATGTTCCCGTGGGCATCATTAGAGAAGAGAGGCTTCCCAGACTTGTGAATCGCATGGATCAAGAGATGCGTTACTATGGCATCGCTGGTGGTACTTGTTAATGGCAGATCTGAGGAGAGATTTTTCCAGCCACAGAGGGGCATTAGGCAGGGATATACATGCTTGTATCGTTGTTTGTTTTGGTGGTTGACTCGCTGGCTGTGATGATGAGGATGGTGGTGGAAGGAAATTGGAGTTCGAGTTTCTCCAAGGATGAGATCTCCATTCCTTTACTGCAATATGCGGATGGTACGGTCTTGTTCATGGGGGATGAGCTGGCAGAAATTCGGCGAGCGACTTTTATTATGGACACCTTTGGGGAGATTTCAGGGCTGGAAGTTAACAGGGCGAAGTCAATGGCGGTGGCTTTTGGTCTTTTAAATGAGGAGCGACGTCGTGAGTCAGAAATTCTGAAATGCATGCTTACCTCATTGCCCATAACTTACTTGGGGCTTCCTCTAGGGGCGGGTAAACCGAAGTCAGAGGATTGAAACATCTTATTGGAAAAGTTAGAGGCGAGATGGGTTGGTTGGAAGGCGTCGATGCTTTCTAGAGGGGGGAAGCTGATTTTGTTGAAGTACGTCCTTTCAGCGATTATGGTGTTTTTCTGCTCTACGTGAGCATTGCATATGGGGGTGCATAACAGGATCGAGGTTTTGATGCGGAGGTTCTTTTTGGGCGGATGCCCGGCAGGGAAGAAAGGGCTTCCATTTGGTGGACTGGCACAAGGTGATGTCGAGAAAGGGGAAGGGTGACCTCGAGGTGTTGCGGATGAAGGAAATGAATGTGGCTTTTATGGCGAAGTGGGTAGTATAGATCTGGGGCAAGTTGGACAATCTTGTTTGCAAGCTATTAAGGAAGATATATAGGACATCTATATCTTTGGTGGTCGCTCCGAGACATTTGCCATCTTCGTTGTGGAAGGGGATTACTGATGTGGTCCTATTGGTTGTTGATTCCCTGCAGCCGGTACTTAGGGATGGTTCGGACTTCCGCTTTTGGCTTGACGACTGGATGGGAGATGGAGCATTGGGGGAGTGGTATTCGCGTCTGGTGCAGTTGGTGGGGGACAGAAGGGTGTTGATTTGGCAGGTATGGGAGTGTGGGGCTTGGTCCCCGATTTTTTCTCATCTGGTATATCTGACCAAAGTGTGAAGGAATTCCTTGCCTTACAATCGGAACTCTTGAGGAGTATGGCATCGTCGTCAGGGAGGGATCATTTCGCGTGGAGGGGTGGGGAGTTCACCGGTGAGGAAGGCATACTGTTATCTTTTGAATGAGGAGGAGGTGGTGCAGGAGGAGCTAGTGGTGGACATTGGCTTGATTTGGAGAAGTAGGGTGTCGAACCGTATTAAGATGTTCATGTTTTTTTCCACTTGGGGAAGATTGTAACAGAGGCTCGTCGAGGGCGCCTGTTGGGAGTGGAGGAAATTGGATGAGACGGATATGGTGCAATGGAGGAAGACGTTGATCACCTCTCTCTTACCCGCTTTCGGCGGAAGTATGGGCCAGAGCAGGTTCCTCATGGTTGGAGTGTCGGAATGGGTCCACATTCTAGAGGAATATCAGAGTGGTTTGCGGCAATGGACGTGAGGCAAGCTCCCCTTTTTTCGCATTGATCTGGTCAATCTGGTGTGCCAGGATATGACATTGATGTAATAATGTAATACTTTCTTTTTATATAATATATGGTAGCTCGATGTGGTGGGTCCCAACTTGGGAGCCATCCTTTTTCATTCCAAAAAATGAATACCATAATTTAAAGCATGTCTTCTCAATTTACATTGCTTTCTCTCCAACCCATTTTGTCTCTTGAAGTATGCTAATATCATGGAAAGAAAATAAACGTATTATATTTTGTCTCTTGAAGTATGCTAATATCATGGAAAGAAAATAAATGTATTATCTTTTTTGAAAATAAAAGGCTACCATCAATTTTATGAATGCTCACAAGAGTTTTATTGAAAAAAACATTTTTATTGATTTATACATTGATGACAAATTGTGAGAGGCATTTAATTCAAAGCATGTCATTCATGCTACAGTGATTCAGCTCGCACGAAAACAAAGATTTATATATTTTTTACCCTACCATCATGTTGTCGCGCTATGTATAAACATTTGAGTTATGTGTCAGCATACTCAGATGTTTGGCAAAGTGGGCGCTATGTATAAACATTTGAGTTATATGTGTCAGCATACCGAGATGTTTGGCAAAGTGGGTTGCATGCATGGCATCAAATTTCGATCGAAACGACCAAAATTTCAGTCTTTACTCTTTAGGCTTGTCGATACAAAGTGTTAATCACTGAAATAGTTGAAATTCTGACCGAAAGACGACCGAATTTTGGCCAAAATATCATTTCAACTAGTCTCTGAAATGGTGACTGAAACCTATATTTAAGGCTTTGGTGGCATGAAGGAGGTGGAGTGGCAACAACTGATGATGGGAGGGAGTATGTACTCTGTGTCAAAATCGCTGCAGGCGTTGAGTCGAGGACGACAACTTTACTGCGACGAATGGTGTTGCACAATAATATTTGAGGAATGTCGATGTCAACGAGCTGGAGATGGCAACCAACTTAAAGTAGTGGATGGAGTGGTCTGGTTGCATCGACGCCTAAGCTAGATACTAGCGGTGTCTAGTGGACATAATCGAGGGAAGAGAGGAAAAGTGGGAGTATGGATAGTATGTGGGATGTGGTCATGAGTCACGTAAATTAGCATTTGAGTGATGTATGGTGGCACTCGATTATCAAACCTCAAGATTTGGTGGGTTAGGCACAAGCCGGTACGAGCTAGCCCAGTATAATGCTCCACCCCAACTATAAGTTTAGTGACTTGCCATATATTTTATTTGGACTCATAGTAGGTGTTGGGAAAAGAATGAAAATTTGTTTATTCCTTGATCCCTAGGTTCTTTTATATGGAGGAGAGACCTATGGGTAAATTACATAAGATAGACATAAGAAAAGAAAGTAGAGAAACAGTACAGAAACACAATATAACTCTACAGTCCCCCTCAAGATGGAGCATAGATGTCAACCATGCTCAGATTGGATGAACACTTCTGAAACGGTCCTCTAAGCAAAGCCTTGGTGAAGATATCTGTCGTTTGATCTCCAGAGATGACATGAGAGGTAGAGATAAAACCTTTCTGAATCATGTATCATGTATAGGCAGATCACTTCAATATGCTTAGCTCTCTCATGAAATGTGGGATTATTTGCGATGAATACTACGACCTGGTTACCACATTGTAACTACATAGAAAGAGGTACATCTATATGTAAATCTGCTAGTATTACTCGAACCCACATCATCTCTATGTTAGCTTCTGCCATAACTCTATATTCAGATTCAGTGCTTGACCTAGCAACCACAGTTTGCTCCCTTACTCTTCCAAGAAATGAGAGAATCGCCAACAAACACAGTAAAGCCTGAAGTGGACTTTCTGTCCTTTGGACATCCTACATAGTCTGCATCTACACAAGCAAAAATAGTAAGTGTTGCCCCTTTTTTGAATAATAATCATGCACCTGGAGAAGACTTTAGATACCCTAATATCATATATACAACATCCATGTCTACGTGTCAGGGTTGTTCCATGAATTGACTCATTCGACTAACTGCAAATGAGATATATGGCCTAGTTATAGTCAAGGTTCAGGAAAGCGGTATGCTTATGTGTTCCTACAGGTCACCGAATATTGAATAAGTGGTATGCGGGAGCATATGCGAGGTATATGCGGTTTTACACGATTTTCTAATTTTTAATTTAAAAATAAATGAATATTCATGAATAACATTACCAATGAATTTATGTATCTGAGTGGAGTTAAAAACGATCTACGAAAAATGGTTCATGTCAGATGGGTATGGATATGTTTTTTAATTGCCTCATATTTAATCACAAAAACATTTACCATAAAAACTTCACACATTAGATGATTTTTTCAAATCACAAAACTTCAATACACATACATGCACTACATGAGCAAAACCTCAATCGACATATATAAAAAATATTCGACGATACATTGCATATACTTGTGAAAACAATACATGAGAAAAACATAAAACATTGCATATACATAATGGTACGATGCATTGCAATTGTATACAAATGCATGTCATATTCTTCCAATTGAATGAAGGAAGAGGCAGAGCTATGGAATTAAGGACCTCAATGAGAAGATTGAAAAGTTGGAGTTGTTGGAGCAGTATGCGGGGCATATGCGGGATATGCGGGACATATACAGGCTGCATATGTTGGGAGGGCGCATAATGCACTGATTCATGAAATCGGTGCGGTCTGCATGCTGCACGGGCATATGCGGCCGCATATGCAATCCGTGCGGCCGATTTCATAAACAGTGGTTATAGTGACATAGAGAAGCTTTTCCATTATCTCTATGTATCTTCTCCTGTCCACCTCCTATGTATTGTCATCATATAACTTCATACTAGGATCCATAAGAGTGGTAGCGGGTCGACATCCAATCATGCCCGTCTGAACTAGCATGTTTGACACATACTTCCTTTGGGTCATCACAAACCCTTGCTGATTCTTGAAAAATTCTAATCCAAAAAATACCGCAAGGTGCCAAGATCCTTGGTAGCAAGTTGTGGACCCAGAAATTCATTTGCCCTTTTTATTCCCTGCACATCAACACATGTAACCAGTATGTCATCAACATAACAACAACCGTACCTTCAGGAGTTCTTTATACAAACAAGGAATGATCCTTTGACCTCTGGAATCTCTGCTTCTCAATTAGATCCGAGAGCTTCTGAAACCATGCCCGTGGACTCTGTTTCAGGCCATATATTGCCTTATGAAGTCTACAAACTTGCGGACACTCCCCCTCAGCAGCAAACTCCGAAGGCTGCTGCAGAAACCTCTTCTTGTAGGTCGTCATACAGAAAGGCATTTTTAACATCAAGCTAAAAGAGAGGCCAATCACCTACCACAGCAATGGAAAGAAGAATACGTAGGGTAGAGTGACGAGCAACAGGTGAGAGTGTGTCCAAATAATCTACTCCATAGGTCTGAGTAAAGCCATGTGTAACCAATCTGGCTATGTACTGATCCAGACTCCCATCTGAACAGTAAACACGTATTTGCAACTTATAACAGACGCTCCATTGGGAGCAGGAACGAAGCTCAAGGTATCACGCGACTGTAAGGCAATCATCACGCAACAAACGCTCTTCTTCCATAGCTAGGCGCCACCGATTGTCCTTCAAGGTCTCCTGATAATTCCGTAGAATTTCTACGACATATAGTGCAACTGCAAATCTCATGAATTCCCCAGTCAAACAATCAAAGGAGACCTGAGATGCTGGAGGATATGATACACATGTACGCTTCTGCTCCTGAAGTGCAATAGGTATGTCCAAATCATGTGGAATCTCCTCAACATGTATGTACATCCCCCTGTAAAGATCCACGCTCAGACATATCACCAGACCCATCGTTACGAACAATGTATTCAAAGCATACCTGAGGCATGCAGGATGATGAGTGGTGACTACGAACAGGAGCATGTCGGTGAGTATAGTAATGTGGCAATGGCAGGACGGGGATAATGGGAGGTGGCGATATAGGAGGTGATGGAGGCAGCATAGGTGAAGGTGGTGATGGATTCGTTGGAGGTGGTGGTAGAGGTGGTGGCATGTAGATTTCATTATAGGAGTCTGATGAAGTCAACTTATCACCTGCAGGAGAAAAATACATCACCGACTCAAAAAAAGTGACATCGACGCTAACATAATATTTCCTGCGCAGTGGATCATAGCATATATATCCTTTTCGAGTCTTGGAGTACCCAACAACAACGTAATTGACCGCTCTAAGAGAGATCTTGTCAAAACCTGGGGACAACTGGTGAACAAAAGCAATCGAGCCAAAAGCATGAGTAAGTGAGAACAATTCTTTCTCTAGAAATGCAAGGAAAAAAGGAAATTTCTCACCCAAGACAGACGATGGCATGCGATTCACAAGATAGCATGTCGTAAGAACAGCATCACCCCAAAAAGAATGAGAGGCACGACTCTAAATGAGGAGAGTTCTGGTTACATCAAGTAGATGGTGATGCTTCCTCCCTGCAACACCATTTTGCTGGGAAGTATAGGCACACGATGATTGATAAATAATACAACGATTTGAAAAAAAAATGTGGAGAGCACGAGTACATAATCCCAAAGCATTATCAGTTCTCACAAATTTCACAGAAGAAGAAAACACATTATGTACTTCATTAGTAAAAGTTTTGATAACATCTCCTACTTCAGATTTATTCTTTAATAAAAAGATCCATGACATATAACAAAAATCATCCACATCAACCAGATAAAACATGTGTCCCTGATGATTGGGAACATGACTTGAACTCCAAATATCAATATGAAATAACTCAAAAATGGAGTTATTGCTCTGACTCTGACGACTAGGGAAAGCAAACCGATGATGCTTTCCCAACTGACACACCTTGCACCAGAAGGACGAGCGAAATGAAATCTGACGTAGAACACGGCACATTTTCTGGAGCGGAAGGTGACCAAAGCGCAGGTGCCACGTAAAGGGGGGACTAGTCCAGAAAAATGAGAGGAAAGACATGTATAAGGGGTTCGGACCAAGCGATAGAGACCGCCCTGCTAACAGCCACAACCAATCACCTTGTCCGTAAGGATGTCCTGAAATACAAGAGACAATGGATCAAAAATGGCTCGACAATGTATATCCTTCGTGATCTGACTAATAGATAATAAATTCAAAGAAAAATCAAGCGCATGCAACACATTCTACAAACTCATAGCATGCGTCAAATTGATATTCTCGTCCTGTGATCAGGAAATGAGTCTCGTCTGCTATAACTACGGTTCACCCTAGAGGAACATGTCTGTACTCTATATGTTGATCTCTATCTCCACACAAGTGATGTGTAGCTCGGAAGTCCATAATCCATTTTGTAACATCAGATCTACTACAACTAGTAAGTGCATAGGTATTATCTGAGGTACTGGAAGATGTTGAAGGAGCAACATCTGAGTGACCTCCCGAGGAAGATGAAGGAGTAGTGTGACTGACAAGAGGCATAATGCCCTCAATCGTGCTACAAGATCATCAAATCTCTGATCCGAAGAGGGAGCAGCCTGAGACTCGACCTGCTCAGCTACTCGGGCCAACGCAGGAAAATCATGCTTGGAATAGCATGTATCCTCTGTATGTCTGGGACGATGACAATAAGTGCAAGGCTGACAAATATGACATCTTCTACCACGAGGTCCATATCCACAAAACTGAGAGGAGCCTCCTCTACCTCAGGAGGCTGCCATTACCAAAGAAGTCTGACTAAAGGCAGTAGATGGGACAGTGATCCTGCTGAGTTTGCGAAAAGCTTCCTTCATGGGAGGAATAGTGGTATCCTCCAAAATCTGTGAATGAGCAGCCTCATACTCATGATCAAGCCCGAGCAGTTGCCCCCTCCTCCCCTTCAGCACTCGGTGCGACAAATGTGAGGAGGCGGATAAGGATCCTGACCACCTCTTATTCGGATGCCTGCACTCTCGCCAGGATTGGGAGGAGTTGGGGTTGGTTGGGGTGGCTAGTGACGCATTCTTGGCTTTCTGGTCATCCATCCGGACGATGGGTGCAAACTCTACAGATGACTGTTCGAAGGCTTTCGCGGCTCTCTGGGCCATCTGGTTGGCATGAAATGAGAAAATATTCAACAACCAAAGTTTTTATTTTGAAAATGTAGTGACCTACTGTAATGCGTTGTACAACCTTTGGTTGTCCTGTTAGTTTTCGTCTTTATACTTTGAATCTTATTGTAATGATACTCTTTTGGCAGTGACTCCTAATAGGAGGGGCTCACCCATACTTATTCTAAAAAAAATACTCATGATCAAGGGTTGGAAGGAAGACACCAACCATGGTGGTGTTCCTATATGTCTTCTGTTGCTCGGAAGTAGATGTTTGGGACATGACGTTGTAGAGCTTCTCAAACATCCCACAGAATGATGTATATAAAAAATGAAGGGGTTGTCTGTTCTGCTTGATGGTAAAGATATTGTGTTGAAGCTGCATAATCTTTTTCTCATTCCTCGCCTGAGAATAAGTGGTTGTGAGGATATCCCATATCGCCTTGGCGATGGGCTGATGTAACACATCATTGGTGATCTTTATCATCAATGTACCAGAAAGCCAAACCTTGGCATACGCATCATCTGCCTCCTCCCACAAGGCATTGGCCCCAGTTTTCTCAACCAGCTCTTCCTCGATAAGAATATTTTTCTTACAAGTAGACTTCATAAGGCTCATAAACTGCATGGCCCAAAACTCGTAGTTCATCCCGTCCATCTTGACAACAGGCGCTGGACCTTTGAAAGCGCATGTGGCGGGGATATCGATCTTGCTGTCTGACATATTGTCGGATGGAGAAAGTTAGGGTTTTGTAGACCAATGGACAAATGTCTACACAGACATGAGGATTTGATTGCATGTGTAGACTTATGCAATCAAATCCATCGACACGAGTGGACCTCGATACGAACACGAAGGGTCATAGAAAGATTCGTCGATGAGGGCAAGGACCGATGACAGCAGTGGTCGTACCCAAGAAGGAGAGAGGTCGACAACGGGAGGACGGTAGCGCCCGGATGAGGGGGCAGTGATGCCTGGATGAGGGGTCGACGACGGCTGCCCAGGATAGAGAGGGTGGCTGCAACGGTGCCTAGATGAGGAACCGATAACGGCTGCCCAGGGGAGGGAGGGTAGCAGCGGTACCTGGAATGGGGGGCAATGGGTGTGGTTAGGCTTAGGGTACAAGAAATACGCCTTGAGGTGCTAAGGGGTACGCCTCGAGGCGAGGCGGACCAAAATCTCCTCGAGACCTAAGCCTCGACATGCATCATAGAGGTCTGCTCAAGTGTTATGTGTTATTGCCTTCAAGCGGTTCCATCGGTGCTACTAATGCCCTCTCTAACTCCATGCGACTTAAGCCACATGAGAAAAATGACTACTATTACAAAATACAAGGTAGCATGTTTACAACTTCTCTTTTGAAAAGCAAATTCAACGCACAATATCGTATTTCTTTCATCCGACGTAGAAACGAAAGATAGCAACCTAGCAAATATATCGATGTTATAGTTTGTGGTTAAAAAATCATCCCGTAAGAGTAATTACACTATCTTCTCACAATTTCTCATTATATTCCTTTTCCTTGGAAATAAAAATGTATATAAAAATTATCCCATTAGAGTACCATTGTATCTCCAAAATTGGTAAAAAGAAATTAAGCTTGATAGGTGTACGCTACCAAGAGCATTTATGTACATCTTACACATACTAGCTCCATTTTTATGTATATTAGTTATAAGTACGTAGTTATATGTTACTTATCAATTCCTTTGTACACACTATATGTGATTGTATTTGAATTGTAATAAAATTTTTATGTAGTTGCAACTTGATGTTATTTGGTTGTATGAGTTGTGAATCTTAAAATAGATATCACATATACGAAGAAGCAAGGTTGGAAAGAAACACGTGGAGTAAGGTTTTAACTTTAAACACCAAGAATTATGACTTCCGTTCTACTTTTAGCATTAAATTGTGGACTTCGGTTCAATACTCATAGAATCACGGAAGTTAGAGTTGGAACTTGATATTCGCAAATTGATGGCATAATATTAGTTTTTTTAACTTCAATGCTTTCATCGCTTTTATGGTGTATCTTTTACTAGTATGGAATTATTTTTGAATGTCTTTTTGGAAAAACTTAAATACTATTATATACTTTTTTAATATATTTGCTTAATTTTAATTAATTTTTCTCTCTAAAAAATGAGGCTTATGCCGCAGAGCTAATGTCTCGCCTCATATTTCAGAAAATCACCTCGAACCGTCTCACATTTTTAAAATCTTGACCAAGACCACCAACATCATCGTTGCGGTGCTTCACACAATGTCGTAGGACCACCACTGCCCATTGTCATCATGCTGCTACAACTACCCTATGTGCCACCACCGCGCACCACCATCATGCTATCACTATTGCCGTGCCTTCACAAAACTACTTGCTCACTCATTCGTGCCACTGTTGCACCGCATTATTCCTACTCGTACCTATAAAGAAGGTGAAAATGTGCTCTCTGCCCTTAAATAGGTGTTTTCAAAAAATGAATTCTTCAAATATGTACTGCTGACGTTGATAGCATGTAGGATGTGTCGGATTTCAGTTTGATTTTTGATTGCATATACCATATCTCATTCTTATCTGGGATGAAAGAATCCATCTCAAGAATGTTGTTTGACCTATGTGCTTGACACCATCCACAAGTTCTTTACATGTCAAAGCTTGAGCCACATGATGCAAATAAACCACGGGACAAATAAGTAGCCAATTAAATAAAAAAACATATAACTACACTAATAAAAATGAGGCAATTTTCTTCTATTTGGTGGTATCGGCTACATGGATTCATCACTGACAAGCAGATGCATTCTAAGCCATAGTTATATTCATATTCAAACAAACCAAGCGCTTTGCGATTGTTACTTCCGACATTTCTTTAGTCATCCTCAACCCATCATGCAATGCATTTCAACCAACTTCTTGCACCTTCAAATGGGAGCTCCAATTAGCCATGTCTAAAGTTTTTTTAATTGAAAAGGATGTACACCCAGAATGGTGCATATTAAGTATGTACTAAAGTCTCGCATGAAGACAACAAACCATCCAAGACTAATTAAAATATACCAAATTTCCCAATCCTAATCTCATTATATAACAAATAAGTTGTGTGGCCACACATCCACCTCAAATCTTCATTGTTGCCGCCGGATATGGCCCAACCCTCAAAGCCATAAAACACGGCAAGTCTCATTGTTGCCTTGTTATCCCCTACCAAGAATAATGAATTTTTCCTTTACGTTTCAACCAACTTCCATTGATTTGTAAAATCCCCAACGGTTCTTTGATTATACTGAAAAAATGTTCAATGATTTAAACACAAAATTTTGGCATGTTCCAATTTTCAACTCTATCCATCTCCTTTAGAAAAACTGCACCCCGCATGTATTATGTTTGTTCTAAATAAAATTAGATGTTACATTCTGAGGCCTCTCCATTTATCATATTTCCAACAGATCTATCTCTTATTTTATACGTTCAAACAGTGTTGTCTGCAAACAACGTGCTTTAGCACGCTTCCGCTTGGATGTGCTTCATTAGCTCATCCACAACCTAGTAAGAGGTACAACTGCAGGCCTCCAACATACATAGTTTTTCAAGAAGTAGATATGCAATTCATGCATTACTCTTTTCCATGGTAGATTCCTTGTAACATTATTACAAGGATTCTATGAAGGACATCCTTCCTCTACCATAGATGGTTTCAGTTAACAGCCTTAAAATGTGAAAGGCATAAACTGCAGACCTACCAGGTATGAAGCCAATGAATCTTCAATATTGCAGACACTTGTTTACGTATTTTTTTTTATTTTTCCTTATTCATAGAATGGATCGTCAATTTGATATTCATATAGTTTGCACAATTGTATGTTTCATGTATATCACTATACTTTTCCCCCATCTCGATTATTTTACATTTTCTCTAACGGCATGGAAATTTTTTATGAGATGTTTAGAACATACATTTTGTTGTCATTTTCTGCATGGCAATTAGTTGTTTCAGGGCTAGACCACTGGTATGAAATAACCAACAAGGCCCAAGACTGGAGTTTCTCTTGAAAAACGTGAGAATGCCTACTCAAAGTTGACCATCATCTCATGTTTATCAAGATTATAACAGGTTGTAGATTGTCAAAAAAAGCTAAGGTAAGAATCTCTCTCCATAAAAAACCTTCAGCATATGTAACGACAGTGCTGACGGAAGAATAGAAACCTCAATATGAGGTGGCTGGGAAGTCTAGGGAGAACTGAGATTTTGCTCAGGGTTTGGAGACGAACTAGAACGGGGATGACCAGCCTTTGGGCAGTGTCGAACATACTTTGGCAGAATGTCTTAGTGCCATTGTGCCATGAGAAGTCAAGTTGGTATATTTATGAAAATCAAGTTGATGGAATGTTAGGGGCCCGGGTAGGCCGGATACAAGGATGGTGGTCTGGGACATGTGTTTGGAGGCTAAGGTAGACATGATTATGCTACAGGAAATCAAGATATCTCAGGGGATGGAGGAAATATGGAGCTCGGCCGGCGGAGCTAGCTTAACGAACATTCATGCACTTGATTCTGTGGGAGAGTCAGGGGGTCTGGTTTCGGGTTGAAAAAAAGTGACAGATTTGTCATGGCGGAAGCTACTAGAGGCAAACACTCGATCTCAGTGGTACTTAAACGGAAAGTTGATGGGTTAATTATTGTCGTCACTAACATGTATGGACCGACCAACAACGGTGATAATCATAGATCTGATTGAGGATCTTCAAAATGTCAAATCAGTGCGCCCATTTGATGCTTGGAACATTGGGGGGACTTCAATGCTCCCCTGCAACAGGAGGATAGGCCGAATTTGAGGGGTGGGGGCAATTGTGGTTCCATGGTTCTCTCACAATTTGTTGGTGACTTTGGTCTAGAGATTAGAAATGCACTGGTTGTAGATATGCACGGAGAAACTCCAGATCAAGATCGTGCACGGATAGGTTCTTGTGTTCCACGAAGGCATCTCAGCTGTTTTTGTTGGCTCTTGCATGGGTGCTCCTGAGGGCTCACTCGAAACACACCCCTCTTTTGTGGTCCTCGGGAGAGGATAAGAGGCCGAAAAAATATTTCAAATTCGACGCGTCTGGTTACTCGAGGAGTGATTTTGGCACATGGTGTCTTCTTTTCGGCATGATTGACAACCAGAGAGATCAACAATGACCCGATTGGCAATCAAATTAACTCTCGCACATACGTTTGTGGCACTTTAAGAAATAGTCGGGAGCAATGTTGCAGATGCAGAACGTTAGCCCAAGAGGATGCGATCAGACTTGACTTGATCGAGGACGAGCGAGAGTAGACCGCAGATGAGAGGGAGCTCAGATTAAGGCAGCTGCATGGGATAGATCAAGAAGACAAGAAGAAAGAAGTTGAGTGGAGACAAAGATCGAGGCAGAAGTGGCTTAAGGAGACAAAAACACACACTTCTTCCACTCCATGGCCATCAGATATGAAAGAAAGAGATAATACAATTGTCTCACATTATTAACATAGAATCGCAACGTATACGTGCAAGATGGTGCACACAGACGAGGCAAGTGGGGATGGGGATCGATGCTCAGGATCACCAACTTCTCAGGTGAGTGGTGAAAGCTCGACGTTTTTTGTTGTAATAACATATCATGAAGGAGAAATGGGAAGTAAAGATAAGTTTCTAATAATCTATGTTGCATTGAGGTCGATATAAAGACCTTGTACATGCGCTAAAGATAGTATGTCAAATGCTATTCACAAACCCCTAAACAAACTCCAATAATAATTTGACTGGATAATTCAAACGATATCTCGGGTTTTAGTTCCAAGATTATCTTCAACAACTAAGAATATATAGCCACTCTATAGATTCGTATAGATAAAATAATGGCTCGAGCAAAATCACTTTATTTAAAGAATATATCTATTATAGAGATATAAAAGATGAAGAACCTTTTCTTAAAGAACAAACTACCTTTCGAAGAGCCTAAGCTTGAGGATAACATCAGCCAGATTTGAATTCGCCTTCCCCGCTAGTTGAAAAAGCTTTTTCCTTTTCAAAGTAAATGTACCAGTTTTTTCCATGCCTCGATTGATATCTGTGAACTCATCAATCATATCGTCGACCTAGAAAAAATCACTATTATGATTTGTTTCAACTTTTAATCGATAGTGTTTCAACATACATCAAGCAGCGTACTTGGCAACTATAGAAGTCTAGAGCAATACTTTGACCCAAAACACTTCCGATTGTATAGATTCCATCGATATTCAAATTTCTAAGAGAAATTGAATCTTGACCACCTTGCATCCATGTCTCTAGATTTGGCTTCTCAACGACAGCATACTCTGTAAAAAGTTGAGAAAAATAAGTGCAAGATAACCAAACTGAAACGATTACTACAAGATGCTACCCTAGCATGCCATTCCACAGAAGTCATCCAAATAAAAAAGACAGCAAACTTAAAACTCAGCATCATTACAGATGCAAAACAAAAACAAGCCTTTCTCTGCACTTAGTGAAGTCGACTAACACCAAGACAAACAGAAAAAATGATCATTTTAAAAATGTATAAATTCAAAAAACCATCACATTATAATTAATAAACATCAACTATCACAGAAAGCAACAACATTTTACTCCGTAAGATAGATAAGCTGGCAAAAAAAATATCGAAAATCATAGATACTGATCTGTTTTGTTATGGATCAAACTACCAAGCTAGGTCAGATTTACGCCAAGCCTAAAAGAAAAGGTAACTCTAACCCAATAATTTCTAGCAGGATGTTTGTTACATTCCTTACTGAACCCCTCTAATGTCGAAAAACCAGGTGTCTGCTCGAGAGCTCTGGCTGGGGGCAGATGCTGCACAATCGCATACCTCATATGCATAGGTTTTTAAAGAGGTTTGGGGAGATCTACTTGTCAATACCAAAAAAAATATTGAAGATCATAGAATAGATATTCATGTGTTTTGTTATAGACCAAACAACCACGTTAATGGATTTAGGTCAAACACACTTTAAGCCTAAAGGAAAAGATAATTTCAACCCCAATAATTTCCAATGTAATGTTTACTATATTGCTTACTGCTGCTAGAAAAATACGATATGTTATTACAGGGAATCCTAGGGCTCTCTTATATAGGAAGATTCAAGAGACTCAAAGGGTAAATTACATAACGTAGATGAAAGAATAAGAAAATATATAAACCGTACTACAACATTGTAAGAGGAAAAATACGTTGTTGTGTTATTCCATAGAGCCCTAGGGTCTCTTATATAGAGAGAAAACCCTTGGGTAAATTACATAGATGTACATGAGGTAAATAAGAAATACGTAACGGTATATCATAACATAATGTAAACCTCTACACTCCCCCTCAAGATGGAGCATAGATATCGATCATGCTCAGCTTGGAAGAACATCTCTGGAAAGGTCCTCCGGGGTCCTCTGAATTGACGTGTGAAGTGGAAATCAAGCCCTTCTGGATCATTTCTCTAGTGTAGTGACAATCTACCACAATGTGCTTTGTTCTTTCATGAAAAAACAGGATTATTGGCAATGAACAAAGCTGTCTGGTTGTCGCATTGAAGTTGCATGGGTAAAGAGACACTTACATTCAAATCTTCCAAGACTGCTCGAACCCACATCATTTCTGTGCTTGCTTGTGCCATGGCTCTATATTCGGATTCAGCATTGGATCTTGCAACAACAGTTTGTTTCTTGCTTTTCCAAGAAACTGAAGAGCTTCCTATAAAGATAGCAAATCCTGAAGTAGACTTATGATCCTTTGGGCACCCTGCATAGTCTGCGTCTGCACAAGCGGAAATGGACAGATCTGTGTCCTTTCTAAATAACAAACCTGAGCCCGGGGAAGCATGGCCTCAAATTTCAGCGAAATTCGGTCGAATTTCTGTCGAATATCGATATTCAGTCGAAATCGAAATTCGACCGAAATGACCGAAATGACCGAAATATGGGGGTCCTAGTACAAAAAATGACCGAAATGACCGAAATTCTGGTCGAAATTCCATCGAAATTCTTGGTCGATATCGAAATGGTGACCGAAACCGACATTTAGGGCCTTGCGGGGAAGACTTTAGGTATCTCAATATCATATACAGGGCTTCCATATGGACTTGCCTAGGCTACTCCATAAATTGACTCGCCTAGTTTACTGCAAAAGCAATATCCGGTCGAGTTATGGTGATGTATAGAAGCTTACCCACCATCTCTCTGTATCTTCTTTTGCCCACCTCTTCAGTATCATTGTCGTACAGTTTCATACTCGGGTCCATAGGAGTGCTCGACGGTCTGCATCCAACCATTCATGTTTCAACTAGCAAGTCTGTAACATATTTTCTTTGGGTCATTACCATTTCTTGTGCATTTCTCGCAAACTTTATCCCCAGAAAGTATCGTATCGTACCTAGATCCTTCGTAATAAACTGACTTCCCAAAAGAGATTTAGTCATCTCGATTCCCTAAGCATCATCTCCTGCAACCAGAATATCATCAACATATACCATGAAGACAACTGTACCTCTGGGAGTCTTCTGAATAAACAGCGAGTGGTCCGCATTTGATCTTTTGAACCCTTGTCGTTCAATCAGCTGGGAAAGCTTCTGGAACCATGTCCTTGGACTTTGTTTAAGGCCATAAATTGCCTTATGAAGTGTCGATGTTTCCTCTCCGCTACACCATTTTGTTGAGATGTGTAAGCACAGGTAGTTTGGTGAATAATGCTCTTAGAGGAAAGAAACTGAGCAAGAGAACGAGTGCAAAATTCCAATGCATTATTTGTGCGCACATATTTAACAGTAGAAGAAAAAATATTCTGCACTTCATTGATAAGATTTTTGATAACATTTCCTGTTTCAGATTTATTCTTAAGAAGAAAAGTCCAAGAGACACGAAAGAAATCATCAACCACAATGAGATAAAACCTGTGTCCCTGATGATCAGGGACACGATTAGGACCCCAAATATCTATATGAAATAACTCAAACGGGGAGCTACTGCTGCGACTCTGACGATCAGGGAAGCTAGAACGATGATGCTTCCCTAACTGACAAGCTTCACAACGAAATGAAGAATTCGGAGAGATCTGTGGTAGGAGGTGACGCATCTTCAGGAGCAGAAGGTGACCAAAGCGAAGATGCCATGTATACGGAGAAACGGATCCCTAAGAGTGAAGAGAGACCCCAGCGTAGGAATTCCGTACTAGACGATAGAGGCCATTATGCTCAGAACCACAGCCAATCACCCTGCCCGTTAGTATGTCCTGAAAAATGACAGATGATGGGTCAAATATAGCACGACAGTGCAAATCTTTTGTAATCTGACTAATTGATAATAACTTCATGGAGAACTCAGGTGCATGTAAAACATTCTGTAAGTGCATGGAGGGTAATAAGGAAGTCTCCCCCTGACCAACAATAGGAGAATGAGTGCCATCAGCTATGAGCACAGAACGACCAGACTGAATATCCCTATAGGATTGCAATATATCTTTGTCACGGCAGAGATGATGGATGGCTCCATAGTTGACAATCCAACCTGATAGATCATGGTTATGACGGAAGGCAGAAGTACTACCTGAGGTACTGGCAGTAGCAGAGGTACTAGCCGACGCAGAAGCCGCAACGTCAGATGTATCAGCAGCCTCTGATGATGATTGTGGCATAATGTCACGAAGCCATGCCACAAGCTCCTCGAACCTGTGATCTGGAGTAGATGCTGACGGAGCCTGAACATGATCAGCTACTCGTTCTGAAGGAGGAAATCCATGCTTGGAATAGCATGTATCCTCGGAATGACCAGTGCGACGACAAAAGGAGTACGTTGAACGCATACGTCCTCCTCGGCCACGTGCAACATCTCCACGGCCACGAAAAGAAGACGAACTACCTCGTCCTCTGGAAACCGCCATTGCCGAAGGAGGTGGAGTAGCTGCGCTGGAGGAAACAGAGATACGACTGAGCCTCCTGTAGACTTCCTCCATCGGAGGAATAGTTGTGTCAGCGAGGATCTGAGAGCGGGCAGCCTCGTACGCTGGATCAAGGGCAGCAAGTAATACTCCAACCATAGTAGCATTGCGAAATGTCTTCTGCTGCTCGGGATGGCTGTGAGCGGGATGGTGCTATATAATTTCTCGAACATCCCACGTAAGGATGTGTACAGAGAATGAAGAGGATGTCCAGTTTGCTTTATTGTGAAAATATCATGCTGCAACTGCAGCATCTTAGTCTCGTTCCGTACTTGAGAATATGTCGTAGCCAAAATATCCCACATCGCTTTGGCGGTGGGCTGATGGAGGACGTCATTGGCAATCTCCATTGAAAGCGTCCCTGATAGCCAGACCTTGGCGTAGGCATCATCGGCCTCCCAGGAGGCATGTATCCATGTCTTCTCTGCCGGCTCATCTTCGGTAAGAATGTGTTTCTTACCACCTGACTTCATTAGGCTGAGGAACTGCATCGCCCAGAGTTCGTAGTTCGTCCCATCCATTTTGACTATTGGCGCCGACCCTTTGAAGGCACCGATGGAGGGCATATCCACATTTTGTTCTGACATGATGCCGGAGAAGAAGACCTAGGATTGATAGACAAAGGAACTGGTGTCTACAAAGACCTGATTGGATTCAAGTGCATATGTAGACTTTATGCACTTGAATCCATGGAAGAATAGGTGTCGATCGACGGATAAAAGAGCCTGGGAGAGGGGGCTGGTCGGCGGCGGCGGTAGGTGCCTCGGCGAGAAGGAGGTTGCGGGAGGGGAGGTGGCGGCGGGAGGTGGGGGCGGCGGGAGGCCGGGGGAGAGGAGGTGGCAGCGGAAGAGAGAGGGAGAAGGTGGCGGCAGAAGAGAGAGAGAGGGGGGGCGGTGGAAAACCCTAGGTTAGGGTTTTGGCTCTGATACCATGTAAGAGGAAAAATACGTTGTTGTGTTATTCCATAGAGCCCTAGGGTCTCTTATATAGAAAGAAAACCCTTGAGTAAATTACATAGACGTACATGAGGTAAATAAGAAATACATAACGGTACATCATAACATAACGTAAACCTCTACAAACATAAAAATATCTCTACACTCCCTCTCAAGATGGACCATAGATGTCGATCATGCTCAGTTTGGATGAATACTTCTGAAAGGGTCCTCTGGTTAATGCCTTGGTGATGATGTCAGCATTCTGCTCCCCTGAGCTGACATGAGAATCATATCATGTGTATAGTAACAATCCACCTCAATGTGCTTTGTTCTCTCGTTACAAGCAGGATTATTAGCAATGAATAAAGCTGTTTGGTTGTCACATTGTAATTGCATAGGAAGCGGTACATCAATGCTTAGGTCAACTAGAACAGACGTTACCCACATCATTTATGTGCACCCTTGTGTTGTAGCTCTGTATTCGGATTTAACACTAAATCCGGCAACAACTGTTTGTTTCTTGCTCTTCCACGATACTAGAGAGCCGCCAACGAATACCATGAAGCCTGAAGTGGATTTCTTATCCTTGGGGTATCCTGCATATACGGAATGTCCCTCTTCTGAATAATACCCATGCACCTAGAGATGACTTCAAATACCTCAAGATCATAGGGATTGCATCCATATGCACCTGCCTAGGTTGCTCCATGAACTGACTGACCCGACTAACAACAAATGAAATGTTTGACCTGGTAACGGTACCATAAAGAAGCTTCCCCGCAAGTTCTTTGTATCTTCACTTGTCCATTTCTTCTGTATCATCATTGTATAGCCTCGTGCTTGGATCCATAGGAGTAGTTGCAGATCTGCACCCAATCATGCATGTCTAAGTTAGAAGATCTGTAACATATTTCTTTGGGTCATTAGCAGACCCTGCTTGTTCCTGGCAAACTCTAAACCCATAAAGTACCTTAGGGTGACAAGGTCGTTGGTGACAAACTGTCGTCCAAGAAAACTGTTTACCTCGCTAAGCTTATGCACATCATCTCATGTAATGATGATATCATCAATATATACCATAATAACAACAATACCTCTGTGGATCGACTAAACAAATAACAAATGGTTCGCATTCGACCTCATGAATCCATGTCGTTCAAACAAGTCTGAGCGCTTATGGAACCATGCTCTTGGACTCTGCTTGAGACCATAGATAGTTTTGTGAAGCCTATACACATGTTGACACTCCCCCTCAATAGCAAAATCAGATGGTTGTTGCATGTAGACTTCCTCCTAGAGATCGTCATATAGGCACGCATTCTTCACATCAAGCTGAAACAACGACCATCACGTACCATAGCAACAGTAAGCAAAATCCGAGGAGTGGATTGTCAAGCAACTGGAGAGAATGTGTACAGATGGTCTAACCCATATGCCTGGGTGAACCCATGTACAACCAACATGACTTTGTAGCGATCAATACTACCATATTTGCTCGGTGTTTCACCGTGAACACCCACTTGCAACTAATAATGGAGGCTCCCAAAGGATCTGAGACCAAAATCCAAGTGCCACGTGACTGCAGCGCGGCCATCTCCTCTTCCACGGAAAGACACCACCGGCCATCTCGTAAAGCCTCCTAATAAATCCGTGGAATTTCCACAGTTGAAAGTGCAACCGCAAGCCTGAAATCCACAGTCAAGCAGTAAAACGAAATATGGGAAGCCAGAGGATACGATGCACTCATACGTCTCTGCTTCCTAACACCAATAGACACATCCAGATCATTGGGAATCTCCTCAATATGTATACCAACCTCCTGCAAAGGCAACTACTCGGACGGTGCAGTGATAAACTGTAAAGACAAATCTCGGGGGCAGTCAATAGAAACAATATGCTCAAAGCATACCTAGGACATGTTGAATGAATGAAGAAAACCATGAACAGAGGAATATCGACGAATGTAGAATCGTGGCAAGAACTGACCAAGGGTACTGGTGGTGGTGCAGGAGGAGGCTGCGAGGATGGAGGTGGTCATACAACTGGTTGAGGTGGAGGGACAACTGGTGCAGATGGAGATGGTGAGACAGAAGGAGGTAGTGGCATATAAACCTCGTTTCAAGAATAAGATAAAGTTAATCGATCACTTGTGGGAGAAAAATACATCACAAACTCAAAAAAGAAGATATCAGCACTGACGTAGTACTTCCTACGAAGAGGAGCATAACATCCTTACTCCTTCTGTGTCCTAGAATATCCCATAAAAACGCATTTGACCATTCTAGGAGAGAGCTTGTCAAGACCAGGTGACAACTGATGCACAAAAGCGATTGAGCCATATACATGAGGAGTAAGTGCGAGCAATTCCTTCTCAGGAAAAGCAAAGGATAATGGAATTTTCTCATATAACACAGACGAGGGCATGCGATTTACTAAGTAGCAAGCCGTAAGAACCGTATCACCTCAGAACAAATAAGGAACACAACTTTGAACGAGAAGAGCTTAAGTCACATCAAACAAGTAACAATGTTTACATTCAGTCACCACAATTTGTTGGGACGTATAAGCACATGAAGATTGATGAATAATGCCAAGAGATGAGAAGAACAGTGAAAGCTCATGAGAACAAAATTCCAAAGCATTTTCAGTTCTCATAAATTTAATTGTAGAGTAGAAAATATTCTTTACTTCATTAATGAAAGATGTTATCGCAATCCCAGCCTTAGAGTTATTCTTTAACAAGAAACCCCACGACAACCTAGAAAAATCATCTACATCCACAAGATAAAACATGTGTCCCTGCCTCCTGGTGATCATGGATCAAACTCAGACCCCAAATGTCTAAATGAATCAACTCAAAAATGGAGCTACTACTCTGACCTTGACGACTTGGGAAAGCAGACCGGTGATGCTTCCCTAGTTGACATGCCTCGCACTGGAAGGTGGAGCGAGAAGAAATCTGAGGAAGAACGTGACACATCTTCTGAAGAGGAAGGTGGCCAAATCACAGATGCCACGTAAATAGGGAGATTGATCTTATGGAACTAGATGAGATACCATCATACGAAGTGTGGACCAGTCGATAAAGGTTGACCTGCTCCAGGCCACATCCAATAACACTGTCCATAAGAATGTCCTGAAACACAAGTGAAAATGGGTCAAAAATAGCACGGCAATGTAGATTTTTAGTAATATGACTAATGGACAATAAGTTCATTGAAAAATCAGGAGCATAGAGCACATTCTATAAGCGCATAGATGGCGTCAGATTGATCTCTCCATGTCCTGCAACTGGAGAGTGCATCCCATCAGCTATGATACCAAGAGGTAATTGTCTGTATACTGCAAACTGACTCATGTCTCCACACATATGATGAGATGCACCAGAGTTCATAATCCGCGGTCATATGACAATTGGTAAGAGCATAAGTATTACCTGAGGTACCGACAGACGTATATTCGCAACAACTGAATGGCTTCACTAAGCAGTTGAGGATGCGTGGGACCTGTAGGAGGCATAATCTCTCTCAGGAAAGCAACAAAATCATCAAATCTCGGGTCGGATGTGGGAGCTGTTGGAGGCTCAGCATGCCCCGTTGCACGAGCAGAAGCCGTAAAGTCATGCTTGTAGTAGCATGTATCCTCCGAGTGACGCGGACGATGGCAATAGGTGCATGGATGGTGAATGCAACCTCCCCCACCACGAGGGACATGACCACGAAATTGAGAAGTGCCTCCCCTGCCGTGAGATGTGGTCATTGCAGAGGGATTCTGACTAGAGGTCGACGATGGAACAGTAATCTTGCTGGGCCTGCGGTATGCTTCCTCCGTAGGAGGTATGGTGCATCTGCAAGAATCTATGAGAGAACAGTATCATACTCTGGGTCAAGTGCTGCTAAAAATATGCCAACCATGGTATTCTTCCCGTACGTCTTAGGCTTCTCAGGAGTTGCTGCAATAGGCATGAAGCTATGAAGCTTCTTAAACATGCGACAGAGAGATGTATACGAAGAATGTAAGGGACGACCATTCTGCTTGACTATGAATTATGTCATATTGCAGCTGCAAGATCTTGGTATCATTCCTCGCTTGTGTATACGTAGCAGCAAGAATGTCCCACATCGCTTTAGCGGTGGACTGGTGCAGCAGAACATCATTGGCAATCTCTACTGTGGGTGTGTCAGACAACCATACACATGCATAAGCATTCGTCAGCCTCACAAGAGGCATTCATCTCAGTCTTGTCAGTCGGCTCCTCTTTAGTAAATATATGTTTCTTACATGTAGATTGCATCAGGTTCATGAATTGTACGTCTCATAATTCATAATTCGTCTCGTTCATCTTCACCATGGGCGTTGGACCTCGAAAAGCGCCTATGGAGGGGATATCAACTTTGCTTTATGACATACTACCGAATCCAAAGACTGGGATCTGTAGACCAAAAGAGTTTGTCTACACAAACATGTAAGGAAGTGGTTGCACGTGCAGACTCAAAGTGCCATTATTTCCATCAATCTTTGATGTGTCTTGTGTCGACGGGTGATATATTGATCGTAGGTGACATCCCAATGGGTGACGGTAGTCACCGGAGCCGTTGGTGCGACCTAAAGTGGCGACGAGTGACAGCAGCCGTGTGTGGCACGAAATGTCGGTTTCGGTCACCATTTCGGTATCGACCAAAACAAAATATCGATGAAATTTCAGTGGAATTTCGACCGAAATTTCAGTCATTTCGATCATTTTTTGTACTAGGACCCCATATTTCGATCATTTCGGTCGAATTTCGATTTCGACTTGATATCGATATTCGACAGAAATTCGACCGAATTTCGCTGAAATTTGAGGCCATGGCTATAGCAGGGTCGCAGGTGCAGCGACGGCAACTACTAGAGGGAAGAGAGGTGGCACCATCGGAGGGAGAAGAAGAAAAAGAAGAAGACGAAGAACAAAAGGGGTTGTGGGTGGGAAAGGGTTTCTAGGGTATACGAGCTCCGGTTTAGGATTACCGTTATGATACCATGTTGGTAGAAAATACGAATATGTTATTTCAGGGAACCCTAGGGCTCTCTTATAAAGAGAGAGACCCAAAGTACAAATTACATAATGTATATGAAAGAAAAAGAAAGTACATAAACCATACTATAATATAAAAATATCTCTACAATTACTAAACCCATTTTATGTTGAAAAGGCATGTACCTACTCGAGAGGTCTAGCATGGGGTAGATGTGGCACAATTGCATACCTCTGGTGCATAAGTTTTTCGGAGGAGTCTGAGTAGAGATACTTACTAATCCAGATTGAGAAGAAGAGATCCATCTTTCTTACTTGTGGACCGTGTGGTTTACGTCGTTACGAGGAATGCTTCAATTTTGATGATTGCTATGTGGAAAATGTCTACTCTTGTAATTGTAATATCGTGTGTTTAATGGAATATAGTCTACCAGATAAACACTTATTAAGAGTGTTCACCCTCTACTTTCTCAAATACAAACATAAAAGCGACTCGCTTCTGATGGTGGCTATCACATTCTTTCGTATATATTTCCTGCAAGTGCAAACACCTCTTTTATAACATAATTTTGAAGCAGTGCATTCTCTAACTTGCCTGAATCCAACAAAAGATTGCACGTTAGAATCTAAATAAGTTCAAAAGCACCATTGTTGAGATTTTCTAATAAACCTCGGGAACTTCAACCAAAAAATAGAACCATGGGTAATTGTCAAGCATTACGTCCTTCTCAATAAATAAGTAAAGTGATGCAATTCTTCCTCTCCTCTGAACCCATCCATCTTCTAACCATGCGAGGCCCGTCACGGTTCTTCCTCCCCCCCCCCCCTCGATTTTCCGACGGCGTTGGTATCAGAACATGAAATCCGAGTCGTTCCCACGATCCAACAATCCTATCGAGTATTGGCAAACGAAGTTCAATCTAAGTCATCTCAACAAAGGTTCGCGTTCACGACAACAAAAGTTCAAGATTCGCATCCAATCAAGTATTAAGGTACAATTATGGTTAGATTTGTTGTTCGAGGAAGAAACATTCGTCAACAAAAAAATCAGATTGATGCAACCTGATTTAGATGGTGCAAGCAAAGAAGATGAAGATATATTCATCCAAGATGAATATTTCATTATTTTGTAAAAGAAGACAAAAAATGCAAAACCTATTTATGATGAAAGTTAAGGAGATAAAGATCTGAAAAACCATCGATCTATTGGCGTTCACAGTTGATGTCCATGAGGTTGTTAAGCCATCACCCCCACCTCGTGAAGTTGTTGCCACCCAACCAGAGTACCCGCCACTCTTGTCTCCCACATCAGTCAATGATCATTGTCGATACTCACCACAAAAGGCTCCAGAACAGTCTTTGCATATGCTATACGTACGGCCAATGCATTTACCTGCACAGCGGGATGCACTGCCAAACTCTTAAGGTCCACCAACCGTGTTGCCCTCCCCATCGACTTTGTTGCCATCGTGCACTCCTTCGGGTTCCTTATCGTCAACGTCACCTTATCCTCCGCGAACTGCACCACCGTTACCACCAACATCAAGATTGACGCAACCACTAGCGCCTTTTCTTTCCATTTCACGTCGTAATATGTGTCACACCCCCCACGCTATTACCCCACCATCGCATGCCTCCTCAACCAAAGCGTTGTCATTAGAGCCCTGACGCTGGGTTAGGAAGCACGAACACTCTAACAAGGTCTCTTTCGGGAGGGAGGGGAATCCCTGGAAAGGGAACCATATCCTCAGGGGTTATTCGTTTGAGGAATAAGGAGGGACTCTCCTTATTCCTCTCCCTCCATAGATGGTCAACATTTTGTCATTTTGGTCATGGAGTCAAAGTGATAAATAAAGTTTCCCTCACTATTACTCCATCATAGGCCCCTCCTACCAAATAAAATACAAATAAACTACCAGTTATCTAACAATCTTATATAACATAAACCCCTTATCCCTCCTTATCCTCTCCTTCCTACTGAAACAGAGAATAGTAAATAACTACCCCTTATCTCCCTTATCCTTTCCCTCCAACTGAACAAAAATAGTGACTTATCCCTCTTATCTCTTTCCCTTATTCCTTTACTGAACGACTCCTGAAGAAAAGGGTTCGAGGGCTAATCTGGGGCATTTTCAAGGAGGTTCCTCTACTAAAATATTTTATATAAATGTTAAGTTGTTGAGAACTCATGGGTGGTAACTATTTTAATTGTAGAAATGGAACTATTACACCAAGGCCTTTTAGTGGAAAAATTATAAAGGTAGTGTTGAAATGGAGGAAAAGTGGCTTGAATGGTGTAGATCGATCCATGAAATACATATGGATTTCTTTTCTGTTGAACTTAATGATCAAGCAACTCATCAGAAGGTGAGTTTTTCAAAGCGAACCCAATGATCAAGCAACTCATCAGAAGGTGAGTTTTTCAAAGCGGATGAGAATTGATGCAAGTAAACCCAATTAGAGGGGGCAAGCAGAATTTTACTATACTTTAAAGAAGCACAAGTCCGAGCAAATTGAGGAGGGTTGCATTAAGGAGCTGACAACAAGCATTGACAACAAGCATAAACAGTCGGAGACATGAATTTGCCTCAAAAGGATCTTTTCAACATGTATTTAAGCAAACATTTAGATTTCGTTGGAGCACTCCCTACTAGTGACGCATTGCATTGCCCGAATGCAAGAAGAAATTGGACCGCCACATCGTTGCCCGATGTAGTTTAAAATTTACAACGATTCACGTATGAAGAATGTGTGCGAGTAAATAAGCTAGTTCAGCTGCATCGCCAACCGGATGAAGTCTAAAATTTGTAAGGATTCTCGCATGATGGGTGCATGCGAGTAAATAAATTAGTCCAAAAGAAGTTGAGGATAGATAGTTGGAATATTGGCACATTGACTGGCAAATCGATGAGAGAGTAGATATGATGGAAAGAATGAAGATTCAGATACTATGTCTCCAATGGGTTGGAGAGAAAGCAAGGAAGATCGAGAAGACATGGCTTACATTATGTATTCAGATAAAGAGATGGGTAGAAATCATGTTTAAACGACTGTTCAACAGGATTTGAAGGACAGTGTAATTAAGGTGTAAGATTTGGGAATCGGATTATTTTGCTAAAAATAGTGCTGAAAGAAGAAGTTGTGAATGTAATCTCAGTTTATACGTCGTAAGTTAATTTAGAGAAAAGGAATACAACAACAAAGACCTTTCCCGCATTAAGTTGTGGGCTATATGGATTCGTTGCCTCCATTCAGATCTATCTTGGGTCAATTTCGGCTTTAGATCCAAAAAACTAAGATCCCTTCATATTAGTCGCATTCCAACAATTCTTGGGCCTTCCTCGCCCTCTCTTAGCCGGCTTAACCTCCCAAAACTCGCATCTCCTAACTAGTGCATCAGTCGACCTCCTTTGCAAATGGTCAAACCACTTTAAGCGGTTTTCTCACATCCTATCCTTGATCAAAGCTACACCAACTTCCCTTCTGATTGCATTATTCTGAATCCGATTTTTGTGTGTGTCTACACATCCACCTTAGCATTTTCATTTTTGTTACTGCCATTTCCTGCACAAGTCTATGATTCACATGCCAACTAGATCCATGGAGCATAGCAGGTCTCGCGGCTGCTTTGTAAAACTTTCCTTTGATTTTCAAAAGAATTTTCTTATCACGGAGAACAGTAGAGTCTCCTCTCCACCTTAGCCAATCCTCTCCACTTTAGCCAACATGCATTTATTCTGTTAGTAACATCTCCATCGATTCCCCCATCATGTTGCAAAATAGATCTCAAGTATCTTCAAGAATCTCTCTTCTAAATGTCATCGTCACCAATCTTCGCCTTGATTCCTTCACCATTACTTCCGTCAAAAGTACATTCCATATATTTAATATCAGTCCTACTTATACAGAATCATTTAGTCTCTAATACATGTCTCCAGACCTCAAGCTTCTCATTTACTCCATCTCTAGTCTCATCAATCAACACAATATCATCAGCGAATAACATACACTAAGGTATCTCATGAATGTGACTTATCAACTAGTCCATAATCAAAGTAAAAAAGAATGAACTCAAAGTTGAACCTTAATGCAGATCAATGTTGATGTCAAAAAAAAAAATTTCCCAGAATGGATCCTTACACAAGATGAAGCTCTATCATGCATATCTTTTATGAGTGTTATAAAATATGAAGAATGAGGAAGCAAACATGGAAAAAGAATAAACATCCACGAAGAACGCGGGATTTAACGTGGAACCCTACTCCAGAAGGAGCGGGATGAAACCACGGGAGAAGCCCCTGAATTGGGCATTTCTTCTATTGAAGTTCTCAATGAGTACAGGAGGTGTGGGGCTCCTTATATAGCCCCACGGACAAACCTAATGGTGACCGCTCCCCCATGTGGTACTAAACACATGGTGGGCTCTTTTCTTTTTCCAACACTCCCCCTCAAGTTGGTAGCTGGGACAGCTGCAACTTGCAACAATAAAGAAAAATATACACCATTACATCTTCGCTTGAAATCACCACAATAAACGTATGTATCCGCAACTGGTAGACAAACCCGCTTGCTGACGGGTATATCAGGTCACCGGAACGTACCTCTGTCGTGCCTGGAAGGTCACCGGACTGTCTCTGTCGTGCCTGCATGGTCACCGGATCTCTGTCTCAGTCGTGCCTGCGGGTCACCGGACTTTGTCTCCGACGTGCCTTGAAGAAAACAAATCCAGTGCGGAGTCGATGTCGAGGATAGAGACACCACGACGAAGATCGATGCACAGTGAAGATGGCTTGATATTCTGTGAAATCCGGAGTGTTTGGTCTGTCAGTCAATGATGTAGGATGCATATGGCTTTTACTCCCCCTTTCTCCCAAACTTGTGAGAATAATGAAAATAAAGACAAGTTGGGAGAAGCAAACATGAATCACATTTTTTATGCGTATGACTTTTTTTGTACGCGATTTTTTTTACTTTTCTCCTCTCTCTTTTTTTCAGCCTCCTTTCTATCCTCCTTTTTTTTTGAAATATTGCGGCTTTCTCCTTTTTTCTTTTTTTTCACATCATTTTTTTTACAATATATTTGTGTACGGCTTTTTATTGTACGCGGCCTTTTTCAATTTTTTCCTCTTCTCTTCTTTTTTTCCTCGAAATGCCCCCTTAAAAAACACACACGGCCCAAAGGACCCAAACTCTTCTTTTTTTTTGAAACAATCCTTTTTTTGTAAAACTGGATTGCCCCACCTTTTTCTTTTGCAATTGACGGCAGTCTCTTGGGCTGCTTTATTCCCCCCCCCCCCCTTTTTTTAATAAATGTCAGCTCCTCTTTAGGGTTTCCCAATCATTGGGAACCCCACTTCCATGCGCCGCCCCTTTGGGTTCGGAGAAAAAAAAAGGGCGCCACCAGCGAGGGTCCTTTTGCGGCACGCTCGTCGAGTCTGAGCCCCTGCCACCTTCTTGTGCCTGTAGCGCGCGATGCCATGATGCACTGGAGTGTATGCGCCTGTAGCGCGCGATGCCATGATGCACTGGAGGGAGGGAAATCACCGCCGATGGGTCTGCGCGTGTCGATATGGAGGGTCGATCGCCTCCTCCTGCTGGGAACGGCGATTTGAGACAGTGCACCTGTGCGTGCGATTTGGGACAGCGCACCTGTGCGTGCGATTTGGAGATGGCCTGGAATTGCTGGACGTCCCCTCGGCGCGAGGGCTAGAGGATGATAGAGGCGCGTAGAGGCTCTGGATCTTGGGCAAGATGGCGTTGGATTCAAGAACAAATGCTGTTGCGCCGATCTTTGGAGAGGCTTGCACGCTCCGCCTCCTGGAGCTCGCTTTGCCATCGTGAGATCTGGGGGCGTGCCTGGATCTTCGGCCAAGATGTGGATACGTACGATGGGAGAGCCGCCGTTGGGGATGCGCGCGATGTGGCCTGGAGAAGGACTGCCGCATCCATGATGAAGGCCATCGTCGCTGCTTGGAATTTCTGGAGGAGTCGTCGTGATCTGTTTGTGGGCACAGATCTAGGGTTCTAGGAAACCCTAAAAACAAAATTACTTGAACGAAATAGGAACTTGAATGATACATCATTCTTTAAGAACTCCAAAACTCGAATCTCGAATACAAAAGAAATAACGAATATAAAACTCCTCGAGAATCGACCCGCTCTGATACCATGTTATAAAATATGAAGAATGCGGATGCAAACATGGAAAAAGAATAAACATCCACGAAGAACGCGGGATTTAACGTGGAACCCTACTCCAGAAGGAGCGGGATGAAACCACGGGAGAAGCCCCTGAATTGGGCATTTCTTCTATTGAAGTTCTCAATGAGTACAGGGGGTGTGGGGCTCCTTATATAGCCCCACGGACAAACCCAATAGTGACCGCTCCCCCATGTGGTACAAAACACATGGGTGGGCTCTTTTCTTTTCCAACAATGAGGTTAATGTATAAGACAAGTACTTGTCACTTCTCCAAAACTTTCCACAATATATCCCGAGGGGCATAATCACTTCTCGAAATCAATAAAAATCATATGGAGGTTCTTCCTTTTGGCTCTATAAACCTCCATTTTTCTCCTCAGCAAGTGGATGGTTTCAATAGTTGAGCGACCTGGTATGAATCTGAATTGATTTTCTTTTACTTAGGAAACGTGCCTCAACCTTCTTTCGATCACGTGTTCCCAAATTTTCATAGTGTGACTCATCAGCTTGATACTTCTGTAATTTAAACAATTTTGAATTTCTTATGTGTTCTTATAAAGAGGTACCACGATGCTTCTCATCCAATCTTCAGGCATTTCTTACTTCGTCAAATAACATTGAATAAATTTGTAAGCTAAGTCAAACCACGTTCACCTAAAACTCCCCATACTTCTATAGGAATGTTATCAGATCCTACACCTTTCTCAGGTTTCATAACCTTCAAAGCATGGAAGGTCGTATCTCGATATATCGGCGATATATCGTCGATATATCGATATCAACATGGGACCGATATCGAAATCGATATATCGATATATCTGATTTCAGGTATTTTCTTCAGAAAGATTCCTAGATACAGCGATATATCGACGATATATCGCCGATATATCGATATCGACACGATATAGAAACGATATCGATATCGATACGTCCTTCCATGCTTCAAAGCCTCATCTGCTTCCTTCCTTTGTATTCGTCTATAGCTTGCACGATTCAAGTAACTTTCACTATTAGCTAAGTCTCCCAAAGTGACCTCTCTATTTCCTTCTCCAATGAAAAGCTCATTAAAATACTGCTTCCATCTAATCTCTATATCCTTTTGAGTAACAAGCACGTGACCTTGGTCTCTCCTCGTCCTTAATGGATCTCACTGGAGAAATGTCATTGATCTTTCTTTCTCTTGCTTTGACCAACCTGAATATATCCTTCCAGCCCTCCTTAGAATCGAGATTAGTGTACAAAATGTCATAAGCTTTTGATTTTGCTTCGCTTATAGTCTTCTTTGCTTCCTTCTTCGCTATTTCGTAGTTTGTGACAGTTTCCTCAGTTTTATCTTTAGACGTGTCTTTAAAACATGCTCTTTTAATTTTAAGCTTCTCTTGCACCTCTCCACTCTACCACAAAGTCTCCTTTTGGCATGGAACTCCTCCCTTTGACTTGCCTAGCATCTCTTTGGCTACCCTTCTGATACAAGATACTACCGCCTCTCACATCTCGTTTGCACTTCCGCTACAATCCCAAGATAATTCGTCTAAAACCTTATCCATGAAGCTTGATTGTTTCAATTGAAGATTCCACCATCTAGTTCTAGTGATCTTGGAAATCCTCCTTTTCTTTACAACCCTTTTTATTTGCACATCTATGACTAACAAGCAATGTTAAGTTGTCAAACTCTCTCCTAGGATTACTTTACAGTCTTTACAACACAATCGATCTCTTCTCCTCAACGCAAAGTAAATTGTCTATGCTTTAGTCGGGCCACTCTTATAAGTAATTAAATACTCCTCCCTCTTCTTGAAGAGAGTATTTGCTATGACACAGAAGTTTAGTTGAAAGGAAGAAACAAGTATTTTTTAGAGGATCTGGATAAGATTATGCAATGAATCCCACAAAGAGAGATGATTTGCCTAAGTGAAGATCTTAATGGCATGTGAGAAAGGATGCTTTAGGGTAAGCTAGTGTTCATGGACGTCATGGCTTCGGGGATAGAAATGAAGAGGGAAAGTCATCCTGGATTTTATAACTGCTTACGACATTTTCATAGCAAACACTCTTCAAGAAGAGGGAGGAGCATTTAATTACTTATAAGAGTGGCTCGACTAAAACATGGATAAATTACTTTGCGATGAGGATAAAAGATCGGTTATGTTGCAGGAACTGCGAAGCATTCCCAAGAAAGAACTTGACATCTCAGCATCGCTTGCTAGTCATACAAAAGAAGGAAGTAGATGATGCTGTAAAGGTTATGAAATCTGGAAAAGGAGTAGGACCTGATGACATTTGTATATACGTTTAGAGAGTTTTAAGTGAACGGGTTTGACTTGACTAATAAATTTACTCAATGTTATTTGGCAAAGCAAGAAAATACCTAAAGAATGGAAAAGAAGCATTGTGGTGCCTCTTTATGAGAATACAGAAGACATTCAAAATTGTTCAAATTGTAGAGATATCAAATCGATGAGTCATATTATGAAAATTTAGGAGTGTGATAATTTAGGAGTGTGATCGAAAGCATGGAAGGTCGTATCGGCGATACATCGTCGATATATCACCAATATATCGGTTTCGACAGGGTAGAGGTCTCGATATTACCCAGTATCTTCTTTTACATGGATATCGGTGATATATCGCCGATATATCAATGATATATCGTCGATATATCCACAATATATCGCCATATCAGCTCATATCGGTCAAAAATGACTGGATTCGGTAGAAAAAATCCTGGACATCGATCGATATCGTCGATATTTCGACGATATCTCTATATATCAATGATATTATTCATGCAAGATTGAATCAACTACTTATCTAGCTACATTTAGTATTAAAACACATATATCTAGCTACATCTAGTATTAAAACACACAATGATTTAGATATATTTCGTCGATATCTCTATATATCAATGTTATTATTCATGCAAGATTGATTCAACTATTTATCTAGCTACACCCGGTATTAAAACACATACATATAGCTACACCTAGTATTAAAACACACAATGGTTTATCTAGCTACACTAGTGAGACCACCGTACTGGTAGGGTATGGTGCGACAGGAGGATGCATACAATGGTTCTTCAACTTGGTGTATGTTTACAAGTTATTTCATGTTGTAAGACTTGAATGAAATCGATTTCCAATATCTATAAATCAATTTTTTAAAACAAAATATCTATAAGTCAAGAATCAAACATTAATACCGATATGTTCAAAATGATCGATATATGCGATATAAGCTTCATAAATTGATCGATATGTGTGACCAAAGACTATATTTGTAAGTTATTTAGTGATCTAAGAACTTGGATGAACTCCATTTTCAATATATATTGGTCAACAACTAATAGCACCAACGATATGTTCAATATAACCGATATGTGCAATATAAGAATCATAGTCATCACAAATGATCTATATGTGTCATCTAAGTGTATATTTGTAAACATTAACAGCGATATGTTCGATATGATGATCGATATGTGCAATATATGGGCTATAAATGACCGATATGTGTGGCATAAGTGTGTATTTGTAGGTTATTTGTTGCTTTAATATCTTGAATGATCTTAATTTCTGAAAAATGACAAAAAAATAGCTTTTTTGAGCCATTTCTGATATTCCTACCGATATCGTCGATATATCTCAATATATCCATTTCCGGGCGGATCGAAACGATATCGATATCGATACAGCCTTCCTTGATCGAAAGAAGGTTGAGTCAAGTTTCTAAAGTAAGTTAAAACCAATTCAAATTCATGCCAAGTCACCCAACTATTGAAGTTATCCACTTATTGAGGAGAACAATTGAGATTTATAAAGCTAAAAAGAACCTCTATATGATTTTTTTATTTGGAGAAAGCTTATGATTCAATTCCAAGGGAGATTTTGGGGAAAATTTTAGAGAAGAGACAAGTGCATGTCCTATACATTAACCTTATAAAGGATGTGTATGATGGAGCTTCATCTTGTATATGGATCCAATCTGGGAAGACTGACTATTTTAACATCAGCATCGATCTACATCAAGGTTCAACTTTGAGTCCATTCCTTTTTACTTTGACTATGGATAAGTTGATTGGTCACATTCAGGATGGGATACCTTGGTGCATGTTGTTCATCGATAATATTGTGTTGATTGATGAGACAAGAAATAAAGTAAATGAGAAGCTGGAGGTTTGGAGACATGCCTTAGAGACTAAAGGATTTGATATAAGTAGGGCCAAGATTAAATATATGATGTGCATATTTTATGGAAATAATGGTGAAGGACTCGAGATGAAGATTACAGACGATAACATTCATAAGAAATACTCTTTTAGATACTTGGGATCTATTTGCAACAGGATGGGGAAATTGATGGAGATGTTACTAATAGAATAAATGATGATTGGCTAAAGTGGAGAGGAGCCTCTAGTGTAGTTTGTGATGAGAAAATCCCTTTGAAAGTCAAAGGAAAGTAATACAAAACAGTCATAAGACCTGCTATGCTCCATGGATTAGAATGTTGACCTGTGAACCATAGATATGTACACCGAATGACAGTAACATAAATGAAAATGCTAAAGTGGATGTGTGGTCATACACGAAAAGATCGGATTCGCAATGATGCAATCAGAAGAAAAGTTGGTATAGTTCCGATAGAGAATAAGATGAGGGAAAACCTCTTAAAATGGTTTGACCATTTGCAAATGAGGTCAGTTTATGCACCAATTAGAAGGTGCGAGATTTGGGATGTTGAGCCGGTTAAGAAAGAGCTATGAAGACCCAAGAAGTGATGGAATGAGACTATCTGAAGCGATCTTAGTTATTGAATTTAAGTCCGAAATGAATCGGAATAGAAATGAATGGAGGCAAAAAGTACATGTAGATGACCCTACTTAATTGTGAGAAAAGGCTTTTTTGTTGATGTTGTTAAAGAAGCATAAGGGTGTCCTTGTAGTCACGAATTTGGATATTTTAATTCCGATCCTAATTAGTTATTTTAATATAGTCATCCATTTTATATAAATTGAGATCAATTGCAATCTCAACACCCATTAGAATTTGATTTTTGTTGGAGTATTTGGTAGTGCACCTATTGTGTTGTAGCAGGGTAAATGGATCCTGGAGAAGATCCATTTACCCCATCCAGTGTTTAGTCCCATACCGCCTAGTGTTGGGACTTGGAGGCTCTGGAGAGGCTATATAAGGAGCCCCAGACCTCCTGTACTCATTGAGAAAAAGGAATGAAGTATCCGCCCCTTTGAGGGCTTCTCCCGTGGTTTCATCCCGCTCCTCACGGAGTAGGGTTCCACGTTAAAATCCCGTTGTCTTTCTTGTTCTTTATCATTTTTCCATGTTTGCTTCCGCATTCTTCATATTTTATAACATGGTATCAGAGCGGTTCGATTCTCGGATTTTTTATGTTCTTATTCTTTTATATCTGAGATTCGATTTTTTGAAAGTTATTGTTCATGATACAAGAGAAGAGTTCTTGAAATTTTTGTTCCTGAAGATTGTTCTGAGTTTTTTTTATCGAGTTCAAAATCCCGTGTTCTTCATTGTTGTTTATCTTTTCCATGTTTTTGCTTCCGCTTCATATTTTATAACAATTTTTACTTTAATTTATTTCTATTTTTGTAATCAAATCCCCTCCCTACAGAAAGGGGGTAGTAGTCACTATAAGAGATGTAAAGTTATGTTAAAAATCAAACTTAAGTTATGGTTTCGGAGTGCTACTACACCATTATCCCCCTTTCCCCTAATTTCTAGGATTTCTCCTCTCAACCCCTCCTCCCCTTCTCAACCACTTGAGGCGCGTTGGGGTTCTTCGTCTCCTCCCTCCTTCCGATTTTCCCCTTTGAATCAATCTAGCTTAAAAGTACATTATGCGGTGGGCCTTTTGAGAGTGCGAGCATCTATTGCATAAGATTATGGGATTCCAAATCTGATTGTTATCATGAGTACTCAAATTTAGCCGATGAGTTTGCCTGTGGTAAATCATTTTCATGCCACAATGGTATTTGCTCTAGTGGTATGAAGGTAGATGGAGTAGAAGCCACCAAGGGAGGAGCATGCACCCTTGGGGCTCCAAGTAGAAACTTAAACAGCCGCGAACCCAGCAACTGCATTGGTTGGGGGACATGTTGCTCGGTGTACCGAGGTCCTTATCAGACGGTGTGTGCTCTGTTACTCGATGAACTAGCCAAGTAGTCGTGATTAGGAGTCTTATGTTTCGCTTTGAGACATAAGGTCAACACTTCGATGATGATTAGGATTAGTATTAGGCCACACTAATTAGTACTTTGAGTATCAACACTATAAGAGGAGTTTTCTGGATATGTAGTTAGTGAAGAAGGATTATTGTACTTGTTTTCCTGTGTATAAGAAAGTATAATAGTAGTCGTAGGCTTTTCTGACTACAGGTTTATGATCTTGGTAATCTTCTATCTTGACTCATGCCCTATGTCATTGAGAATTCCTACCAGTAGGCAGTGGGTTGGGTTCTGGTAGTGACTCTTTTAGTGTGCCTTGAGTGTCATCAACTCTTTCCACATCCGTTGGAGTAGTACCTTGGTGTGTGTTAAGTTGCACCTTGTCAAGGTGGTTTAGCAGTTGTGGGCAGGTTACCCTAACAGTTTCTTTTGTGCAATTTACAGTTTTACTCTTACTTTCTATAGTTGTTTAGCATCGTCCTGAGCAAATGCTCATAACATATCTATTTGTGTGGATCCAACATCTTCTCAGGCCAATCCCAACAGTAAACGACTCGTGGTTGGGACAGTTCCTGTGGTAGTCGCACCGTCCAAGTGCTTACGCTTTTGTTGTACTTTTACTGTATAGCTTACTAGTACATATTTTGAGAAATATGGGTGTGTGTGTGTGTATGGACATTTCCGGTGCATGTATATATATATATATATATATATATATATATATATATATATTATGGACAATGGACTTTTTGGTACGGGTACCATGGACTTTTTGGTAGGGGTACTTATGTTCAATGGAATCAATTTCAATTTTCTTCTTGTGCTTGTGTTTCGTATGTGTAACTATGCACGTGAAATGGTTTATTGAGTATCTTGATCCTATAGGCGTGACATGTACCTTTATTATATCAAAAGATAGTTATTTTATACATTATGTAAACTTTCATAGTTATATTATACATTATGTAAACTTTCATTTAAACATACATGCTACTATTATTACATTATTTAGTAAGAAATGAGTAGTAATAAAAGTAAAAGTTTATATATTGGAAGTAAGAAAAAAATGGCATTCATTGAAGACAAAAATAAGAAAAAGCAAGGAAAACCAAGAAAACCAATAATGAAAAGAGAAAATCCCCCAAACAAACTTGCATCAGCTTTTAATATCTCCCAGTCTTATGGCATGTTCCTCATATCACCCATATTGGTCAATATTCTAGAGTACCTAAGATGAAATCCCTTAATTTTGTCTATATCATCAAATTAACTGACATAACCCGCCAGATATGTCACTAACATTTGGGGATGGATCATGGGGACACTCCACATGTATCGAAGCCAATAAAGTTCAGGAAACGGCACATGCCGCTGGCATGCTGCGATATCTGAATCTATGTCACCTACCAAATTCATGTTTACATTTTTAAAAATTTCCAAAAAAGCTGCTTTAGACCGGGTTTCATGCCATGTCCTTGGATGTTTCTGTATTATTCACCTCAACCTTCCTCCTGAACAACCCATGAAAACAACAATGACAACAACAGAAAATCCATTGTGGACCTCTAATCGGATGGCCAAATTAGCAACTATATGATGTTTATTCATGCTATATTTATTCTTACCAATTGAAATGGATATGTCGACAAAGATGGACATGGTCCAAGGTTGCAACTTCGTCGTCTTAATATGTTGCGAATCTAATCATGTAGCGGAGAACCTCAATAGTTATTTCTCCATATGGCATTAATATTATGACATTAAGTTGGTAAGGCATAAGTGAAGTGAAATTTATTAAGCATTAATAAGATGTGATTAATTAAAGCAAAGATAACTTATGAAGAGAGTGGTAAAAAGAAAGTGTAATTATGCTCGAAAATGTTTCCTGCATCAAGCAGATATCTCGATAATCATCTCATTTTAATTTTCAAGAAAGAAGGAAAACTTTCAATCAATTAAAAAATTTACATCATATGCAATGTACTTTGTCAAGAGCATTACCATCCTTTTTCATTTCTGACAACATCCCAGAAGCATGTTTTTCTACTATCTTTAAACATTTATCAACCTCATAATCTTTGAAAACATTAAAGAGGACAACGGATCCGTACTGAAAAATCACCATGTGACAGAAATCGTTCTCATTTGCTGGGCCATATTCCAAGTCCTGCATGTCGAAAACCTGATCAGTTAAAATATCATCTCCGATAAACCATCATTATACAACAATCAATGTCAAAATCACCATCCACCAATAAACAAAAACCTCTAAAAACAAGTCATTTATGCATTCCCTCATCACAATGTAGACAAAACAAAAAATTTTGGGTAGGCTCACCGTTCGAGGATCGTTGAGATCCGAACGACAAATTTTAAGCACAACATAATTCCTGGGACGTGAATTAATCGAGCTGACATTCATCGCATTCTGATTCTGCAATGCTTTCAAATTGATTCTGCACAAAAAAGATCATAACATAATATCAGCAATACAAATATTATAAGAACTAAGAAGACATTCAAAATTGTTCAAATTACATAGGCAACAAGATGATGAGTCACACTATGAAAAATTGGGAACATGTGAACGAAAGAAGGTTGACGCAATTTTCCAAAGTAAAAGGAAACTAATTCGGATTCATACCAGGTCGCTTAACTATTGAAGCCATCCACTTGTTGAGGAGGACAATGGAGGTTTATGGAGCTAAAAGGAAGAACCTTCATATCACTGTTGTAAAAGTCAACCGACTAGGCTGACTAGTCGGTCCGACTAGTTGAGTCGGTGGAGTAACTGACTCGACTAGGTCTAGTCAGCCATTAGTTGGTCAACCCGACTACTCGGCCGACTATTACATAGAGCTTTTTTATTTTTTTATTTTTGTAAAAGCAAACTTATTCTAATATGCTTAATATTGTATTTGAAGTCAATTACTTCTTTTGTTTCATTTTGATAATATAGAAAATAAACAAATCTATGCAAATATATAAGAACATATGTATAAAAATGATTTATATAATTAAAATAATTAAAAAATCAAAATCGACTAATTACTGACTAAATCCTTAGTCAGTGACCTCGTCGATCATGTATCGACTATCAATTTCTGCAATCTTGCTCCATATGATTTTTACTGATTTGGAAAAGGCTTATGATTCTGTCCCAAGGGAGATATTGTGGAGAGTTTTGGAGAAGAGACGAGTACTTGTCATATACATTAACCTCGTAACGGATATGTATGATAGTCAGTTATTTCTTTTGCTTCATTTTAATAATATAGAAAATATACAAATATAATATATAAGATTATATGTATAAAAATGATTTATATATTTAAAATAATTAAAAAAATCAAAATCGACTAATTACTGACTAAATCCTTAGTGACCTCGTCGATCAAGTATCGACTATCAATTTCTGCAACCTTGCTCCATATGATTTTTACTGATTTGGAAAAGGCTTATGATTCTGTCCCAAGGGAGATATTGTGGAGAGTTTTGGAGAAGAGACGAGTACTTGTCCTATACATTAACCTCGTAACAGATATGTATGATAGGGTTTCATCTTGAGTAATGATCGGAAGACTGACTATTTTGACATCAACATTGGCCCGCATCAAGGTCCAACTTTGACTCCATTCTTTTTTACTTTGATTAAGGACGACTTGAGAAGTCACATTCAGGATGAGATACCTTAGTATATGCTATTCATTGATGATACTGTGTTGACAAATGAGACTAGAGATGGAGTAAATGAGAAGCTTGAGGTCTAGAGACATGCATTGAAGAGTACGTGATTTTGTATAAGTAGAGCTAAGACTGAATGTATGGAGTGCACTTTTGATGGAAGCAATGGTGAAGGAATCAAGATGAAGATTGGCAACGATAACATTTAGAAGAGATATTCTTTAAGATACATGGGATTTATTTTGCAACATAACGGGGAAATTGATGAATCTGTTACTAATAGAATAAATGCATGTGATAAGAAAATTCCTTTAAAATCAAAGGAAAATTTTAAAAAGCATCCGTGAGACCTGTTATGCTCTATGGATCTGAATGTTGGCCAGTGAACGATAGAAATGTGCAGAGAATGGTAGTAGCAGAAATGAAAATGCTAAGGTGGATGTATGCATACACACGTAAAGATCGGATTTATAATGATGGAATCAAAAGAAAAGTCGGTGCATCCTGATCGAGGATAAGATGCGAGAAAATCGCTTAAGGTGGTTTGGCCATTTGCAAAAGAAGTCAGATGATGCACCAGTTAGGAGATGCAAGTTTTGGGATGTTGAGCCGGCTAAGAGAGGGAGAGGAAGGCCCAAGAAGTGTTGGAATAAGACTATACGAAGGGATCTTTTTTTATCTAAGCCCGAGAATGACCCAAGATAGATCTGAATGGAGGCAAAGAATCCGTGTACCTGACCCTGCTTAATGTGGGAAAAGGCTTTGTTGTTGTTGTGAGCGACTCATGTCATCTATCACCAACACCTTTGCCTCTCAATCAAAGAAGCACGAAAATCTTTCATGCTCTTGTGATTAAGAACATTGCATTCAAATATCTTGAGATTCGCATATGTTAATCAAAAGTTCCAATGTGTCTATATGCATGCATCTCTGCATATGTTTGTGTATTTGTATATGTATATGTGTATATTTATGTTTATGTGTATTATGTTTAGTTGTTTATGCATGTGTTTGTGCTACGCGATTGAGATCCATTTATTCCATACATCAATTATATCAAACTGTACTATAACTTTTAACTCTTTGGGGATCAATTTAGTCATTATTATTACTCACTCCATTGAAGGATCCGAACATTTAGAAAGCTATCCAACAAAAGACAAAAGCTACGAAAGATGCAAATATAGCACTTCAAACAATTCTAATCATTTAAATGTCACTTTCCCTTCTCGGTCAATCGAGCCTTCACAGAAAAAAAAAGTCTCCCACGATTAAGAATACTATATACAGACTATCTTAAAATTTCACATATTTTTGCTAAAAATGAGTTTAAACGCCGATTCCTCATCACCACAATCCATCAGCTCCATTACGATCCTGCTACATTTACGAAATTGAACTTTTGGAGATAGATAAAGTACTACTTGTTTTAGATTTAAAATTGGCTGAAACATTTCCCATCCAACTATTTGTAAAAATCAGTCTTTTTCATTACTGTGTGAACGTTAGGCCCGTAAATTTAAAAACCTATATGAGCCGCGGCCAATGTATCACAGAGGAACAATAATAAAAAAGTGACAAGAGTGGCTACGTGGAAGCAAAACTAGAGAAGATGACCATCGATGACAGGAACAGAGGAGGACTATGTACAGTACAGAGATGAGGTCCCAATCCCACCTCTTGCGATTGAAACCCAACACAACATGAACTCCCCCATGATATACTCCCCATCAGCAGCTTCAAACCCTTACTTGTACCTATATCAAAATATGCAGCCAATACAAATGACTAAACAAATGGTACCTTAATCATTAGCAGTTCTAAATCCAACTAATGACAACACCGTCAGGACGCGACAAGCAAACCCCCTAATAACGACATTATTTTCCCAAAACCCTAGCAAAATCCTTTAAATTTTAACAAACAAAGGGAGATGGGAAGATAACGAGGATCGGATCAAACCCCGTGCACATGAAGAATGTCTTGATCGGAACAGTGCGGGGGAGCACCTCCTCAAGGTGATGGTTCTCCGGGAGAGGGCGCAGTCCCGACAATTCGCTGCGCTGGTCGTCCGGGTCGGCGGCGAGTCGCGGAAGGGCGGAAGAGTAGAGTCTGGAAGTGATCGGAGGAGGCGGAAGAAATCTACGGAGAGGGGAGGAAAGCTTGATGGTGTGGACGATAAGCTTCTGGAGGCTTCTGCCCCTCATCTTCTTCTACTGACCCGTGGTGGGAAGGAGAAGCGCGGGTAGATGATGACTTGGGGTGTTCTGCTACTTTGTTCGGTTGGAATGAGAACAAGAAGGGTACGTAAGTCAAAATAAATATTAGGAATAAGGGTAGAACAATGGGATGCAAAGAGAATGGAATGAATTCTTTCTTTTGTTTGATTCGAATTGGGAGTAGTAGTTTAAATAATGAAGTTGTTTCTTTTTAAGAAAGAGTGATGGGAAAAAAGTTAGTTTTTCATTTCATATGTCTAATTTATTATGGAATAATTTTTTTATCTTTATACTCAATTTTCTTCCATATGTTAGATATATTTTATAGATAAAAATTGAGATTTTTGTTGTTGTAATTCTATGTAAGAAATAAAACATTATTCTAGAAACTTCTTGTACCAATTTTAATCTCGAAATATAGTTGCATATATCCATATCACATTCATACCTTAATATTTTAAATGAATATGGATATTGAAATCACTTTAATATCAACTAAAATCCATGTCCGTATTGTAAGTACATATTAATAGGTTAATATGAAAGTATATTTTGCTCCATCCTTATATCCCATGTACCAACTTTGGTACACAAGCATATTTGGATATATTTGTATCCAATTTACTTTGATATCTATTCTGTTTTTGTTAAACTCTCCAATCAATTTAAAATGGATACAAATATGGACGAAGCCAAACATTTTTTGGAAGGGACATACAGTAAAAAATCATATATATATATATATATATAATATATTGAAAAAGGAGTATGCTCCCTAGGTGTAGTTAACTTACATGTTCTCACCCCTTTTCCACTGTATTTTTTTGTTTTCTGAAATGAAATCTATTGGAATTTAGATCACAATATGTCGCCATGGTGTCATTAAAAAATTGACTTAATTCGAGACTTCTATCCCCTCCACAAAGACTAACAAGTTTTAATGGTCTCATATTGCTGAAATTAACCCCCTTCATATGGAGGACATATGAGCATCTCTTTTCCAGTGAAATTGGAATGACATGTTGGAGGGATATAGTGATGAATATACATATTTTTATTCTCTAAAAAACAAAAAAAATAAAGGGAAAATGGGGTTGGGAGTAGTCAATTGGCTACACCCAAGGTATAGCCTCATTTAACCCATATATATATATATATATATATATATATATATATATATTCTTACGTTATCTTTGTAAAATCTATAATTCTTCTATACTTTTAGATTTATTTTCTACAATCCATATTTATAGATTTATTAATTTGTCGCAAAACCAACTTCAAACACGTACGGGTCGATATTACAGCTTTTCTTTACGTATTACAACTATTCTTTGGAGTAAAGAGCAAACTATCTATATAAATCGAATTCAAGAGAATTAAATTCTCAGTACCATGTTTATACTATTATATACCTATTATAAAGCTGGGTTTTTCCCGAACTTGACATGTGGCTTCACCTACGCATTCCTTCGTTTTTGTGGTACCTTCGTAGTTGCTTTCCCACTCCCTCGAAGGGTCTATTCTTTTCTTGCTTCATTCCACCCACTCCTCTCCCTATTCCTCGTTGCCACCTCCACTCACCATCACTATGTCCTCCTCTCCTCCTCTATCCCATGCCATGACTTTAGTCCGAGCATCACCATGTCCTTCACCTTTCCCCCTATCTCTCGCTCCTGCCTTTGCCCGACTATGACCACGTTTGTGAGATCCGTGAGCTCGACGAATCCAATCTCGGAGTGAAGGTGCTCTTGGAGTCTAGAATCATTATGACACACATCCTCACCAACTCCTCCACTCGGCTTTGCATATGATGACCTATTTCCTTGCACTATTCATTTTCATGTTTGGTGAGTATGTTTGGCTTTGAACCAGGAAGTATCTTCGTCCATCGTCAACAACTATTTCCATTATTGAGGCTTGAATTTTATGCGATCTTGGAATCAATGTGTCCCACCTCATCTTCTTCCTCCTCCACTCATGTTTACATCTGGTGACCTATTTCTAGCACTCTTCATTTTTTTGGTTGGCAATGAGGTTTGGCTTTGAACCACGAAATGTTCCCGCTCATCGTCAACAATTATTTCCATTATTGAGGCTTGGTTCTTTCTGTGAAAGATCTAAGACAAATCAGATTTGTTAAGACCTTGTGTTGGAGTTCCTTATGCAATTCTGTGAGGTTTGTTATTGTTGTTTGCGAACATATGTGTTTCAGTGAATTTTTGTTAATTTTTTCAATTATTTTCTGCTTAGCGGCATGCTATAAGTTATTGCATTTACATTTCTTAGACATAAAATGTCGGAATATCATTAATTACACACTTGATCCATTTTACAAATAATATCATTTTCATAGATAGTCGATCATGTAACAGAAATATTGTATTTATGGTATATCATTATGGATTGAATTGTTCTTATGGTAGCTATCCTTAATTCTCGAATCTTCTGCATAGTGATTTATTGCCAAGTTGCTTCTTTCATAGTGAGTTATTAACAACTGTGTTTATCGATACATGCAACTTCAATACATTTGTAATGTCTACAATGTCCCATAAAATCTTTCTCATAAACTAAGTATGACATATGTAAAGTCTTATAAAGTAATAATGTCATGTTCATACGATTTCTTTTTTTTCAAAAATATCTATTATAGATGCAAATGGTTTCATGTTGTTATATTGTATACATATATATGTGTATCAATACTATGCAGATTTCACATTTGTTTTCCCATAGAATTTTCCAATATTTTCTCTATTTTTTTCTTCAGTGAGTCCATGTAATTGCATTTTATATCCGCTTAAATTTATATTTATCATTTCCATGGATATATAGTAAAATTTTATTATCTTGTATAAAGTCTATCATGTGATGTCTTACTTTGTTTATAGCTACAATTTTAGTTTACAACTTCATATATTTTTACCGATGACGATGATTTAAACTTCATTTATAGATACAATCAAAATGTAGGAAATTTACCCATCAAATGTTGAGGCTATCTATGAGGCATTTTTAGGATCCAGATAACAGACTTTTGATGCCCATGTTAACTTATATGAAGACAAAAGAATACGTAGTTATGAGCTTATGTACACCTTCTAATTTGTAAATTCCAGGAAATTTAATTTTAAAATTTCCTATTCCATTCAACTAAATATACTTTTCATACATTTGTTCCATATTATTTTTAGTATAAATATTTACAAATTACGATATAGTAATTTTATTTACATTTTCCATTTTTAAGGCAAAATAAATATCTTTTTAATATATCAAGTTATTGTTAACATTTTTTAGTTATATGGTATTATGTAAAATATTATAAGTTAAATTTTAAAATATTAATGGGCAATGATGACGAGGTAGTTGTGATTTCTGAATAACTTCAAAGCAGATTTAAAATTGAGATGGTGAGGTAGTTTCGATTTCTTAATAGGAGTCATCATGCAGCTTCTCAAATATAGAAAAATGACTTTTTATTCAAGATCGTTCCAAAGTTGAACCACAATCTACACCATCAACATCTGAAAGTGACTACAACGTTATGTGCAGTAACCAGAAATCTCTGCAAGATATTTCTATTGATACAAACTGTAGGTTTCCTCTTTTTTTGCATACTCATTATTCTACCATTAAGAATAATTAATTACTAATTTACTAATAATTTAAAGTTCTTCACTATTCATGTGAGCAACAAATTCATGCCATCAGATCTCCACATCGAAAGAATGGATGCTAGATGTTAACTGTTGTCTCCTTTTGTTCTATTAAAATAAATCTTGAATTTCAAATTTGTAAGAAACTCTATTATTATGGTGTTCCATCATACTTGTTGTATTTCTATTTTGCGAGCTTAAATTTCAATCTCAACAAACAAATTCTTTTCTTTATGCATCATAAATTTCTCCGCCGCCTTGAACCCCACTACAAAGCGCAGGTATGTTGCTTAGTTGATATAATATTGTGGATTAAAAATACTGTCCTCAAAAGATATTTGGAAGTTAAAAAAATAAATCTAATTTAATGGATTCATTATTTGCAATATAAATCATAAATATTGATTTATAATATAAGGCTCTACAAGTTTTCTGCGAGAAATAAAATATATCATTTGTATTTTTTATGAATTAAAAATGCTTGTGAACATTTCAGTTATTTAAATCCAGTCATATGAATTGATTACAACTTCATTTAAGCCAAAAATGTAAACGTATATCAAACGTCCAAAATAGATCAAGGTTATTAAGGTTGTCGGAGATTGATAAAATGTATTGTGCATTAAAGAAATCAACATAAGTAATTTTAAAAAACTACGTAATAGGTTTTTATAGAAATTTGGGGAGGGGGTTCCATGGAATGGAATGGGGGAAAGGTTTACATATTCAGATCGGTGAAAGGTACACCGAATTTCGGGGTGGAAATTAATCTAGTTAGAATTTAACTGTATATCATGGGTTTTATTTAAATGACGGGACAAATACAATTTCCAAAAAATAAGGGGCACCCCCTCTTGGATACATATATATATATATATATATATATATATATATATATATATATATATATATATATATATATATATCTTACTTGGTATCCATATGTGTGTGTATTCGAATCCATGAATACATTTAAATACGTATATAAAACTATATTATTTGTAATCATGTGTGATAAATATCATAAATTGTTATAAAATATATATGGTATATTTGTTTACATGTAAATATTCCATTTGAAAATGGAGCTTGATACATCTCTACTATGTCCACTTTTGCATCTCTTATATATTTTGATATTTGCATCCATATCTATTTTAAAATATATTCATATATCACTTTGATATCCATAAACACTACTATCGGTATCTATATGGCCATTTCAAAAAATTATTTACAATCATATTTTGATGTTATAAAACAAATACATTTATTATATATGTTGCCACAAGATATATGCCATACCAACTTTAATATGCGAACGGGGTATGAATAAATCTATATATGTTTAATACTTATGTTTGTTACATGAATATTGACATCTATATCCGTATCTATTTTTTAAATAGATATATGTGTGTATCATTTTTATATTCTTACATACGTGTGATAGTACATGGTTTTTATTTAACAACGATAAAATTATTAGTAGTCAGACTTAGTTAGTACGCCAGGGGCCTACTAGCCTCGTCCGTTGATGAATCATCAATTCATCATTTTTAATCTTTCATTTTAGATTAAAATATGTTAAAAAATACATGTAAATATCACTTATTATCATCTCTTAACAAACTAATATCATATGTTAATATTGTATAATTAGCACTTAACCTAAAATAAAATAAAAAAAGAAACAAGAAAAAAAAGAAGGCAGTATTATGTAGAATAGATACAGACTGATCCTAGCCCTAAGAATAGGTCAAGTATTTACCTAATTGACGAGGAATAAAGCAAAAGGGGGATAGGACCAATAACTTATAAAAATATCAGAAAATCAAGATCACAATGTACATATTCTCTCATTCACCTTGTAAGAATCTTGTACTATTTTATTTATCATCAAAAAACTCAAATAAAAATATTTTCTTCATGAAACTTGTATGTAAAAATATTCTTTAAATAAAAATATTTGCAAAAATAAATCACGTAAAGGATAAATAATACAATGATTGGAAAAAAGCCATAAAATAAGGATTGAAAGCTCGATATCTACTCCATATCAACTCAAAATGAACAAATTTTACTTTCATTGTATTCGAATAAAATCATCTTTAAAATGAAGGTGTTTCATACAAATTGGGGTAAAGACGTGAAAATCAGCTTTTTAGGGTACCATTTTATATCTATGATTATATGTTATCCAGTATTTATGTTGTTCTTTGTATTTGTTCATATTGTATTTTTAATGCATTGTACATATTTTACAACAAATTTATAAAAAAAATAAAGTTCCTAAAAAATAAAAAATCAATAAAAATAATATAAATGTGTAATAATATAAGTAAATAATATATATTTTGTAAATAACGCTATTTATTTTACCTTTGAATTACAGGGGTATCAAGTTGATGAGTCATACTATAAAAATTTGGGAATCTGCGATTGAATGAAGGTTGAGTCAAGTTCCTAAGTAAAAGAAAACATATTCGGATTCATGCTATATCCCTCAACTATTGAAGCCGTCCACTTGTTGAGGAGAACAATAAACATTTATAGAGTTAAAAGGAAGAATCTCCACATGATCCTTATTTATCTAGAGAAGGCATATGATTTTGTCCCGTGGGAGATGTTGTGGAGAGTTTTGGAGAAAAGAAAAGTACATGTCCTATACATTAACCTTGTAAAAGGATATGTATGATAGTGCTTCATCTTGTCTAAGGATCCTGTTAAGAATACTGACTATTTTAACATCAACATTGGTATGCATCAAGGTTCAGCTTTGAGTCCATTCCTTTTTACTTTAATTAGGATGAATTGACTAGTCACAAACATGAGATACCTTGGTGTATGTTATTTATTGATGATAGTGTGTTGATTGTTGAGACTAGAGACGGAGTAAATGAGAAGATTGAGGTATGGAAACATGCATTGGAGACTAAAGGTTTTCGTACAAGTAGGGTTAAGAATGAATATATGGAGTGCACTTTTTTATGGAAGCAAAGGTGAAGGAATCGAGCTGAAGATTAGTGACGACGTTAGCATTCGTAAGAGAGATTCTTTTAGATACCTGGGATCTATTTTGTGACATGATGGGGGAAATCGATGGAGATGTTACTAATAGAATAAGTGTGGGTTGTCTAAAGTGTATAGGAGACTCTATCATTCCCTATTATAAGAAAATTCCTTTGGAAATCAAAGGAAAGTTCTACAAAGCATCTGTGAGACATTCTATGCTCTATGGCTCTGAATGTTGGCCTGTAAACCATAGACATATGCAGAAAATGGCGGTAGCAGAAATAAAATTGCTAAAGTGGATGTGTGGACATACATGTAAATATTGGATTTGTGCAATCATAATGAAATTTGGTGTAACTCCGATCGAGGATAGATGCAAAAAAAAACCTTAAGGTAGTTCACCAGTTAGGAGATACTAATTTTAGGATGTTGAGCTAGCTAGGAGAGGGTGAGGAAGACCCAAGAAGTGTTGGAATGAGGTTATACGAAGAGATCTTAGTGTTTTGAATCTAAGCTCGAGATTTACTCGAGATAGATTTGAATGGAGGCAAAGAATCCAGGTAACTAACACTACTAAATGTGTGAAAAGGCTTTGTTGCTGGTGTTGTTATTTTGTACACGAATAGAAACATATAAAAAATGAACACATTATTAAATATGTACAATAATATTTTAAGATGATTTGATCCTTTATTCATTTTCATTAATTAGCATTGATACTGACATAGTGTACAAAGTTATTTATCTTGAGTTAAGGAGTTTAATTGTGGATTTGGTTTAGATAGAGGGCAAAGATCTCATTAACAAGTATATGAATCTAGGATTCATCAATCTCTCATTCGCTAGAGATTTGCATCCACCTTCCCCTCTCGTTTCTTGCCAATAAGGTGCAACCAAGATTTGAGAAGCTTCAAGCCTTCTCAATAACACATACAGGTATGCAGATGAGTGCTTGGAGCTTGGATCGAGCCATATGAGCATCTTTAGTTCGAAGCGGAGCAAGAACACCTCCATATCTCTCCCCAACGAGATAGGGACTTGAAGTGCACTGCTAAATAATTGGGATTAGAGAAGGAATCTATAGAGACCATCGCGGCTCTCATCATATTCGAATTGAGGGAGATCGAAGATTTTAAAGCTCAGAGAAGACGCCTTTCATACGAGTCCCCCCCTTCAGATCCATCCGACCAAGGAGGAGGCCTCTAGATTTGATCTTCATTGTCGCTTCTTGTCTAATTCTCGTACGCACAATTACACCTACAGAAGCCATCTGGACCGCATACTGCTCGTTGGCCTAAAGCTCGGCACGTGACTTGCATGCATGATTTGGTGAATTAACATCCTTTTTTCACTAGTTATTTCATCTATTACAAAAGTCTTGATTACATGTGATAGCATGTTACATTTAAATGATTACAAATACTTTCTATGATTTTTTATAATTATAATTAGGTCCTTGAATAACATGTATACTATTCATGTGCTTTGTTGTTGGTTATTTTATGCATTAAATCCTGAACTCCTTAATTAGATTAATAAATGCATGTTTAGTTTATTATAATCGTGTATAAGTCCATGTTCTGCTGTGCATATGAACTATTCACATGCTTTGTTTTTCTTTATTTTACCTATTGAGCATCCATTTTTTGTTTACGAAATGCTTTGTAAGTTCCTTTTAATTGCAAATATGCCCATTTCTTTCGATTTATTTTATTATCTTGATTGCTTTCATTCACTTGGATTAAATAATTTCATTTGTACAAAAAAATCCATTAATTACTTAGCAATCAAATCTGTCTCCAATAACGCTAATTTTAAAATTAGATCGATACTCCAATAATGTTAATTTTCAAATTAGATCAAAAAACGTTAAAAAATCCCATGTTTTAACTTAAAAATACTAAAATTTTGAAAAAAAGGCTAAAATTTACAAAAAAATAAAATAGACATATTTTATTATATTTTATCACAAATTTCAAAAACACATAAAAATACAAAAAGAAAATCATAAATTAAAATATGTGTACAAACTTATAAAAATATATAAAATCGCATATAATCATAAAAAGCAGTGTAAGGTATCATTTCAAAGCTTAAATGAGTTTATTTGATATAAAATTGGAATCTAGAAAGTTTAACTTCTTTATAATTTAAAAACCACGAAAACTATCTTACTTTTATTTTAAATTATTTTACAACTTAAATTAAATTTAAAATCCATAAAAGCTTTAAAATCTTTCAAAAAGAACAAAAAATGGTAATATATATCAGATTTTTTTATTTTTTATTTCATTTTATATATTTAAAAAATATAAAAAGGCTTTTCATCTATTTTTATATTTTACTTATAAACTATTTTAAATATTAGAAACACATAAATATTTACAAAATTAAAATTAATTTTAAAAAATCAGAAAATTAAAAAACATAACTCGTTTAAAAATTAATTACAAAATTATAAATTATATAGACTCTGTAAAAATTCATAAAATTCAGTGTAAACTCCAGAAAAATAGTAGAAAACTATTGATTAGTAACCACACATCGCCACTTAATTGAAAGTTTGCCTCCATGAGTTTGACACTTACGACAATTACCACTATACACATTTGTTAGGAGCATTAATAAAAAGCAAAAGATCATGCATCTTTCCTAGTTGAACCACTTCGATTTATAAAATGTTGTTCTTCTACTAGAGCAACTGAGCATTCCATCAGATGGTGTCATTGTCGTGAGGCACGACTAAGTAGGTATAATTATCAGGACTCTTTCTACTTGTTGCATTTTTATTTACATCTCATCTCATATCATTTCGTTTACTTACTTTTTTACTTTATTAGGATATTTTGTCGATTCTTTCTCTATGCGTTGCAGGGCCCGGTTTTGGAGGACACATTTGTTAGGAGCCGAACAACCGAAGCACGTGGAGACCAAACGTTTAGGTTCGAGGCATTTGGTGAGGAGTAGCAAGAGGAGAAGGCATGACAATAGATTTCCTTTTAGTTGTTCGTTTCTCAATTTTGTCATATAAGTTGTAAAAAAAATTAGCATTTGACCTTTCTTTGTTTTTATATATAGAGGTCCCTAAATGGTATCCTTAGTTGCATAAAAGACTTGGTCACTTACTCTTTTGTGTACGGAGCATGTTTGGCCAATACAAGTGCCGAGGGGCTTCACCATTGTTTGCATCACCATTTTCATCACAAACGTTCTTTATTCCTCCCTATTCGCCTCCTTATTTTTATTTTTTTATGTAATTTGAGTTTTCAACTTTCTTTTTATTTGTTTTGTATGTTTGAGCCCTTATATTTAAGACTCTATTCATGGTTGATCCAGGAAATTAATAGTTCCAAACCCCTAATAAAGTTTGTGTTCCTATAGATAATACATTGTGTGCTAAGCCAAATAAAATTAGTTCTTCGCGTTAATAGAAGTTCCTACTAGGGGTGATTCACATTTACATTGCATATATATTATATTTACTTTATATGCACGGATCATATTGCATGGGGAGTGATGGAGTGAGGTACGTATTATCTCATTTGCATGTATTCATAGATTTCTCGTTCATCGGCTTTTCCGGCTTCTTCCTTAGATTTCGTGGACTTAGGATTAATAAAGAAAATTGGAAAACTCATTAGGCAATTGCATTAAAAATATACAAAAAGTGATAATCTCATAAAATTGGGACTACTAACTTTACTTAACCCTTAAAAGAAACCTAACGATTTTGTATTATAGAGAGTAATCCCTATCGTACACAAGTACATACCTCCAGACTTGAGCGTGTGAGGATGGAGCATTAAGGATTAGAGCTAAAAATCCCTATACTTGTACCCTAAGCATCCTTTTGATGTCTCTCGTCACTCTATTGAGCTACAAGCACTTGCCTCCGACCATAGAAAATCATTTTGGTATGGTAGGCTTCTGATGATTGGGAAAAATAGAGGGACGCACGGTTGACATCGCGACCGATCTTGGGGCATGGATGGTGGGCCAGAGGGGAAGGTCATTGGATCGATTGCATCCCGGTGAGACACTTAAGGTACAGATAGTTGGAGGTGATGCAGTGGGGAAGAACTCGGCTATGTTTCAGAGTTACCTGGGACGGGTGTGAAAAGTCAGGGTTCCTATCCACCTTACAAACTAGCGTTTAGTGGAGCAGTCAATAAAAGATATCATTCTTGATGATTTGTAGGTATTCAAAACTAATAACAAATCAAAGTTGTTGTTGAGTGTATAAAATTAACTTAATTTTTTTGCATCCTTTACTTTGCAGTCTAGTTTTTCACGGGATCGTGACTTGGCCATGGATGCTCTAATTCTAGGATATGGCGAGAAATTACTACGTAAGTATCGAGGTTGTCTAAAGGCCTGAGTAAGTACAATAACTTGGTTTTTCATCATTTATGAAATGTATGTAAGTGATTTTCTTAAAAATTTTCAGTACTTCGACCCGGATCTTCTATTTGAGACACTTTTGGTGAATTGTCCTCCAAATGTACCCGCTGAACAATGGAGGATGTTGATATATATATAGGGGAAGAACATGTGGTACGATATACATGTGTGTATTATCAATTACTTGGAGTTATATTATTTCAATTATTACTTTTGTATAGGGTATCTCAAAGAGAAATGCTCAAAATCGAAAAGAAGATTTCAAGTCTACCCATGGAATGGGGAGAAGGAATACAAATCAACTCAAGGATGAGTTTGTAAGTAATCTACTATATGAATTATGTCTAAATTTCATCCATTATTATATCTTAAAATTGTATCGTAAGTTCTAATTATCTTTTTCACATTAGACAGTGGAGAACAATCGTGTGTCCAGTCGGATGAAAGTCTTTGAAAAGTTTAAGAGTCGCGATGTGGGTGAGGAAGTTCATCGGGTAGATCCTACTCCAATTCATGCAAGCCATTAATAACAATTTTGCATCTATTTTAACAATTTAAATGGATTTTAAACTTACTTTAATATAATTTCAGGAGGAGATGATCGGACTCACGACCACTAGCTCCAGACAGCACTGGTACGAGTCAGACACCTCTTACTCCTGATGCAGACTTCTTCCAAGCGACCGGTCCAGAGCATCAAGGATGAGTCCGTTGTGGTGGTTGTGGTGCCACCATGCGGAATTGGTATGAAGTAGGGAGCATCTTGGCATCTTCCTCACATAAGACACGAAGGGAGAGGGAATTAGAGAGTCAGGTGTCTAGCATGAAATGTTGAGAATCAGGATTTGCGACAAAAAATGATAATTTTTAATCGAATAACCACCCAACACAAGTTGGTTATCTAGTTGTGAGGATAGGTGACGATGATGAAGGAGAAGAAGAAGAAGAAGATGATGATGATGATGATGATGATGATGATGATGATGATGATGATGATGACGACGACGACGACGACGACAACAATGCGGATGAGGACGATGCTTAAGATTACTTTATATATTTCTTTAGATGGTAGGATATATAGTTTAGTATATTATATAATCAATTTGAACAATTACTTTGCAAAGTAACTTACTTTGTTTAAATAGTTTGAATAGTTTATGGTAGAGTAGTTTTATTTGAATCTCTCAGCGTAGTCGTCATTTCAAATATTTCTTGTAAATTTGAACGTGGAATGAATGTTATTTTCATTGTTAATCCTACTCTTTATGGTGAAAGAAAATATTGTTACATGTACTCGATGTTTAATGTCACTCTTTGCAGGGTAAAATGAAGAGCATATCATTAGCATTGATAATTTTTTTGGTAGCAGAGGATCAAAGGGGATGGTCGCGACCATCCCTTCCTGGCCGTCTCCTTAGTAATCGTATGAGACGGTCATGATCGTCCCCCCTTTTCTAAACTTTATGGGAGGGTTATGTCGCTGACTGTCCTCTCTGCTCTTAACATTAGGAGACGATCATAACTGTCCCCTCTAAGTTGCCTTTAAGGGACGGTCATGATCGTCCCCTTTAAGTTGACTTTAAGAGATGGTCACGACCGTCCCCTATGCATGATTATAAGAGACAGTTCCAATCACCTTTTCTTATAGCAAATGGGATGCAAGCTATGGAGACAGTATTTTGATCGTCCCCTCTGATTAAAGGGGACGGTCACCCTATCAATGAAGACGGATAATGACCGTCGCATGTTCTATACTAACCTGTAGTGTATCCTCGGCTAAAATAAATGTCATTCATCATGAAATTATATACAATTATACTTTACTTATATTATAGACATTCATGTTTAAGAGACCGGTATCTCAATCTACATATTGCATGCGTGTATAAAACTCGGTATCAAAGAAGGTATCATTATTATTATTAGTCCCACTAATATTATCGTCCAAATGATAATTTGTCACATTTGTTTATACTAAACAAATAAACTAATACATTGATATTACATAAAAGGATAAGTTTGCTCTAATGTCGACATTACATCTCTTTGTGACCCACAGTAGGATCCTGAATGGCTTTGGTTGTGGTCATTGGTGCGTGCACATCTGGGATGCATTCCTCTAACACATCACCAAGTATGGACATGTCTGCTGGAGCTATATTCCTAATTAGTTGGCACCGAATTGTTATTTAGATATTTTGTGGACTGTGATTTGAGTCAACTGTGTTTAATCCAAGTTTACTTTTATTCCAGATAGGACTGCAAAGATGTGGAAAGAGTAGGAGGGTTAGATGGACTAATTACCTCAGGCATGACCTCAATAGAAGCATTCTCCGAACAAGGGGGATTTGATAATCCAACTCGGATTCAAGAGAGGAGCATTCTCCGAACAGGAGGAGAATTTGATAATCCAACTCAACGAACAACTCGGAAAGAGGTGTTTTGATCATTACCTAATTGTTATATCCTCCAATTCGACGAATTTCACCTCTCGAAATCCTTTTCCATCCAATTCAATTAGAGAAAAATAGTAGCTCTATGGTTATGTCTAGGCACCGATGGCCAGGGCTGGCTACTGAGTCACGGCTCGATGAGCCAGGCTCGGGCTCGACTCGATAAGGGCTCGTGAGCCTGGCTCATTAGGCTATTGAGCCGAGATCGAGCCAGAATTTTGGGCTTGATAGCTTAACGAGCCGAGCCCGAGTCGATTCTCGCTCGGCTTGATAACTCAATAAGGGGCTTGATAAGTAATATATATACATATACTATTTATATATTTATATATTTATATATAATACAAACAAAATTAAAGTATCCTTTTGCAATTTCCCTCTACTAACTTTGCTCCTCCCATAAATCACGGGTCATGACCCAATTCTCAAAAAAATCCATTCCCGCCCACACATTTGCCCCCCACCCATGCATTAGAAAATTAGTATTTTTTTTCTTTTTTGTCAGCAAATAGAATGTTACAATATATATTATAATTAAGATTTTGTACACAACTTGGATAGTGGCCTATTGGTAAGGAACATAGTCTTAAATAGAGTAGGTCTTCAGTTAGAACCTGTGTAAAACATTTTTCACTAAAAAGTACCCATTTTCGTTAACGAGCTTGACTTGGGTTTGAGCCCAGACTAGGCTCGATAAAGGAGCTCGGGCTCGATAAGGGGCTTGGCTCGAGCCTTATCGAGCCCGAGCCAGCTCGATAAGGGGTTCAAGCTCATCGAAACCAAGCTCGAGCCAGCACGGCTGGGGCACGAACGAGCCCGAGTGCAAGCCCGAGCCTGGCTAGGCTTATTGAGCCCGAGCTAGGGGTTGGCTCGGCTCGTTGGGCTCGATAGCCAGCCCTACCGATGGTGATAAGATGCATGAACTGTGCGATGGATATGGCGGTTTGCAATGAATGCGAGGATGGAGGCAACAACACCGTTTGCCATCCAGTGAACACAACTGGCAAAGAGACAATGGAGCAACCGAGCTCCACGACTCGGTTCATCAAACTGACAAGGACTGTCATGCTCGGGAATCCATAAAATGGCATTCTAGGAAGTCAGTATGTCGCGAGTCTCAACAGTTGTTCAGATGCTATCAAAAGGCACACCGGGCATCTGAATACCCAATTCATAGTGTGGGGCAACTCATCTTTTACTAGTATGGAACCTGAAGAACCAACATCTGGAATCATGATCCATTGGAGGAGGATCCTGAAGTGGTGACTGCTGTCACCCTTGGAGCGGATGAGTTCGAACAAGTAGGAGTCGACAGGATTACAAGCAGTCCCTTTTCTGGTCATAGAATATAATAGATTGGGATATTTACACCCATAACCCTGAGTAATTCCATAATTACCCCAGGTACCCAAGATAATCACGAATTACACCTAGAACCCTGAATATTGCTTAACTCTTGCACTCATAGCCTCGAGTTAACTTTCACATACTTTTCCGTTAACTATGACAGTATCCGTCAAATATTTTATATTTTACACCCTTTGAGTTCCTCTTTATTTACGAATAACCCCTCCCCTTCCTCCCCCAACCAAGCAACCCCGCTCCCCCCACCGTCATCATCCTCCCACCAGGCAACCCCCCATCTCCTCCTCCTCCAACATGGCAACCCCCTCCCTCTCCATCATCGAAGCTCCAAACCGACGGCAGGCCCCCCTACCCTCCTCCAGCCTATTGTCCTCCTTCCCAATCGTCAAAGCCCGAAGCAGCTGTAACCACCCTCCTCCCCCCGCGCCGCTGCAAGCTCCCCGTCGACCCCCTACCTCTGCTGCCTCCCTCCCCTCCACCCTACCGCCTCGTCACCGCTAACCCCCTACCTTTGTCGCATCCCTCCGCTCCCCCCTGTCGCCTCGTTGCTTACGATCTCCAGACAAATAGCAGTCGCGTAGCTACAGATGCTGGTGCCAATTGCAAAGGTTCAATCAAACACATGGTCTCAATCGCAGAGTCCAACACATATACGCGTCAAATAAAATCAAAACCAACCATTCTGCAATCACAAGGACAACAAAGGAAGCATAGTGGAAAAGTCAAAGGTAACAAACCCAAGACACAGAAGGTATGGAAGAGGAAGCTCGTCCTCTGCCTCCCCGCAAAAAAAAAAATTACAGATTACTTATATATATATAACCACCACAACCTCCCTGACCATGGGCGTGGCCTCCCTCTGCACCTCCTCCAAGCACCACCTACCCTCCCCCTTCTTCATCCTCCTCACGAACCCGACGAACCTCCTCCAGTTCTCTGGGTGGAACAGAGCAGGACCCATCCTCAGGTACTTAAACCCACACATCCTCCCGCTCTTCCCGGCTCCACTACCTCCCGCCATCCCCGTCCTTACGATCTGGTCATACACGCTGTCGTCGTAACGCGACAGCGGGTTCTCCCCTGCCATCTCCACACTGGCCTCCCTTGCTGCCTCGACCACCGGCTTCACTAGCGCCTCCGGCCTGCACTGCGCCTCCCACGGCTGCTCCCAGTCTTTCATCTCCACGCATGTGAAGTTGGGCACCGCGTCGTGACGCGCGATCATCTTTGTGATCGGGGGGTACCCCTCTCGCTCTCTAGTATTGTAGTAATCGGCGGTGAGCTCAACAGCATGGGACAGCGTGCCGTAGTGCCAGTGGACTCCGGCTACTTTCGCTGATAGCTTCAGGCCTCGACGGTTTGTGTGGTCATGGAAGACGGAGGCAGCCGCGGAGAGCATGCGGTAGCCGTGGTCGATGAGCAGCTGTGAATACCCGGAGAGAAAGAAGTCGTCGTATTTCGTCAGCCTCCCGCCATCTCGCCGGAAGAAGGCGGTGTCTTCCTGCCAGTTATTGTAGCCACCGACGTCGGAGGGCCCTCCGTGGTCCCACTCTGGTCTCCCCATTGACGCCTCGTCAAAGCCCCCCCTCCCACACCCTCCTTCACCCGATTGACTCCTTTACCTCTGCTACCTCCATCCCGTCCAATTGCCACCTCGTCGAAGCCTCCCTACTGCCTCCCTTGTTCAAAGCCCCGCCCCCTCCCCCAAGTTGGCCCCCTACCCCGACCCCTTGTCCGCGCCCCTCGTCAATACACAAGCTACTTCGACCTCTGCTGCCTTCATTCCTAAGACCCCCATGTGCCGCTACTCTTCAAGGTCGGCAGGGACGGAGGTGTTGGAGGAGGAAGGGGGAGATGGTCGGCGGCGAAGGGCATAGGTTGCTGGAGGAGGAAGGGGGCGTTGTTGAAGGAGGAAGAGGGGATGTTTATTTTTAATTTTCATTTAATTTTAACCCATGTCTTTTTTTTATATATTAATATCAATCGTTAGATCATGGATTGGGTTAGATTAACTCAGCCATGTAGTTGAGTTAATGAAGTAAACTAACGGAAGGTTATGGATGTAAAACGGAGTGATTATTCAGGGTCTTGTATGTAATTCGTGATTATCTTGGGTATCTGGGGTAATTATGGAATTACTCAGGATTATAGGTGTAAATATCCTAAACAGATTTACAGCTCCAGACAACATGCCTAGTGTCACAGGGTCAAAATCTCGCTATCGATTTCGACCGATCCTGTGCGGTGTTAGCTAACCCGTAGCTAACCAGCCTTCCCGAGTAGAACGGTCACGGACGCGCTCCAACTCTTCTCGTACTCCTGCTTGCTAGCGCACCGACGCTTTCAACACAAACACAAGCACGAACTCCGGATCGCTCAAGAACACTCTCAAGAACACGCTCAAGAACGCTCAAGAACTCAACCAAGCAATCACACGAGCACGGGCACAAAGCTCTTCTCTTTATTAGAAGGGGAACTCTCTAGGAGTGGGGTGACACACTCAACTCTGTGTTGTGTACACTGTGTGTTTACAAATGAGCCACCACCTCTCCTTATATACAAGACTCAAGGCAACCCAAGGGACACTCATTATTACATCTACAATAATGATACATAAAGACACAAGAGACCCTTCGAGTTCTTCGGCAGTCTTTCGCGTTCCTCAGCAACTCTTCGTCTGCTCGTCTCTTCGACTCCCTTGTTTTCCTTTCGTCTTCCCGCGCGGTCGACGCCCAGTCAACCGCTCAGTCATCAGCACGCATGCGCTCCAACGCCCTGCTGATGTAGCTTTGCCATAATTCACCAAGTACCACCGAACACTTGGTCTTGTGCCAAAGGGAACCCGCGGCCTCCAGACCCTCGTGCGGTAGACCCTTCCTTAGCGTTCTCCAAGCTAAGGGGAAGTCCTCCAGAACTTCGCTATCGTGGCCTCCAGACCACTCTCGTACGTGTACGACCGAGCATGCTCGACAATGCTCGTACTCAGCACCTGCAACGCTCCATGCCTCCTTGGACCGCCACGCATCAATACCGATACCGTACGCCTTCGTGCGTACGCCTATGTGACCGTACCGCATAGCTCCTCCATGCGTACTGCTTCACTACGTACCGCCCTTCTGCGCTCGCGTATGTACGACTACGTGCATCCACTGTCATGTCTTGCACTGTTGTCTGTACTCGCTGTGCTCGCACTGCTACAAGCTTCACGACACTCTGCTACCGAGCCAGTGTCCTGTGTGACGCTTCTCCATCACGTACGGTAGAGCCTCCAGACTCTCGTGGATAACCTCCCTGATATCCACACATTTTCGGACTCCTCCTGAAGTCCAGCTTCATCGATCATTCTCGAGCATCCAGCTACTGTGTCTGCACGATCATTCTCGATCACGGAATTTGGGGGTGTGACAAGCCTCCCCCACCTGAAGAATCGGTTGCCCTCAACCGAGCATTCCCTCTTCAGCTGGCGTCCCGTCACGATCCTCCATCCGCTACGTACCTCCTGATGCGGCTCAATTGAAAGGGTGGTGCCGCCTTGCACCGCCTCCCTTCCTGCACCTGGTCTTTTCACGAACCATGTCCCTCCATGACTTGGTCTTCATCGTGAAAAGTGGAGCTTCCTCGTCAGCTCCCATTTTCGATGTATCCCTCTTGGATACAGCTGCTCCATCGCTGGTTTGTGGCAGCTCCAGCTCCACATGTGGAGTACTCACCTCCACGCTTGCTTGTTGACGATCCCGATCGTTCCCTGTAGGTGTCCCTACATCTTGGGAAATGTGCACCTCCTGTGCTCCGATCATCTTCGGTATCTTGCCTCCTGCAAGATCGTTGGTGGTGTGGTTCGTCACCACTCCATGCCCATGGACATGTAACTTCTTACCCATGCTGCATTGCCCTCCAGAGCTCTGCCTCGTCTTCTCATGCACGGATGCTCTCCTATCCGCGGCTTTGGTTGTGTGCCTCCTGCACACATGTTGGTGCCCAGCATGCACCTGCGCACTCCTGTGCGTCCTCGATCGAGCCTTGGCACCTCCAACGCTCGCTGTTGTGGAGTTCCCTCCCTCCACTGAATTCGAAGCTCCGACTCGAAGTGTCGTGAGACGTACCTTGCGCATAGCACCGATGGCTCCCTAGCGTACCTCACGTTCTTCTTCCTCCTCCTCGTCCCCACAAAGAGAGTTCAGCTTCTCCTTCTTTGGGCACTCCCGCGCCCTATGCGGTCCGTCGCATATGAAGCATCCCTTGCTCTTGGGTTGCTCCGTCTTCTTGGAGTACTCCCGTTCCTCCATTGGTGGATCATGGGAACCGCCTTTGCCCTTGTCCTTCGACCGCGCCATCGACTTGGTGGTGAACTCCTTCTCTTCAGCATTGTGACTTGGTTGGGTCGCCCCATAATCGACCAACGCATCTGCCACCACGATTGCTGAATTCAGGTCCTTCACGCCCTGCCTCCGCAGTTCGGCTTGCGCCCAACTCTGCAACTCGATCGTGAAATTGAACAGCTTGTCCTCCTCGGACATCCCCTTGATGTCCAGCAACAAGGACGTGAACTGCTTCACGTACTCACGAACAGTGCCTGTCTGCTTTAGGCGTCGAAGAGCCTCCCGTGCAATCCACGTAGTGTTCTTGGGCAGGAACAGCGCCTTCAGTTCCACGACTAGATCATCCCATCTGGATATCTTCGATCTTGCCTCCTCTGCTGCACGGCTCCTCCACCATAGCTTGGCGTCGCTCGTTATGTACATCGATGCCAAACCGACTTTCTCGGCTTCCGTCGTCTTGGTCGCCTCGAAGTAAACTTCCATATCCCATAGGAAGTTCTCCAAATCCTTGGCACTGCGCGTACCTGTGAAGGATTTGGGCTCGGGTACCTTGCGTCTTTGCACCTCCATGGAGCTCCCACAGTTCGCCAATGCCTTCTTGATGAGGGAGATCTCACTCCGAAGATCCTCCATCATCGTGTCGAACGTCTTCAGTCTGTCCTCCAAGGACTGGATCTGCACCGCTGAGCGTTGGGTCTCGTCCCCAACATCCGATCCTTCTGAAGAACGATCCTCCAAGGCGGCGATGCGATGGGCATGAGTCCCAATAGTGGACTCCACTTCTGCCATCGCCTGCTCCAGTGTTGCTACGCGATCGGTAACACCCACCATCTTCGCTCCTCTTGATCGAAGATGTACTTGCTCCAACAAGTATCCTCTGTTCCCACGATCGACTGCACCGACAGTCGCTCGTAGTTTTGCCCGCTTCTTGGCACCAACCAAGATCTGTGATCTGCTCCTTGGCACCGACCAAGCTCTGATACCACTTGTCACAGGGTCAAAATCCCGCTATCGATTTCGACCGATCCTGTGCGGCGTTAGCTAACCCGTAGCTAACCAGCCTTCCCGAGTAGAACGGTCACGGACGCGCTCCAACTCTTCTCGTACTCCTGCTTGCTAGCGCACCGACGCTTTCAACACAAACACGAGCACGAACTCCGGATCGCTCAAGAACACTCTCAAGAACACGCTCAAGAACGCTCAAAAACTCAACCAAGCAATCACACGAGCACGGGCACAAAGCTCTTCTCTTTATTAGAAGGGGAACTCTCTAGGAGTGGGGTGACACACTCAACTCTGTGTTGTGTACAATGTGTGTTTACAAATGAGCCACCACCTCCCCTTATATACAAGACTCAAGGCAACCCAAGGGACACTCATTATTACATCTACAATAATGATACATAAAGACACAAGAGACCCTTCGAGTTCTTCGGCAGTCCTTCGCGTTCCTCAGCAACTCTTCGTCTGCTCATCTCTTCGACTCCCTTGTTTTCCTTTCGTCTTCCCGCGCGGTCGACGCCCAGTCAACCGCCCAGTCATCAGCACGCATGCGCTCCAACGCCCTGCTGATGTAGCTTTGCCATAATTCACCAAGTACCACCGAACACTTGGTCTTGTGCCAAAGGGAACCCGCGGCCTCCAGACCCTCGTGCGGTAAACCCTTCCTTAGCGTTCTCCAAGCTAAGGGGAAGTCCTCCAGAACTTCGCTATCGTGGCCTCCAGACCACTCTCGTACGTGTACGACCGAGCATGCTCGACAATGCTCGTACTCAGCACCTGCAACGCTCCATGCCTCCTTGGACCGCCACGCATCAATATCGATACCGTACGCCTTCGTGCGTACGCCTATGTGACCGTACCGCATAGCTCCATGCGTACTGCTTCACTACGTACCGCCCTTCTGCGCTCGCGTATGTACGACTACGTGCATCCACTGTCATGTCTTGCACTGCTGTCTGTACTCGCTGTGCTCGCACTGCTACAAGCTTCACGACACTCTGCTACCGAGCCAGTGTCCTGTGTGACGCTTCTCCATCACGTACGGTAGAGCCTCCAGACTCTCGTGGATAACCTCCCTGATATCCACACATTTTCGGACTCCTCCTGAAGTCCAGCTTCATCGATCATTCTCGAGCATCCAGCTACTGTGTCTGCACGATCATTCTCGATCACGAAATTTGGGGGTGTGACACCTAGCATCTCACCCACGATGCCTTTTGCACCATCCTTTCTACTGATTGTAGTAGCAACTAACAAGTATTATCCTCCTAATTTTTTCTTATCTCTTGGTTGTGGTCTGATATGCAATGGATGGTTTGGTGAAGGATTATTTGCTGCATGTAATCATCAACATAAATATATTGAAATCCACGAATTATTTAGGTGAACACATCTTGTGGATGACCGGTGCAACATTTCTCTATCTACATATAGATCGTGCATTACTCTAACTTTAAGGGTGCGTTTGGTTGGCGAGTTAAGGCGGCTTAAACTGATAGAGGGAACACATTTTTGTATTTTGGTGTTTGGATAGAGGGTTAAACTGGGAGTGAGTTAGAAGTAGGTTTGGTGTGATATGATTGTATTGAAGTTTGAAAAAGTGAGTAGTTGTTGTGATGTGATTGTATTGAAGTTTGGAAAAGTGAGTAGAAGTGGAGTATTTTATAATTTTTATATGATATGATGGTATAATATATTATTTTTTGATAGGATTGATAATGTAAAATTGATTTATTTAATTTTTTAAAAAGGGAATAAAGTGGGGCCCACGAGGAGAGAGGGGGATGTGGATTAAGGGGGCTAAACTCTCCTAACCCGCATGTAACCTGCGTGCCGAATGGGGCCTAAGTGTAACCCCCTGGCCATTTCCCCAGAAAATGTCATTTTTCTTCTTTCATTCCGTGGACAGAACATTCAACATCATTTGGTCACTCGTCCAATTCCACACTCTATTAGGGTTTTTTTTGCATCTGCGTGTAGGTTGCATCACCAGGTCATATATCTTTTAAGAGACCCGTGGTGTAGGTTATGTGGATGGATGGGGATGTTGAGCATAATAGTCGAATTTCTGCTTGTTGCACATCGTTTTTGACTTTGGACCTCATGTTCTACTTACTAGTATGATCCGAGAATCGAGATGCATCATGGTCGTGTTCAACCGTTGTTGCAATAGTCAGCTGACTAGTCCTTCCAACTATAAGGTGCGGGGAGTGACTAAATAGAATAATTTTGTTCTTTGATCTAACAAATTAATGAAATACTATTTAATCTAAATTAGAAGTAAGATGTGCAATGTTTGATTGAAACTTAATTAGTACATTTATCTGCTAACCAATGACCACATATATATATTTATAAGGATCTACGTATTCAATATAATTTGCAAATTCAAAATATTTAAAAATACATTATTTATTTCATTCAACATTCGGTGACTCGTCCAACTGAATATAACACAAAGCTTTTTTCCACATTAAGTAGGGTCGGCTACATGTATTCTTTGCCTCCATTTAGATATATCTTGTGTCATTCTTAGGTTTAGATCCAAAGAACTAAGTTCCCTTCGTATAGAGTCTTATTCCAACACTTCTTTGGGCATTCCTCGCTCTCTCTTAGCCGGATCAACATCCCAAATCTCGCTTCTCTGAATCAGTGCATCGGCTGACCACCTTTGCAAATGGCCAAATCACTTTAGATGGTTTTCTCGCATCTTATCCTCGATCAGAGCTATACCAACTTTCGTTCTGATTGCATCATTCCGAATCCGATCTTTACGTGTGTGTCCACGCATCTACCTTAACATATTCATTTCTGCTACTGTCATTCTCTGCACATATATATGGTTGACATGCCAACATCAAGATCCATAGAGTATAGCAGGTTTCACGGCTGCTTTGTAGAACTCTCCTTTGATTTTCAAAGGATTTTTTTATTACAGAGAATAAGAGAGGCTCCTCTCCACTTTAGCCAGCCTATATTTATTTTATTAGCAAGTCTCCATCAATTTCCCCATCATGTTGCAAAACAGATCCCAGGTATCTAAAATAATCTCTCTTCTGGATATTATCATCACCAATCTTCACATTGATTGCTTCACCATTACTTACATTAAAAGTACACTCCATATATTCGGTCTTAGCCCTACTTATACGAAATCCTTTAGTCTCCAATACATGTCTCCAGACCTCAAGCTCCTCATTTACTCCATTTCTAGACTCATCAATCGATATAATATCATCAACAAATAGCATACACTAAGGTATCTCATACTGAATGTGACTTGTCAACTTGTCCATGATCAAAGTAAAAAGAAATGGACTCAAAGTTGAACATTGTTATAAACCAATGTTGATGTCAAAATAGTCAGTCTTCCCAGACTTGATCATTACACAAGATAAAATCAATCATACATATCCTCTATGAGGTTAATGTCTAGGGCATGTACTTGTCTCTTTTCCAAAACTCTCCACAATATTTCCTGTGGGACATAATCATAAGCCTTCTCCAAATCAATAAAAATCATATGAAGGTTTTTCCTTTTAGCTCTATAAATCTCCATTGTTCTCCTTAGAAATTGATGGCTTCAATGGTTGAGAGACCTGACATGAATCCGAATTGATTTCTTTTACTTTGGAAACTTGATTCACCCTTCTTTCAATCACACGTTTCCAAATTTTCATAGTGTGAGTCATTAGCTTGATACCTTTGTAATTTGAACAATTTTGTTTGCCCCATTTGTTCTTATAAAGTGGCACCACGATACCTTTCCAATCTTCAGACATCTTCTTGCTTCGCCAAATAAATATTGAATAATCTCCATTATTCTCCTCAGCAAAAGGATGGCTTCAATGGTTGAGGCGACCTGACATGAATCCGAATTGATTTTCTTTTACTTTAAAACTTGCCTCAACCTTCTTTCGATCACATGTTCTCAAATTTTCATAGTGTGATTCATCGGCTTGATACCTTTGTAAGTTGAACAAGTTTGGTTGTCCCCTTTGTTCTTGTAAGGAGGCACCACGATACCTCTCCTCTAATCTTTAGGCATTTTCTTGCTTCGCCAAATAAATATTGAATAAATATGTAAACCAAGTCAAACCATGCTCACCTAAAACTCTGCATACTTCTATAGGAATGTCATCCGGTCCTACATATTTCCCAGGTCTCATAAACTTCACAGCCTCCTCTACTTCCTTTCTTTGTATCCGTCTATAGATTTCACAATTCAAATAACTTTCAGTACTAGATAGATAACCCAAAGTGATCTCTCTATTTCCTTCTCCTATAAAAAGCTTACGAAAATACTGCTTCTGTCTAGTCTCTATATAATTCTGAGTAATAAGCATGTGACATTCCTCATCTTTAATGCGTCTCACTTGAGGAAGGTTTTTGGTCTTTTTTCTCTTACTTTGGCCAACCTGAATATATCCTTCTAGTCCTCCGTAGAGTCCAGATTTTTGTATAAAACTTCACAAGCTTTTGATTTAGCTTCGCTTACAGCTTTCTTTGCTTCCTTCTTCGTTATTTTGTAGCTTGTGACGGTTCCCTCTGTTCTATCCTTAGACATAACTTTAAAGCATGCTCTTTTAATTTTGAGCTTCTTTTACACCCCTCCACTCCACCACCACGCCTCCTTTTGGCTTGGAGCTCCTCCCATTGACTTGCCTCGCTTCTCTTTGGCTACCCTTCGGATACAAGATGCTACCGCCTCCCACATCTCGTTTGCACTTCCATTACAATATCAAGATAAGTCTTCTAAAACCTTCTCCCTAAAGCTTGATTATTTCAATTGAATCTTCCACCATCTAGTTCTAGTGATCTTGGAAACCCTCCTTTTCTTTACCAGCCCTTTTACTTGCACATCTATGACTAACAAGCGATGTTGAGTTGTCAAAATCTCTCCTGAGATTACTTTGCAGTTTTTGCAACACAATCAATCTCTTCTCCTCAACGCAAAGTAATCTATCTGTGTTATAGTCGGGTTACTCTTATAAGTAACTAAATGCTCCTCCCTCTTCTTGAAGAGAGTGTTTGCTATGAAAAGATCATAAGCCGTTACAAAATCCAGAATGACTTTTCCCTTTCCATTTCTATGCTCGAAATCATGGCCTCCATGAACACTAGCATACCATGAAGTATCCTTTCCTACATGTCCATTAAGATCTTTACCCCGGCAAACCATCTTTCTTTGTAGGATTCCTTGCAAGATCTTATTCAGATACTCTCAAAATGCTTGTTTAATCCTTTCATTTAAACCAATTTGCAGTGCATAAACTGAGATGATATTTAGAATTTCTTCTTCAAGCCCCAATTTTAGTAAAATAATTCGATCTCCGAATCTTTGCACCCTAACCACACATTCCTTCGAATCCTTATGAACAACCACTCCAACACCATTTCTACCCTTATCTTTACCTGAATACTAAAGTTTAAAGCATGTCTTCTCGATCTCCCTTGTTTTCTCTCCAACCCCATTTTGTCTCTTGGAAATATAGTATATGAATCTTCCTTCTTTCCACCGTGTATACTATCTCTATCGATTTGCCAGTCAAAGTGCTAATATTCCAACTACATATCCGCAACTTTTTTTGCAGCCGCTTTTGAACTAACTTATTTACTCGCATGCGTCCATCATGCGAGAACCCTTGTAAATTTTGGATTGAATCCGGACAACGATGCATTGAAACTAGCTTATTTACTCGCACGTGTTCCTCATGCGAGAACCCTTGCAAATTTTGAACTACATCCGGACAGCGATGTAGCGATCCTTGCCAATTTTTCATTGCATTTGGGCGATGCAACACGTCACAAGTAGGGAACACACCAACGAAGTCTAAATGTTTGCTTAAATCCATATTGAAAAGATTCGACTGTCTTGAGGCAACTTTCTAAATAATATTTTTTAAAAAATATTATTTAGGAAACTGTCTCCAACTGTTTTATGCTGGCTGTCAGCTACCTAACGCAACCCTCTTCAATTACCCAGACTTGGTACCGACCATGGCTGAGTTCCAACTAAATACCAAATACCAAATTTTGTTGCACTAGGATTTATATCTTTTAGGAGACTCTTAGCAGCGTTGACGCTAATTAACGAGGATACAGAACAAAACGACCTAATTTCTTTAAAAAAAACAACCTAATTGCTCATCATTCCTAGCTCCAATCCCATAGTTCATCCTACTCACTAGCATGACCGGAGATGCATCGTCATCATGTTTAGTAACTAAAGTACTCGATATTTTGATCTGAAAAATCACCTAAGAAAAATTTTGTTTGAAACAAGAAGGGAAAACACGCACAGGTGCCAACCCCAAGATTTGAACCCTGGTTGTTTTGGTGGTAGGTGTTAGAATACTTCGATGTGTTTATTCCATAGAGCCCTCGGGTCTCTTATATAGGGAGAAAACCCTTGGGTAAATTACAGAGTCTTACAAAATATAAATAGAAATTAGGAAACACTAAAACGTAACATATATATAAGTCTCTACACTCCCCCTCAAGATGGAGCATAGATATCTATCATGCTCAGCTTGGAAGAACATCTCTGGAAAGGACCTCTGAGCAGTGGTTTGGTGAATATGTCAGTCGTCTGATCCTCTGAACTGACATGAGAGGTGGAGATGAAGCCCTTCTGAATCATGTCTCTAGTAAAATGGCAATCCACCTCGATGTGCTTTGTTCTCTCGTGAAAAGCTGGATTATTGGCAATAAATAATGCTGCCTGATTGTCACATTGGAGATTCATAGGCAAGGGGACATCTACAGTCAGATCTTCTAAGACTGCTCTAACCCACATCATTTCTGCAGTTGCTTGTGCCATGGCTCTATACTCGGATTCCGCACTGGACCTCGCCACAACAGTCTGTTTCTTGCTTTTCCAAGAAACTAAAGAGCTTCCTATAAAGATAGCAAATCCAGAGGTGGATTTACGATCCTTTGGACATCCTGCATAATCTGCATCTGCACAAGCTGAAATAGATAGATCCGTATCTTTCCTAAATAGCAACCCTGTGCCTGGGGAAGACTTTAGATATCTCAATATCATATACAAGGCATCCATATGAACTTGCCTTGGCTGCTCCACAAATTGACTCACCCGGTTTACTGCAAAGGCAATATCCGGTCGAGTTATAGTAATATATAAGAGCTTACCCACCATCTCTCTGTACCTTCTTTTGTCCACCTCCTCGGTATCATCATCGTACAGCTTCATGCTTGGGTCCATAGGTGTACTTGAAGGTCTGCATCCAGTCATTCCTGCTTCAGCTAGCAAGTCCGTGACATATTTTCTTTGAGTCATCACCATTCCTTGTGCATTTCGTGCAAACTCTATCCCCAGAAAATATCGTATCGTGCCCAGATCCTTCGTAATGAACTGGTTTCCCAACAAGGACTTGGTTATCTCAATCCCCTGAGCATCATCTCCTGTGACCAAGATGTCAGCAACATATATCATAACAACAACTGTACCTCGGGGTCTTCTAGATGAACAATGAATGGTCCGCATTTGATCTCCTGAACCCCTGTTTTTCAATTAGCTGAGACAGCTTCTGGAACCATGCTCGGGGACTTTGTTTAAGGCCATAGATAGCCTTATGAAGTCTGCACACCATCTGAGTCTCCCCCTCAGCAGCAAACCCTGGTGGCTGCTACATGTAGACTTCCTCCTGTAGGTCTCCATACAAAAAAGCATTCTTGACGTCAAGCTGAAAAATGGTCCAGTTACGTACCACAGCAACAGATAGGAGGATGCGAAGAGTGGAGTGTCTAGCCACCGGTGAAAAAGTATCCATGTAATCTACCCCATATGTCTGGGTAAATCCCCGTGCTACAAGTCTTGCCTTGTACCTATCAAGACGTCCATCCGCATGATATTTCACCGTAAAGATCCACTTGCAACTCACCACAGGAGCACCTGAAGGAATGGGAACAAGAGACCAAGTCCCTCTAGACTGCAGAGCACGCATCTCCTCTTCCATGGCTAGACGCCAGCAGTCAATCTTCATGGCATCTTGATAGGTCCGTGGAATCTCAACAGACGATACGGCAGCTACAAACTTCTGGAAGTCCCCATTGAGACGATGAAATGAGACTTGAGAAGCAAGCGGGTACGAAGCACACTGTCGCCTTGGCTTCCTTTGAGCTATAGGCCGATCAAGATCGTCTATGACTGGCGGGTCCTCCTGTTGTAAAGACTCCTGCACCGGTGCATTGGCTAATCCATCATTAGTGGTAACATCAGAACATACCTGAGGCGTGCTGGATGGTTGGCATGTAGCTTGAGCTGGCCCTGTTCGCCTTGTATAGAACTTAGGAAATGGTATAATTGGAGGTGGTGGTGGTGGTGGAGGTGGATTAGAGGATTGACTCAGACTTGGAGGTGGAGGCACATAGACATGAGAGTCCGTGGATGTGGAGGAGGTCAGTCTGTCACCTGCAGGGGAGAAGTACATGACTGGTTCGAAAAAGGTAACGTCAGCACTCACATAGTATTTGTTATGAATGGGATCATAACAACGATATCCTTTCTGTGTCCTGGAGTAGCCCACAAAAACACACTTGATAGCTCTAGGAGAGAGCTTATCAAGTCCTGGAGATAACCGGTGGACAAACGCCACAGTACCAAAGACCCGAGGTGTAAGAGTAAACAAATCTTTGTCAGGAAATAGAAGAGAGAAAGGAGACTTTTCGCCAAGTACAGTTGTAGGCATGCGGTTGACCAGATAGCATGCTGTAAGGATAGCATCCCCCCAAAAAGATAAGGGTGCGGAACTTTGAATAAGTAATGTGCGAGCAATGTCAAGAAAGTGTCTATGCTTTCGTTCTGCAACACCATTTTGTTGAGATGTGTATGCACATGTGGTTTGGTGAATAATGCCTTTAGAAGAAAGAAAGCGAGCAAGAGAACGAGTGCAAAATTCCAAGGCATTGTCAGTACGCACATACTTAACAGTAGACGAAAAAACATTTTGAACCTCATTGATAAGATTTTGAACAACACTTCCTGCTTCATTTTTTTTTAAGAAGAAAAGTCCAGGACACTCTAGAAAAATCATCAACAACAACTAAATAAAACCTGTGCCCCTGATGATCTGGGACACGACTGGGACCCCAAATATCTATGTGAAATAACTCAAATGGGGAGCGACTGCTCCGACCCTGACGACTGGGGAAGCTGGACCGATGGTGCTTCCCTAACTGACATGCTTCACAACGAAAAGACGAACCCGGAGATATCTGAGGCAGGAGGTGGCGCATTTTCTGTAGTGGCAGGTGACCAAATCGAAGATGCCAGGTATATGGTGAGACGGAGCCCTGAGAATGTAGTGAGACTCCAGCATACGAGGTCCGTACAAGACGATAGAGGCCATTGTGCTCAGAACCACAGCCAATCACCCTGCCAGTTAGTATGTCCTGAAAAATGACAGAAGATGGATCAAATATAGCACGACAATGCAAATCTCTAGTGATCTGACTAATGGATAATAGATTCATAGAGAATTCTGGTGCATGCAAAACATTCTGTAAGTGCATAGAGGGCAGCAAATCCGTCTCCCCCTGACCGACCATCGGGGAATGAGTACCATCAGCAACGAGTACAGAGCGACCAGCTGAACAGCTCTATAGGACTGCAGGATATCTCTATCATGACATAGATGATGGGTGGCTCCAGAATCAACAATCCAACCTGTGAGATCATGGTTATGATATGAGACCGGAGGACTACCTGAGGCAGTAGCAGAGGCAGATGTACTGGCAGATGCCGAAGCGGCAATCTCAGAGGTGTCAGCACCCTCTGACGATGACTGGGGCATGATATCACGAAGCCGTGCCACTAGCTCCTCGAACCTGTGATCTGGAGTAGATGCTGGTGGACCCTGAACATGATCCACGACACGTGCAGAAGGAGGGAAGCCGTGCTTGGAATAGCACGTATCCTCCGAGTGACCAGTACGGCGGCAGAATGAACACGTGGAACGTATGCGACCTCCGCGACCACGTCCACCACTTCCTTTTCCACGAAATGAGGACGAACCACCACGTCCCCTGGAAATTGCCATTGCTGACGGAGTCGCAGTCGCTGAATTGGACGGAACAGGTACACGACTGAGCCTCCTGTATACCTCTTCCATCGGTGGGATGGTGGCATCTGCTAGGATCTGAGCGCGTGCTGCCTCGTACTCGGGGTCTAGGGCAGCGAGCAATACGCCAACCATAGTGGCGTTGCGGAACGTCTTCTGCTGTTCCGGCGTGGCTGTAAGCGGAATGGTGCTATAGAGCTTCTCAAACATGCCACGAAGCGACGTGTACAGGGAATGAAGAGGCTTCCCATTCTGCTTCGTGGTAAATATATCATGCTGCAACTGGAGCATCTTCGTCTCATTGCGGACCTGAGAGTACGTCATAGACAAAATATCCCACATCGCCTTAGCGGTGGGCTGGTGAAGGACATCATTCGCTATCTCCGTCGTGAGCGTACCTGAGAGCCATACCTTGGCGTACGCATCATCAGCCTCCCAAGAGGCATAGATCCCTGTCTTCTCCGGTGGTTCATCCTCGGTAAGAATATGCTTCTTACCGCACGACTTCATGAGACTGAGGAACTGCATCGCCCACAGTTCGTAGTTGGTCCCGTCCATCTTGACGATTGGTGCCGAACCTTTGAAGGCACCTATGGCGGGCATATCGATCTTCTGATCTGACATAATGCCGGAGAAGAGTAACTACTGATAGACCAAGAAAACTGTCTACCAAGACCTTGTAGGATTCAAGTGCATAGGTAGACGATTATGCACTTGAATCAAACATGATGCCGAGTCCGACGAACGCGGCACACCTTCAACGAGTAGAGGCTTTTAGAGCCTCTACTTGACCAAGACGGCGACTGGAAGGGGACGGCGGCGGCTGGACAGCAGGTGGGGCCCTGCGGCAGGGGCTGGCGGCGGTGGAGGGGGCCCCGGCGGCAGGTAGGAGGGGCCCGGCGGTGGTGGGAGGGGCCCGGCGGTGGGTGGAGGGTCCCGGCAGGGACTGGCGGCGGTGGAGGAGGCCCGACGAAGAAGAGAAGGCGGCGGCGGCGGGAGGCTTGGAGCCCGGGGGGTTGGGCGTCGAAACCCTAGAGGGGGGGGGCGGCGGTGGAAAAACCCTAGGTTAGGGTCATGGCTCTGATACCATGTTAGAATACTTCGATGTGTTTATTCCATAGAGCCCTCGGGTCTCTTATATAGGGAGAAAACCCTTGGGTAAATTACAGAGTCTTACAAAATATAAATAGAAATTAGGAAACACTAAAACGTAACATATATATAAGTCTCTACAGTAGGCACACCGCACTACCAACAAATCATTCAAGTGGGCAATCCACTAATCGCCTAAGAAAAATGGTTGCTTCTCCAATGGAGTAGGGCATTCATCCTAACCATCTATTTAAAATCAGGCAAAATTGATGTTCCAATTTGTTGCGCATTATTCCGTATTATTGTTTCAACAGATTTTATATACTACACAAGAATGCATATAGTTGCGATACACAAAACATGAGAAATTAGACCATAATGCTAAAAAGACATGAAAGTAGACCACTTATGTGTTCTGTTATGTGATAAAAATAGCTGAGACACATTTTTGATTTAATATTTAAATGCATTATATAGATACACTGGATAGTAGTTATAGAATAGATGAATGTATAAACTTATCGTCCACGTGAATCATAAGATCTCCTTCCATTTGGTCATTTTGTTCGCGCACACACACGTCAAGAAACTGCATGTTGGAATTTATGTTGGAGAAGGAAATGCATTGGCAGGTTAGCCTCCTTTAACATGGTAAAACAGAAGTAATCTCCTCCCTACCACCAGGCAAGGAAAATTCCAGAAGCAGAAACAAAATCCATAGGGAGAACAATCATTTTACCTGAGCTTGGATTTATAGTTGTCAATTATCTCCTGTTTCTCCTGTGATGAATACATGCCACACTCAACAATGACAACAACGACAACAACAACAACAAAGCTTTTTCCCTCATTAAGTAGAGTCGGCTAAATACGAGAGTCAGCTGAATACCATACCACACCGGGAGTAACAAAAATTGAGAGTTTTTTACAGGGATGAGTTGAAATTCAACCCCAAATTGGTAGAGTTACCATGCCAAATTTCAGTACATGATATGCAGAAGGGATGATCACATTCAGAGAGCAAACCAAACTTCCTTTCAGCAGCTGTTGGTATAGTCTCTAGACAGTATGACAGCACACTGTCTAAACAGACTACATTCTATTTCTTGACTTGTCCTCAAAGCTTCTAAATGCTTCATATTTTTTTGGCGCAGATTAATATATTGCTCCCTTTCATCGGCATGGAATGGATGCAAGCAGTACTTTCCACTTGTTGAACATAAATCTCCATGAAGGTGAGGGCATCTGTTACCATATGGACAAGAGGGCAGCATCAAACAAACATATTGGATGATCATACCTGTCACTTTCCTTGATAGTTCCATCACGGAGATCACTAAATAGATTTTGAACATCGAATTCTCGGATCCAAGCTCAGTTCTCATGTGTATTAGGTCCACTTGAATCATACAAACTAGGTGAAAAGGGTTGAAGGATACATAGATCCTGAATCTGAGGAATCACATAGACAAGTTTGCAAAGATAATCTTGATGTTTCTTGTTGGACAGGATGCGATGATGATGACAGTTTTCTTGTCGTGCGACTTTTTAGCATGATCATTGTTGGAAAAGAAAAGAGTCCACCCATGTGTTTAGTACCACATGGGGGAGCGGTCACTATTGGGTATGTCCGTGGGGCTATATAAGGAGTCCCACACCCTCTGTACTCACTGGAGAAAAAGCAATGCATAACACGCCCCTTTGAAGGCTTCTCCCGTGGTTTCATCCCGCTCCTCACGGAGTAGGGTTCCACGTTAAAATCTTTGTTCTTATTGCTCTATCTTTATTTCCGATTCTGCTTCCGCTTCCGCATTCTATTTTTCTACATGGTATCAGAGCGGATTCGATTCTCGAGGAATCATTGTTTTTTAGTTTAATTGGAGATTCGATTATCGATTGTTCTTGGAGATAATTATTATTTGTTCATATTCACGATTCTGTGCAACAAAAATATAGGGTTTACATAACCATAATTCAGGCGGTCAATTCCAGTTGCAGTTTCTCGAGCTATTGGTCTAGGGTTTAGAAGAAACCCCGGAAATCATTCTCAACTCCAGCCGCAGCCGCCGATCTCCAGATCAAGATCTTCAGGGAGCGCAGTTCCGCGTTTCTCCTGGCGGTGATAGGGCTCCGCGTGCGTCAACATCAGCAAGGATCCCACAGACCTAGGCGAGCCCCACCGCGCCTCCCCAACTCGCGCAGGGCGTTGCTCCAGACGCGATGGTCCAGGCGGCGCGAGGGCACCTCCTCTCTGCCAAATCTCGCGGCGAAATCCCATGTTGCAGGCAGCGCGATGCCGAGCCGAGGCGGAGCCCTTCTTCCAGCACGATCGACTCCATTCTAGTTGAGCGGCGATCCTAGCCGCATCTGGATCTTCGTTCCAGGCGGGCATCTTCCAACCCCTACGCGAGCCCTTGCGCGCGAGCCCCTACGCGCGGCTGTCTCTCTCCAGCGAAGCCGCAGGCAGCGGCATCAACAGCACAAGGCGGTGCCGCTCTCCTACGGCGAGCCTCCTCTCGAGCGCGTACTTCCCAGGTGTGTCCCCCCACGCACGCTCCTCATCGGGGGCGATGTGCGGCGGCAAGAAACCCCCTCCTATCGGGTGCGACATGCGTTCAGGGAAAAAGAAGGGTTCCTACGAATTGGTTGCAGGGTTGGGCAGGGTTGGCCCAACCCTGGTTACTATTCACAAGGGTACTTTCTCCTCACAGATTACTATTCACCCATCTCAACCCAGCCCAACCCAACCCAGTCCAACCCAGCAACCAAACAAGCCCTAAATAAAAGAGCAGGCCCCGTTGGGCGGTTGTATTACCCAAAAAAAGGGTGCCCAACAGTAGGCAGAAAAAAGGAAGGGCAGCCCATTGTTAAAAAAAAGAGGTGCCGCGAAAAAAAAAAAGGAAAAAGGCGTGTATAAAAAAATGGAGCAGCAGCAAATTTTCAAAGAAAAAAAAGAGGAGAGATTAAAAAAAGGTGTCTACATGAGAAAATTTGTAAAAGGAGAAGATGAAGAAAAGGCACGTACAAAAAAAAGCCGTACGCAGAAAAAATGTGATTCATGTTTGCTTCTCCCAACTTGTCTATTATTTTCTTTATTCTCACAAGTTTGGGAGAAAAGGAGAGTAAAAGCCATATGCATCTTATATCATTGACTGACAGACCAAACACTCCGGATTTCACAAGAATATCAAGCCATCTTCACTGTGCATCGATCTTCGTCGTGGTGTCTCTATCCTCGACATCGACTCCGTGCTGGATTTGTTTTCTTCAAGGCACGACGGAGACAAAGTCCGGTGACCCGCAGGCACGACTGAGACAGAGATCCGGTTACCATGCAGGCACGACAGAGACAGTCCGGTGACCTTCCAGGCACGACAGAGATACATTCCGGTGACCTGATATACCCGTCAGCAAGCGGGTTTGTCTACCAGTTGCGGATACATACGTTTATTGTGGTGATTTCAAGTGAAGATGTAATGGTGTATATTTTTCTTTATTATTGCAAGTTGCAGCTGTCCCAGCTACCAACTTAGGGGGAGTGTTGGAAAAGAAAAGAGTCCACCCATGTGTTTAGTACCACATGGGTGAGCGGTCACTATTGGGTCTGTCCGTGGGGCTATATAAGGAGTCCCACACCCCCTGTACTCATTGGAGAAAAAGCAATGCATAACACGCCCCTTTGAGGGCTTCTCCCGTGGTTTCATCCCGCTTCTCACGGAGTATGGTTCCACATAAAAATCTTTGTTCTTATTGTTCTATCTTTATTTCCGATTCTGCTTCCGCTTCCGCATTATATTTTTCTACAATCATATCTACATCGACTACCATAAGAACACAAATCTTTCTGATAGAAGGTGCATATCTGCAGAAAAAAAACATAAAAAATGACAGCCCAACACATGACCAGGAACAGAGAAATAGACCGGATGAACTCACGTTATTAGTTTGTGCTTTTTCAATCGTGTGAATATTCACAACATTTGCCTTCCAGGCAATCCCCATGAGCAAAAACTTGCATTGCATCCTGAAAGAAGAAAAGTGACAACCATTACTACTTACTAATATTAAGATTTAAGAAGCACTGATAATTGGTGTTCACGCTTCTTTGAGCTATTTGGCATGCTAGAAATGAATATTTCTTCCGTGTACAACATTTTTATCCATAAAATATATCTTCCATGGACAACATTTTTATGAGTCGTACATTGAAATATAGAGAAATTCATAATTTCAATCTTTCTAATAATCCAAACATCTAATAGTCACGGAATCATTATACGTGCATCTTCCTAACAATTTGAAAAGATATTACTCCCACCCAAGTTAACGATATGTAACAAAGCATCAAACAAAAGAAAGAACCAGATTGATTGGAAAAAGAAGAAGAAAGAAGCAGATGATACTTGATTTTTCCATAGATGTTATATCTATGCGTGCGTACTTACTAGAATTAATTTGAATAATACAAATTCACATATTCTAGTTTGTTAAACTTGGACCTATAGGCTTGTTGATAAGTTCTTACACTTTTTGAACTCAATATAAAGTTTGCTCAAAATTGAGTTGGCTCGCTAATACGGTCACAAGACAACTCTAGCTTTTTGTGCTCAGTATCAAGTTGGCTCATTTATGAGCTCGTAAGCCAGTTTGATCTGGAGCTTGACATTTAAGCTTGATACTTTAATCCATGCATCATTGTCGAGCACGAATGAAGCTTACTGTGACGTGATGTCACTACAACAAAAGTGATCTAAGACAACGGTTATATAATGACGATTTAGCATATTCGTTGTTAGAATTAAATATTACGACGGTTTAAATATTCGTTGCCAACTTTAAAAAAAATAACATTTTTTAAAATAGTTGCTAATATATTATAGCAACGAATCTATTCATTATATTTTTATCCCTGCAACAATGAAAAAATATTCGTTGTCTTTTTAACATAACAACGGAATAATATTCGTTGTTATTTTCCAATAATAACGAAAACACTATTTGTTGCCATTTTTTCATTAACAACACAAACAATATTCGTTGCCTTGTAATCCAATTGCAACGTAAATAAGTCTCATTGTACTCTTTTCTTTATGTCAACATAAAATATTCGTTGTCGTATCTATAACAAGGAAAAATATCCTTACATCCATTTTCTCGTAACTACAAAAAAGATACTAAAATTTAAAATTATGTAACTTATTCCTTGCATACAACAACAACGTATATATTTATGTTAGCATGAGATATCCACATATTTATATTTTTTTAATGATATAAAATATTACAAATCTTGATTTAGTGAAAATGAGATTCGCCTTATTTTATTGACGGAAGTTCTATCGTCGATTTGGTGTTTTTTTAAGAATACATACGTGGGCGATTTCGGTCGAGATTGCATGCACGTCATCCTCTAACGATCACGATCCCCTTTATTTGGATTCGAGGAAAACTAGACCTAGTTCGCAGCTTCACCCGATGATGCGTAAGGGCCTGTTTGGTTGCTGGGTTGGACTGGGTTGGGTTGGGCTGAGTTGGGATGGGTGAATAGTAATCTGTGAGGAGAAAGTACCCTTGTGAATAGTAACCAGGGTTGGGCCAACCCTGCCCAACCCTGCAACCAAACAGGCCCTAAGGGTTGTTAGGATTTTACCCGGCTTGACACTTTGCACCCACTCCTCGCTCCCTCCTTCCCCCACCAACTTGCTCCCCCGCATATCGGTTTCCGTTGTCGCCCGCAGCAAGATGCCCTAGTGTCATCGTGTATATATGCCATACCGACGTCTGAGTTTTTCCCCATTCACCTTATCTTGGTCCTCATCTCCATCCCTAGATCTCTTGCAACTTTCTCTCTCGATATCGTGATCTCCGCCCTCCTTGCTCCAATGTCAGAGAGGAACACCCTCCATCATATTGTACATTAGGTATGACTAATATTGACTCCTTACATTTGATAGATTTACAAATTATTCGTTGCTATATCTCATTACCCAACGGATAATTTTTCCTTGTTATTTTTCATTTACCGACGGATAATTATTCGTCGATATATCTCATTCCCCAATGGATAACTATTCGTTGCCATTTTTTATTTGTCAACGAGTAAGTATTCGTTGTAATTTTAAAATTGGCGACGAATAACTATTTGTTGCTGTTGAAATACAAAATGCGAAAGAAAATCAAAGCAAGAACAAGATAAAAAGAAGACTTTGATTTTATGTGGAACCCTACTCCGTGAGGAGTGGTATACAACCACGGGATAACCACCTCAAAGAACTGATTTTGCATTCACTTTCTCAAAGGTTACAATGGATGTGGGGCTCTTTATATAGTCCCACCAATGTGACCAAAAGTAAGCACTCCAAGATGTGGTACTAAACACAACCTACCAAGATCATTCTTCAACACTCCCCCTCAAGTTAAGCATGCAATGCTGAGCTTGGATAAACAAAAAAGAATACACCCACTCACATACAAAGTACATGAAACAACATACAATGTCAACTCAACGCACGTTGTCGATTGCTGCTGAAGACGATGCTTTTCATGTCATGTTGGTAAGGAGGAACTGGAGACTTGAATGTGAATAATGATCTGCAGAGATATCTGATCAACAAAGTGAGTCTCCATCATGGATTACTCTGGCCTGCAACGTATCTTCATCGAAGAGTGATCCATCACTTCGAAGGACCAACAAGAACGTCGTGGGAATATCCATACATACTGGAATTCAGGACCATGAAAACATGTCGTGGGAATATCCATACATAGTGGAGTTCATGACCGCTAGAGAATGGAGCCAACAACGAGTTTCCCACTGAAGAAGTCCACAAAACATAGGTACTCAAATAGAGCACCTCAACCAATGAGTCTTCCTCTGGAGGACTCCACAAAACATAGGCACTCAAATAGAGCACTTCAAATAATGAGTCTCCCTCTAGAGAACTCCACAAAACATAGGTACTCAAATAGAGCGCTTCAAAGAATGAGTCTCCCTATGGAGAACTCCACAAAATATAGGTACTCAAATAGAGCATCACAAACAATGGTATGGCTCAGAAACCACTACCCAATATTTCAAACAATGATAGGATTTACTCCGCTACCCAACAATGGTAGAGTATGAAATGCTCTACCCATCACTCCCCCTTTTCCCCAAATTTGTCGAAAACGACCAAGTTGGGAGAACTACGAATGATCAAAAAGAAATTCTTTCTTCTTTTTTTCAGCCCCACCATTTTTTTGGACTGTATTTTTTTCACAAACATTACTCTCTCCTTTTTTCACGTTTTTTCACCTTAGCCCCTCAAAATTTTCATCTCCTTTTTTAATGGCTATTCATTTTTAAGCCTTCATCATTTTTTCATGGCTGCTCTATTTCAACGTAAAAGGCCATCCAACTTAAAAGAAAATCAATTCAACTTCATATCAGGTCGCTTAACGATTGAAGCCATCCGTTTGCTGAGGAGAACAGTGGAGATCTATAGAGCTAAAAGGAAGAACCTCCATATGATCTTTATTGATTTGGAGAAGGCTTATGATTCTGTCCCACGAGAGATACTGTGGATAGTTTTGGAGAACAGACAAGTACATGTCTTATACATTAACCTCATAAAGGACATGTATGATAGGGCTTTATGTTGTGTAAGAATCCCGTATGGGAAGACTGGATATTTTGACATCAACATTGGTTTACATCAAGTTTCTGCTTTGAGTCCTTTTCTTTTTACTTTGATTATGGATGAATTGATAAGTCACATTCAGGATGAGTTGCCTTGGTGTATGTTATTTGCTGATGATATTGTGTTAATTGACAATACTAGAGATGGAGTAAATGAGAAGCTTGAGGTTTGGAGACATGAGTTGGAGACTAAAAGAGTTTGTATAAGTAGGGCCAAGCCGGAATATATGGAGTGCACCTTTGATGGAAATAATGGTGAAGGAATCGAGGTGAAGATTAGTGACGATAACATTCAGAAAAGAGATTCCTTTAGATATCTGGAATCTATTTTGCAACATGATGAGGAAATTGATGGAGATGTTACTAATACAATAAATGCAGGCTGGTTAAAGTGGAGAAAAGCCTCTGTTGTCTTCGTTTAGAGTTCCTGAAATAGAAACGCATCTCACGCCGTCGTCTTGCCGTTTCCTTGTGTCCCAACACCTCGCAAACTGTTCTGATCAAATTCGAAAAAGAGAAAGCTCCACTCAAGAAGGTGCCGATCAACTTGAGTATGCATCATCTCCTCACAACAGTTCAACATCTCGAGTATAGGACGTGAAGCCCGATACCAACAGCGAACATTTGGATTGTGGTGCAACGGGAACGTGATGGAATTCGCACGGAAAAGGGAGGGCTTGATGAGAGAAGAGGAGGAGGGTGACGATCCGAGTGCCGGGGCGGGTATGGCTTCCATCAGAGGTAGCTTCGTATGATCCCCGGAGAAGAGAGGAATCGCCGTCAAGCGGAGTCTCGTGAGTCTCGTGCACAGGAACGAGGCTGGCAACGTGCCTGGAGTAATTCAGGGTATCCTCAGGGATACCAACATGCTGGAGCTGGTGCGTGCTGGGACAAGGGAAGAGGCTGAGGCGCGCCGGGGATGGGGCGCACAAGGGCAGGGCAGGGCTGGAGGCGCACCGCGCATGGGTGGGATGGGGGCGTGCGTGCTGGAGGCGCGCAGAGCAGGGGTCGCTCGCAAGGGCGCCGAGGCGCAGGAGCAGGAGACGCCGAGCAGCAGCAACCTTGACCCGTGAGGGCTTTGAGTCACGATGAAAAAAATTCTTGTTGGAAGCCCTCAGATTTCAGATGGAAAAAAACAGACATAATTGCGGTAAGAACTTAAAGTCTTAAACACGAATCGGTGATTCAACCTTCTCTTAATACCATGTTAAAATATAAAATGTGGAAGCAAATCAAAGTAAAAACAACATAAAAGACTTTGATTTTACGTGGAATCCTAAGCTGTGAAGAGCGGGATGGAACTACGGAAGAACCGCCTAAAGGACTGATTTTGCATTCACTTTCTCAAAGGTTACAATGGGTATGTGACTTTTTATATAGTTCCACCAATGTGACCAAAAGTCACCACTCCAAGATGATCAAATTGCCAACGAATAGTCACTCGTTGCTATTATTTAACAACGGCTTATATAACAACGAAAATGGCAACGAATAAATAATTCGTTGAGAAGTTGCATAGCAGCGATTTATTCGTTGACTTCATCCAAAATTATCCGTCGTCTTTTCTAAAATTTGTCGTAATGTTTGTTCGATAATGATCCATATTTATAGAATGATTTTGTGGAATTAGGTATTGCAGATACTGTCACGGTGTTTATTATGATTCTTGCACGGTTAAGGGGGTGTCTACTTTCATGCTTTTATCTTTTTCTTGCCATCTATGGAGTTCTTAGCTGTTGACAAAACAAATGAAAAATTTGTAAATTTCATATACAAAAAATGTAATTACTCAAATTATAAATGTAGCATGCAAAGAATTGGTCAATATTGTTTGGTTTAAAATATGAAACTTCTTAACCAAATAACATATGGCAGGGAGCATCCATTTATCATGAGGTAAACGGACTTTATCCTCATATAAGTGATCCAACATTATTACATTATGCATCTACCTATCTGCCTACATTTTTTTATCCCTCCTCATCTCTCAAATCATCCTGACATTAACTAGGGATAAACCCTACTTATCCCTTATTAGTATATCATTCCATTAAAAGTATGTTTATATTTGAAGTACACAACTTAAACTTTTTTTTTGATTATAGTGCATTTGTAAAGTTCGCCAAAAAAGTTACAGTGCATGAGATTAAATTAAAAAAACATTGCCTATCATCCAAACGGTATTGTGCAAGAGATATTAACTTTGGGAATATAGCCTTGTAAATGTAGAGAATGTGGGAGTATAGCTGTAAAGCCTGTAATATCAAATGCTTAGAGAGGGATCTATGTAAAAACCTTAAAAACAACATATTTTAATCCCTTCAACATGCGGTGCATACGTATGGTATCACACTAATTGTATATGGGAAATAAGAAACCATTGTATTTACATGCATGTCACATTTTGTATGTTATTCCATGGTTTTGTATATAACTGCTTGAATAGTACATATGCATCCAAATTAACTTTTAGGTGAAGCCTTGCTAAGGTCGTCATCTAAGGAACACATACACATATTTGAGGATACATACAAGAGAAGATCGATTCCTAATACCACAAATTATATCCTTTTCCGTTGTATGTATCCTGAAAGTACCTGTAGCCTCAGATATGTGTCTGTGTTCTGGTTAAAGGAGTGGTTGTGTCTCTCTTGAAATAGAGACTATAGTATTCTATCGCTTTTTTTCGTGGATATCGGTGAATCATCTCAATACGTTTTCTTATATATTTATTTATTTATTTTTAGTATTTATTCTTTTCTTTTTCTAATCTATCAAAACTAAGGATGGATGCAACAGATATAGATACTACCGTATCCTTATCTGTTTTTAAATATGAATAGATATGTAAATATTGATATTGGCAGATATTAAAACTATGTTACAATATCATTAAAAAATAGATATATATGTAAAACAAATATTGGTCGCTTTCCACTAATATAAATGTATTGGACGGAATGCATCCGATAAATTTACTAAATGAATACAAGAGGATACAGACACATATTAGCCACAAAGTAATGTGACGATCTCCTTTTCTGATTTTTGGATTCTTCTATGCGACTATATCATAATCGTGTTGCCTTTTTCTTTAGGTTTGGTTCCCCTCAACATTTTCATCTTGACTCAACCTCAAATTATATCCATCAAAATTTAGCGGATCTAAAAAAAACAGTTCGAGTCGTGAACTAAAGCTATAACGACTACCCTTACAGTGGCAAAAAATGCTGAAGAAACAAGAATTGGACTTTATGACCTCATTTTCCTTGTATACATTAGCTATGACATACAAAATACAACAAGCATTAAGATTAAATCTAACAAGGAATTGCATATATTATATTGACGTATGCGAGCATTACTAGCAAGTAGTTGTATCGCAGTTTAGGATGTTACAACTTGAGTTGGGGTGTACAATCTTTACAAATACTCCAAATATAGGCCAATATGATATGGGCATCCATATGAATTCTCAACTTCGATATGACAATGATTGGGAAATCTTTAACACCTTGTTAAAAGCTTCTATCATCATCTATACATTATATATCGTGTTAAAAATTTATCTTACACTTCTAAATTCATAGCACATCCTCAAATCATCCCATCCATCATGACATAACATATTAAGATATAACACATTGCAAAAAGCTTCAAGATATAACACATTGCAAAAAGCTTCTTTCACACTGATAAAATCTTTTCTTACTCTATGTTAAATTTATAACATCATGCTAAAAACTTCTCACATCCTATCGTAAAATATATAATACATTGCAAATAAATTTCTTCTTTATATTGTATTTTATTTACGACATCATACAAGAAGCTTTTCATATGAAATATCATTTTCGATATGACGATGATTGGGAAAACAAGCATCGTCAACTATCCTTCAATGCCTCCTGATAATTCCGTGGAATTTTCATGGTAGATAGAGCCACTACAAATATCTGAAAGTCCTCTGTTAGACGATGAAAGGAGACTTGAGAAACAAGGGGGTAAGAAGCACAAGACTGCTTCTGTTAGCAGACTGCGATAGGAATATCCAAGTCATTGGGAACCTCTTCCATCTAATTGCTATTCTTCTCCAATGATTCCTGCACAGATATATCTCCAGACCCATCATTAAAAACCATGTTATTAAAACAAACCTAGGACTAGACGACGGGAGATGACCATGAACAGAAGCAGTCCGACATGTATAGAATTTAAGTAATGGTGGAACAATTGGCATATTTGATTGGTTAGTAGGAGGGGGTGAACGAGGAGGTGGTGGCATGTAAACCTAATCATATGAGTCTGATGAAGCCAACCTGTCACCTACAGGAGAGAAATACATCCCATACTCAAAATGTGATATCAACACTGATATAGTATTTTCTGCGCAAAGGATCATAACACTGGTATACTTTCTGGATCATGGAGTGTCCAACAAATACACATTTGACATCTCTAGGAGAGAGCTCGTCAAGACATGGACCAATTGATGAACAAAGGCAACCGAGCTGAACACACGAGGAGTGAGTGAGAATAACTCCTCATGAAAAACTACAGAGAAAGGAATTTTCTCACCCAAGGCAGACAATGGCATACAATTCACCAAATAGCATGTTGCAAGAACCACATCACCCAAAACGAATGTGGGTCACGACCCTGAATGAGAAGAGTTCGAGTAACATCGAGGAGATGACTATGCTTTCTCTCAACAACACCATTTTGCTGAGAAGTGTAAGCACAAGATGTTCAGTGAATAATCCCACAAGATGAAAAAAATGGGACAAAGCACGAGTATAGAATTCCATAGCATTATCAGTTCACACAAAATTCACAGAGGTAGAAAAAATATTATGCAGTTCGTTAATAAAAATTTTGATCATATCTCCTACTTCAGACATATTTATCAAAAAAATGCTCATGACAAACGAGAAAAATCATCCACAACCACAAGATAAAACTTGTATCCTTGGTGATCAAGAACACGACTCGGACCCCAAGTGTCTACATAAAATAACTAAAAAGGGAGCTAGTGCTTTAACTCTGACGACTGGGAAAAGCAGATCGATGATGCTTTCCCAACTGACATGCCTCGCATTGGAAGGAAGAACCATGTGGAATTTGTGGCAACATGTAACACATTTTCTGAAGAGGTAGGTGACTAAACAAAGGTGCCAAATGAACAGAGAGACTGGTCTAGAAAAATGAGAAGATACACATGCATAGGGAGTATGAACCAGGCGATAAACACTACCCTGCTCCTGTCGACACCCAATCACTCTGCCCCGTAAGAATGTCATGAAAACAAGAGATGATGGGTCAAAAATAGCCTATCAGTGCAAATCCTTTGTAATATGACTTATAGAAAGTAAGTTCATAGAGAAATCAGGAACATGCAGCACATTCTGTAAACACATAGAGGGCGTCAAAGTCATCTCCCCCTGTCATGTGATTAGGGAATGAGTCCCATCAGCTATCATAACTGTTCTCCCTGGAGGAACCTGTCCATATGATGCAAGCTCGTCTGTCTCCACATGAATGATGTGTCGCGTCGGAGTCCGTAATCCACTATGTAATCTCAGATCCATAACAATATGTAAAAGCATAAATACCTGAGATGTTAGCTGTAGTAGAGGTACTAGAGGCTGCAGCATCTGGATGGCCTCCTGGAGATGGTTAAGTGGAAGGAGGCATAATGTCCCTCCGTCTGGCCACGGGGTCATCAAACTGATGATCTGAAGTAGGAATTGCAGGAGAGTCAATCTGTTTCGCTACTCGAGACGATGGAGGAAGCCCATACTTGGAATAACATGTATCCTCTGAATGGTCCGGACGATGACAAAATATGCAGGGCTGGCGGATTTGACCTGCTCTACCATGGGATCTACGCCCATGGAAACTAGATGAGCCTCCTCTCCCTCGGGAGGCTACCATCACCAAAGAAGTATGGCTACTAGTAGTAGACGGAACAACAATCCTGCTAAGTTTGCGGAAAGCTTCCTCCATGGGAGGAATTGTATCATATGCGGGGATATGAAAACATGCATCATCATATTCAATATCAAGAGCAGTTAGGAATACACTAACCATGGCAACATTCCTATATGTCTTCTGCTACTCAGGGGTGGTAGTGAGAGGCATGAAACTGTGTATCTTCTCAAATGTCCCTCTTAAGGATGTATACAACGAATGCAAGGGGCGTCCATTCTGCTTGGTAGTGAATATATTATGCTGGAGTTTAAGGATCTTCGTCTCATTCCTCGCATGAGAATATGTTGCTGTGAGGATATCCCATATCGCCTTACCAGCAGGCTGATGTAACACGTCATTGACGATTCCGATTGTCAATGCTAGAGAGCTAAACTTTGGCATAAGTATCGTCGTCTACCTCCCACGAGGCATTTACTCCAGTCTTCTCCACCGGCTCCTCATCGGTAAGAATGTGTTTCTTACCATTTGACTTCATAAGTCTCATTAAACTGCATAGTCCGGAGCTCATAATTTGCCCGATCCATTTTGACAATAGGCGTTGGACCTCCGAAAGTGCCTATGGCAAGTACATCTACTTTGTTCTAAGACATATTGCCAGAGGTAGAAAACTAAGGATGTGAAGACTAACAAGTGAATGTCTACACAAACATAGGCGGATTTGGATGCATATTAGACCTATGCACCAAAATCCATAAACCAAATGAGGGAACCGATGCCAGCGCGTGGAGCTATGGCACGGGTGCAACGCACAGGGGAAGGTGTGCGTGGACGAGTGGCGCGCAGATTGGGGTTGCACACGGGCAGAGGCAACATGTAGGTGCTGGAAACGTGGGTGGAGGCGGCACGTAGGTGCGGGCGAGGCCGACGCACGTGGGCAGGGGCTAAGGGTGGGGTCAGGGGTTTTGGATACCCGAGCTCCGACATATGACCGCTGCTATGATACCATGTTGGAAAAACACATTATGTTTATTCCACGAATCCTAGGCTCTATTATATAGAGAAGAGACCTATGAGTAAATTACATAAGATAGACATAAAGAAACTAAATAACCGTAAAGGTACATAGAAATATAGGAAAATATCTATACAGTGACAGATCTACTTCTTAGGGTAAATAAATAAAAAGAGTCAAATTTATACATATTTTCTTAATTAAGATACTTATTTTGAAACGTAACAATGAGGTTACTATTTTTTAAATTAAGATACTTATTTTTGAAACTTAACAATGATATTACTATTTTTTTAAAAGAGGTTACTAAACTTTCAAGTTAAGGGTATAGATTCTAAAAAAGGATTACAAAACTTTATAAAATCTATATTTGAGATTTTTTCTAAAATAAGATTAATCTTTATTTCGTTATAAAAATAATCTTAATCGGGATACGATGCATAGACACATCATTTTTAATGGGATTTTTACACACACAACTCTAAGTAATTTCGTAATAACATTCATAACCTTTAATAATCACGAATTATATGAGAAACCTCGAATAGCGCTTAACTCTTACGTGACATAACCCTATATTATATTTCATTTGAGATTCTCTTTATATTTGACAATTTCTGTTTTAAAAAAAAGACAAAGTTACTTCTAATAATCACTCTCCATCACTTTAAAAGGACTCTCGGCGTCATGTGCAAAATTACATGAGCCTCCGTCCGCGCACGTCCCCTACCTGCAAGCTCCCCCACGGACCTCGCCTGCAACCCTCCCCCCGTCGACATCTGCAAAGAAGCCACAGTCGATCGACCTCTCCAACCTCTCCCACATCCACCGACCTCGCCTGTCGGTCCCTGCAAACTCTCCCACCTCCACCGACCCCTGCCATCCCCGTCAACCTCTGCAAAACCCCCCGCCTCGGCCTCTGGAAGCCCCCCTCCCCCCCGTCGCACCTCTGCAACAGCAAAGCCCCACCCTGCCCGTCGTGCCTCTGCAAAGCCCCCCTCCCCTCCCACGCCCGCCACACCTCTGCAAAGCCCCCCTGCCTGCGTCAGCAAGCCCCGCCCGCCGTGCCTCTGCAAAAAGCCCCCCTCCCCGCCCCGTCGTGCGTAAGCAAAGCCCCGCTCCGCCCCGCCGTGCCTCTGCAAAGCCCTCCCGCCCACGCCCACCGCACCTCTGCAACAGCAAAGCCCCACCCTGCCCGCCGTGCCTCTGCAAAGCCCCCCCTCCCCCCGCACCTCTGCAACCGTCTCCCCGCGACTGCCCTCGCAACAACCGGCAACAAGACATGCCACATATAATTGATTGGATTCAGCCGTTGGATCTTTGATTGGTTAATTAACTCAATCATCTTGTCGAGTTAATGAATTAAAGTAACTGACGGTACACTTAATTTTTCTGAGTGAAATTCACGATTATTCAGAGTTATGAATGTTATTAGGAAATTACTCAGGATTATAGATGTAAAAATCCCTTTTTTAATTTTGTTTTCAGTCTATTTTGCCCTAACATGTTATTAGAATAGTCACGATGATTTGAATGGATTGTGTGATGATCTATAGCTAATGGAGTTGGAGGTTGTTCTCGAGTGGTTTTTGAGGGTTGGGTGGATCGCCGGGGTGCTTCCCATCGTCTTCGCCTTCTTCCCTGCATTGCCTCACCTCCGTCACTTCCTCTCCATCTTTGCTAATCGTGGCAAGACGGTCTCATCTTCAACAAAGGTCGTACCTTTTTCTCTCTTTCTGTGATTTTTTTGGTTACATCAACATCTAGTTGCTATAATAGAAATCCACAAATGATTGCTTCTAAAGCAACTATTTTGATCCTGTTGTGTGATGTATGGATGCAGAGGTTCCTTATCCCACAAAGCTACTTCTTGCATTTCTATGTTGCGGCTGTTCTATGGACTGCATTCTTGTTGTCATGCATCTGGTGTCATGCTCTTGGAAGGGAGACTTCTTTTGCATCTGTTGGGTACCATACCAAGTTCTCTATCGTGGAGCTAAAACATAGAGTTTGGAGGGCTGTTTTCACACTCTTGTTAATGGAGATTCATGTTCTTAGACGCCTTTACGAGTCGATTTTTGTGTTCAAGTACAGTAGCTCGGCAAAGATGCATGCAATCGGTTATCTTACTGGTTTATGGTAAGTTCATTTTGAGCGATTCTTTGCATAGTTAGATAAATTGTTGTTTTTCATTATTTGAAAACTTAATGCCCAATTTATTAACAAGAAAGTTGTTACCGACAAATATATGAAAAATGCTTTATTTATAGCTCTGTTTGGATGTGTTGGAGCAAAACTATCAAGGATGACCTTGCTGATGTTGAATGGAACTTGATATGACTTTTATTGGATTTGGGGTAGGGTTATTTTACTATCAGGGGCTCCCTTATTTACTTCCATTTAATATTTGTCAAGATATTGTCGGAAAGAGAATATGATTTTGCTTCCGGTTGAAGGTAAAACGGGAGTATCACATTTAAGGTGGTGTGGATCTCTAAATTGAAGGTCAAATACTTGGCAAATTAAAAGATGGCTAAAATATATGTTGGGAAGTTAAAATTGAATGAAGAAGAAGAATGCCCATTTGATGAAGAGTCGAAGACAGTGTTAAAGATGACGATGATATTCTATTAGTGGACTTTCTTGATGAATTTGATCGGTTTTTTTTCCTATCTTAAGTAGTCTTTTGTTCTTTGAACATTTTAGTTGACTTTTCCCTCTCATTAAATCCTTTAGTATTAGTGTTGTATGGCTCATATTTTGGGAGTTCAGTATCCATATTTTGGTATTAAAATATTTAAATGTATATATTTAACATATAAATATGGCTCATATTTATGGATATCATTTTAAAATCTGCATGAATGTCTTTATATGTATTGTTAGATTTTGTTGGACTTAAGTTTCATGACATAATATCAAAATTCATAAGTAAAAATGTACTAAGCCTTCTCCTATCATGAGTGGGGTCGACTACATGGATTCTTGCTCAAATCCAAGTTGAAAGATTCAACTATTTTTTACGTTGGCCGTCGACTACCTACCGCAACCCCTTCAAGAGTGGGATTTGAACCTTGGTCTTTTTGTGTGGTAAACACACTGTACTACTACTAGACCGTTAAGCGGGTACATCAAAATTTTTAAGTATTAATAAATATTTTATTTATTTTCAATTCAAAACTATAAAATCTCATAGAATTGCATATTCCTTGCGTATGCCTATGTACACTGCTTATTTAGTATGAAATGCCATATGAATGCATAACATATTGCATTTCTGAACCTTGAGGATACCTTGGAGTGAAGGATTGGAGGGGGAGGAGTGGGGCGAGGGGAGAGTCTGCTTGAATTTACAAGGTTTAGGGGAAGGTTAGTAAAACATCATCGATTCTGATTAGATGAAGATATTCGAAGCATCATCGATTCCGATTAGTTGAAGATATTCGAGGCTTTGTTGGTGATGGGATCTCAAGGTGTTAATGGCCATGCTTGACTTGCGTTTTGTTCGCTTTCTGCCCTAAAATATTTGTTGCCTACAACGTGGCACATGAGGTCACACATACAAGATTATTGAGACTATGTAATGCTTCAAGTGTGGAAAGGCTAGACACATACAAAGGGATCGCGTGTTGGTCAGATATTGGAGGATAATTGTTGAATAGGTTGCACACGTCACATTAGTAGGCTGCTACCTCATTAAAGATACTGGTTTGGGTCATCAAATGGATTCCCTTTAAGGTGGTATCAAGGCGACTATATGTTTGGAGTTCTTGAGCGATTTCGTTCCACTTAATTGGGAGGGAGAAGCCTCCGATTGGCTACATTGGAGTGAGTGGTTAGGGTTAGTTCATCTTAATTGTGATCAAGTACGATGGAATTTGCTCGAGAATTAAAAATGAAACTATTCCACATTATGGCCAACGCCATGCTTTTATGTTAGGTGTACCACTGGAGTGTCACGACGAAGGGTCGTCGAGGATTAATCTGGAGCTTGCAGGAATACTAGCCTTGGTGGTTTCTTTCTACCTTTTGTTGAGTTCAGTAGTAGATGCGCTCGTGGTAGTACTATCGAATTTCATTTTTCGTATGTGGTGGATCTTCATGATGGGTGGTTTGGTGCTCCTGATCTACGACTAGTGTGGATGCTGTCTTGAGCCATTAATGACCAATGTTAGTTTATTCTTTAGATGAGTGGATAGCTGATTGGAAGAATGAGGCGATGCTACCTCATGTGATGGGATGACGAGGCTTCGATGGCGGTGAAGGTCTTCAAATGAATTCTTTCTTGGAAGGTGGAATGATGTCACCAATCATTGAAGTCGAATGCATGTCATTTACTTTGGGCGATAATAAAGTTTCTTTTATGTTAAATTATATAAAAGTCCCTGGATTATACACTCAATTTCAATGTCGTGCTTGAACTTTAAAAAGTAACAATGTGGTACTTGATCTTTATGATTCTTCCTAATATAATTTGTGACTATTGTAATTCAATTGTTTGTTTTGTACTTATAGCCTTAAATTACATTAGTTCAAAACCAATTTGAGATAAATCTTAAAGAACAAGTATATAATTGTTATTTTGTAAAGTTCGAGTACGATATTGAAACTAAGTGTATAGTTCAAGGACTCGTGTAATCTACTCTTTCTTCCGTGGATGACATTTACCTTTCCTATTTTATTTGGGAAATTGTTCCGATGCGAGGGCACTTGTAAGCTTCATTGAATGGCTCATGGTTTGAACCTCTTAATAGGGTTGCGAGTTGTTTGGAGGTCCAGTTTGTGGTGACAGAGGCCCACGAAAGGACCTATGTGCAATAACATGATTTGAAAAGATTTTGGGCTAGGTGTGGATTTTTTTCGAATATGGGTGGTATTCCATTTAGAGGGTCCGATCCGAATCATGCTCTTGCTTGGCTGATTTCCTTCCAGTATATGGTTCTTGATATGATGTTTATCTCTTGATTAAATGGTCCTTTCTCACATGTGTTGCGGGAGAACGAGTGTGTTTAGGCACTACCACTTGAACAAAAAGGATTTGCCGAAATGTTGGTTTCTTGTTGTCTACCTTTAGCTACTTGTAGGTGTAGGATGATCGCATTTTTGGGGTTTAAGTCAAGCAACATAGGACATAACTATGTTTGCTTCCCATGAGTTGTCCTCGATGGTAGCTAGGGAAGCAGATCTCATTCGGTGGGGGCATGTGTTTACTTAGTGATTGAGAAGCTCCATGCAATTGATTATTGAAAGTTGTTCTTGCGATGTTTAGGGATAGTGTGGTTGAAAAGAGGTGTACCATTGGTAGACATTATAAGGATTGGAATATGAATATCGTACTTTTGCAGGAGACAAATATGGATTTTTGGGTCAGGGTGGAACAACTAGAGGATTTTTTTAATCGCAATTATCTTTTCACTATATAAAAAACCCACAAGGCCTATAACTCTAACACTACCTCTCATATTTGCATGCACTTATCAACCAAACTTGGACGTAAGAAAAGAATTCCATTTCTTGCGAAGTTCTTTCATTAATACAATAATAATATGATCCTATGTGAAGATACATGAAGAGATTTTTATGGTACCTTTAGTGAAATGGTAATTAATCTCAATATATTTGGCGTTCTTGGAAGATATGGTTATAGACAATATTATCATGAGCTTATCATCATACTAAAGATGATGAAATGCCTTGGTGAGAACACGTGTTTCCATAAAATAGACACCAACCAACTGAGCTTACAAGTGGATTGAGCCATGGCCCATATCCCTATATTCATATTCAACAATAGATTTAGCAATAATATGTTGCTTCTTTCTTTAGCAAGTAACAAAGTTGCCACCAATAAAATTATTATGTTTGGTGGTGGATCATCCATCATCAAGAGCTAGCATAGTCAACATCGATACATGCACACACATCATGGTGACCTAATGCATGGATAGAAGAGCCTTTTGTTAGGTTATCTCTTCAAGCATTGAAGGATAGGGCATTGTGCTAACTGCTAACTATTATAACGAGGAACATCTATAAACTGGTTGACCCTTCTAATGGCATATGCTATATCAAGTCGATGATTGTAAAATAGAGGAGTTTACTACCAAACTCCTATACATCCTGATATCCTAAAAAAGATCATCATCTGGTGTAATGTTGCTCTGAGTCACTATTGGAGCAAGCGATAGTTTGCCATCACGTATGCTTACTTAATCTAGTATATAAAGGATGAACTTTCATGGACATAGAAGTTCATCTCAGTCAATCATGAGAAAATAACTTAAACCTAAATCTTTGGTTATAAAGGTCTTCTTCTGTAGAAAAGATTTCATCTCCTTAATGCCTCGGTCAAGAACAATTTCATCCATTTATACATTAAGAACAATAATGTCTCCTAATCATCACAAGTCGAAAGTAGGGTGGTTCAACGAATCTCAAAGTATTTACCTCAATGCTTACCCTTCCAAACTAGGCTTCAGGACTCTGCTTTAGTTCATAGACGGTCGTTCAGAGATTGTAAACTCGATCCCCTTGATGACATGGTCAGACAACTGGAATATGTATACCTCCTTTTGAAGATCTCTATTGTGGAAAGCATTCTTGACATGGAGTTGGTAGATATCCTGCTTTTATTGACTGCAGCAGAGAGAACAACACGTATATAGCCTATACTTGCAACATGAGGGAGTTTTAAAGTAGTCAACAACATATTTGTTTGAAGTCCTTGGCCACAAGTTTGGCCTTTAACCACTCTATTGTGCCATCGGGAGCATTTTATTGCTAAAAATCCATAAGTACACATCACGAGGGACACCTTTAGGACATAGATCAAGATTACATGCGTTATTAGAGATAAGAGTTGCCATTTATCATCCGTAACGCACTTCGATCCTCGATCCCACGTAATTATAAAGTACTCGTTTGGAATAGATACACTTGCATCACTGGATTGCTAAGAGCAAATTATGAATTGGATTCAACTTGAGAATGCTTGGTTTTACAACCTTAAGAAGAGCAGTGGGAGAGCTGGAGGAAGCATGCAGATCATTCGAAGTCGAAGATAGTGAGGTGTTAGGTCCGCTGTGGTCGGCAACCTGCACTTTATGAGGAACATATAAAGGAATAAAGTCTGATGCCTTATGAAGCCTTGTATGATATAGCTGAAGTAAATGCAAGAGCTTCAAGGGATGTCATGGACATGATTAATAAAGTAGCTAGGTTGCATAAAGAAGGTGATATTAGTAGAGATATAGTAACAACAAGAAGCAAGATCATAGCATCTTTACCTATTTTAGGATGAAAATTATCAACAAAATTCGTTGAATAAAAAATGCACAAACAGAGAGGAAAAGCCTCATCGTTAAGATAAAGCAGAGAGAAAGAGGAGAAAGAGGTGATCCCCTTTTCAAAAACAAACGATGAAACATTGTTTACCAGATTTACGATGGTGACTGCATTGCCCCATAAGCGCTTAGGAATCTTCATCTAAGTGAGAAAATTGTTATGTGTACGGGCATGAAGTCTGACATAAGGTGCATTGAGAGGCAAAGAAGGTAGCCAAACCATGTTGTACAAACTCCAAAGCGTCATCAAATTGATTTTTTCATGTAAGAAAAAAGATCACATAATTCATGAAAGAATGATTTGACTGCAAAATTGATCTCATATCGCTTCTTTAATATATAAGAACAAGTAGCCCTAATAAAATCATAAACAAAAGTAACAAAATAGCGACTCCATATTTTTTCGTACAAGATATGGACCCCATCTGTTGCAATACACTAAGTAAAAAAGATACGATCATCGAGGCTCCAATCGACGATGAAATGGAGCACGATGATGTTTCCTAAATCGATGTGTGTTGCTCTTAAAGGGCTTAAGCAATGATAGGTCAAGGAATCTGTAAAAAGAGAAAGAGTGCAACAATGGATGGGTGACCAAGACGAAGGTGATATAAATACATCAGCAATGAACGACGAAACATTAACAAGGAAAGCTAAAAGAATGGAGCGACGTTGGTGGCGAGCGAAGGGTGTAGGCTCGTCGCGACCGGTGGTGCTTGGGGACCGAGCCGGCATCACCGGGGGTGGTGAGGTTGGCGAGGGTGGCAAGAAGCGAGGAGGCGGGTCAGGTGCTGTGAAGGAGGTCGGGGTGGGGGAGTGGGTGAAGGTTATGCATGCAAAGCCAGGGAAGCAGTGTTTTCGATGTGGAGTGCGAGGTCATCTCGCTTCTGCTTGCCGTGTGCCACTGCGGTGCTTTCTTTGTGGCAAGGTGGGGCATCGCATGTCCTCCTGCTGGACTCGTCGCGACTTTGTTGGTAGCAGGGACCGCTTTGGGTCGCGTCGCTCGGAGCCGCATGGACGTGATGAAGGTTCTAAAGGAGTCAGGGATTCTCGATCCTTTGCGCAGGTTGTTCGTGCTGGTGGCAGGGACCGCTTTGGGTCGCGTCGCTCGGAGCCAAGTGGACGTGATGAAGGTTCTAAAGGTGTCAGGGATTCTCGATCCTTTGCGCAGGTTGTTCGTGCTGGTGGCGCAAGTACGGAGGAGCTGGTCGTTGGTCTTGCACCTGTGGGGGGTGGGGGGGTGCCGCCCATTTTCACGGTGGGTCAGACGTGGGGTGTGGGTCGGGGGTTCCACCTGAGTTGGCGTTGGCTGTGCATGGGAACCTGGAGGCTGGTGATGTGGAGCGAGGGGAGCGCTTGCATGAGGAGCTGGATGAAGGGGTGGCGATGCAGGGGGAGCGGTTGCATGGGTTCACGCTTCGGCAGGGGACGCATCGTGCTCCTACGGAGCACCTGATAGCTGTGGGCGTCACGCAAAGGCCTGGCGTCGGTTGGGAGGCGATCCGTGCTGCCACCCTCGACTTCTTGGGCGCCGACTTCAGCGGGGACTTCATCATTTTGGATGCCTCTTGATGCTGTGTTCGTGGGCTTTCCCCGGAGCAACGGGAGAGCCTCCTTCGCCATTCCGATGTTGCGGGCGTCCGTTGGCGGCGGTTGCGCGTTGCGGATGGTGCGGTCTCTCAGTCGGAGGTCTACGTGGCGGATGTGCGGGGGGTGCCATTTCTTTCCCGCACGGTGCCCGCCCTTTCCAAAGTTGTCAGTCGATGGGGGCAAGTCTTGGCTGTTCTTTGCGCCGGGTGCAGATTGGACGTGTGCACGGCTCCTTCTCGAGTGCTCTCCATCGTTTCTCAAGTCTATGGTTGGCAAGGTTATCTTCGAGAGTATGACTCTTGGCCGCTGGACCTTCAAGCTGGAATTCTTTTTCTTGTCGCCGGCAGCGGCGACGGGTACTTCACCGTCTTCTCCGGGCGCCTGCGGTGGCGGATCGGACTTCGGACCAGGGCTTGATGGTTCGCCTTCTTTTCGCCACGTGTCCACCCTCAGGGGAGTTTACGAAGCGTCGCCTGGTGAGTGCAGTTCTCCTGGGCTGTCGTCTGAGCCCCCTTGGGGCGCGTGCGCGGATCATGATTGTCGCGGTTTGGTGGCATTGGACTCTCTCGAGGTCGATACGCACTCCTTAATTCCTTCTCTTCTGTTGGTGGATTCATTGCAACTGGATTTCTCGAGGCGCGTGACAAGGATTCCTTTGCAACCCTTACTCGGATCTGTTCCTTTTGGTTCGTGGGCCCATTTGCGGATTCATCCCGATCCGATTCTACTTTCGGAGCCTCTTTCTTGGACAACCGACTATCTCCTTCCGAAGCCCAATGCTTCGGTGGCTTCGTCCTCGATGGCTCATCTGGAGGAAATTATATCGCCCCCTCTCATGCTGCCGTGTCTCTCCTTATCTCCCCAGGGGACTTCATCATCCCCGTCTACGCCTGATGTTATTCCTCCGGTCCTCTCCACCTTATCCCAGGGGACTCCATCGGCTCAGACTGCGCCTAATGTTGGACGGACTACTGGGGGGGTCTCTTGGCGGCGGGGAGTTCCCTTGCCTCTCGATTTGGAAAGAGCTACAGTAGATGAATCCACTCACGCCTTGGAGATCCAATGCTTTCTTCTTGTCAGACGTTGCGCGAGGCGGTGGCGGAGGCGGCATGCCTCTCTTTAATTGGGGGATGCTCTCTTGGTGTTTAGTGAAGATATTATCCTGGAATGTTCGTGGTCTCGGGGACCCTGATCGGAGGCGCACTTTGGGGTCGCGTATTTCCGAGTGGGAATGCGACATTGCATTTATTCAAGAAACAAAGTTATCGGCGGTGGATGAAACTATGTGGAGGTCCTTTGGTGCTGGGACTATGGATGCCTTTCGATCTCTGGATGCGGTTGGCGCGTCGGGCGGGACCATTTTGGCTTGGCGCTCGACGAGGTTCTCCTTCTCCTCAATGCGGGTTGGGAGACACTCTTTGTCTGTGGTTTTGTCTAGGACTGACTCAAACGCTTCCTTGGCATTCACTTGTATTTACACGCCTACCTGCTATGTGTCTCGGCGGGAACTTTGGTAGGATTTACGTGAGGAGGCCTTTGCTTTTGCGGATATTCCCTGGCTTATGGGGGGTGACTTCAACGTCACCTTGCTCTCCCATGACCGTCCTCGTGGCCGCGGGGGGCAGGATCCGGGGTCAATTGACTTTATGGAGTTCATTCGGGATTTGGCATTGGAGGGGCTGGTGCCCAATGATATTACCTATACTTGGAGGAATAATGTTTCCAGATCACGAATGGATAGATTTTTGGCGAATGTCAGCTTGATGGAGGCCTTTCCGTTATGCGCGGTGTCCTCTCGACCGCGATCTTTCTCTGACCACAGCCCCATTATTTGGGATTTGGGGGAAGATCTTCGTCCTAGGGGGCTCTTCCGTTAAGAAAGGTGTTGGTTGCTGGAGCCAACCTTCAAGGACTTGGTTCGGAACCATTGGGCCCAGACCACGTACGTGGGTAGTGCTGCCCGCCGCTTCGATCACAAACTCGCGTCTCTCAGGAAACTTTTGGCTTCCTTTAAAAAGGAATCTCGCCTGGCACGTTTGGTGGCTCGGAAGGAGGCTGATGATGTAATTCTGCGGTTGGTCGTGTGGAAAACGAGAGAGATTTGCTCCCTGCGGAGCTGGCAGAGCGTGCTGCGACCGCTGATTTGGTTAGGGCGGAGGACAGGAAAAGGACCATTGAATGGCGCCAGCGCTCGCGCTTGCGGTGGATTAAGGAGGGTGATGCGAACATGACATTTTTTCACCGGGTTGTCAGTGGTAGACGGCGATCCAATTCTATTAATTCTCTCATGGTCAATAGCTCCCTCATTCAGGGGGAGAAGGAATTGGGCGATGCTTTGGGGGCGCATTTTAAAGGTGCTTTCGGGCACCACGCTACGCGCTCGTGGCGGTGGTCTGGGCGTGGGGGCTCCAACTCTCTTACCAGCGGATGCGGTGGCCCTTATCAGACCGTTCACTATGGACGAGCTCAAGGGGGCCGTCTGGGATCTCAACGCGGACGCTGCCCCGGGACCTGATGGGTTCCCCGCGGCATTCTACCGCGACTTCTGGGACGTGGTCGCTGATGATGTTATGGAGGTTGCACGCGATTTTTGTGCTGGAAACTGTGGTTTTGACAAAATTAACAAGGCTCTTATTGTTCTGATTCCGAAGTCTTCTTCGGCCAATCGAGTTGAGGACTTCCGTCCGATATCTATTTCCAATGGCATCTATTTGATAATTGCTAAGGTTCTGGCCAAGAGGTTGGTGCCCCTTCTCGACGCGCTCATCTCGCCTTCACAGGCTGCATTTGTTCGAGGGAGGAAAATTACCGATTGCTTTGCGGTGGCTTCTGAGATTATCGAGGCTTGGAGAAACACTTCTACGAAGGGCATTCTATGGAAGATTGACTTTGCTAAGGCCTATGACTGCCTTGATTGGCGCTTCTTGTGGTCGGTGCTTAAGCGGAGGGGTTTCCCGGCGGTTTGGATCGCTTGGGTGCGGCGTTGTGTGACTACGGCCTCCCTTTCCGTTCTTCTCAATGGGTGCCGGGTTGGGGGCTTATTTCAGTCGAGGAGGGGGGTGCGGCAGGGGTGTCCCCTCGCTCCCCTTCTATTTGTACTGGCCGTTGATGTCTTGCCTCGTATGATTGATGGGGCGACTGCGGCGGGACTCACACGCGGATGCTCTATTGGGCCCTTTCAACTTCCACTTATTCAGTTTGCTGACGACACTATCTGCTTTATCGAGGGTGGTACTTCCGAGGTCTCCGGTATGGCTACTACCCTTCAGCTCTTCAGCGAGGTTTCGGACCTTCTGATCAACGGGACTAAGTCCAAGGTGGTTCCTTTCGCTATGCTGCAGGAGGAGGTCTTGGAGTGTGGCCGTCTGCTGGGCTCCTCCCCTGGCGGGCTCCCACTTGATTATCTTGGCTTGCCTTTGGCTGTGGGGCACGCCCGGATTCGCGATTGGAAGGTGGTGGTGGAGAAGATGGAGGCTCGCTTGACCGGGTGGCGCGCGGCTATCCTGTCCAGGGGCGGACGGTTGGTTCTTCTCAAATCAGTGTTATCCTTAATCCCAATTTATTTCTTATCTGTACGTGGTATGCCTAAGGGGATTCAGGTGTGGTTGGAAAAAATGTATGCGAGGCTTCCTTTGGGGGAGGAAGGGGGAGGGGAGAAGGGGGGTGCTTTTGGTGGGGTGGGCTGATGTTACGCGACCTAAGCGGGAGGGGGGCTTGGGAGTAAGGCGAGTGGACATGGTGAATGAAGCCCTTTTGCTAAAATGGGCTGCAAGGGTTTGGGGTCGGGAGGACAATTTCATGTTGAATATTTTGAGGGAGACGTTGGGGGTGGAGATGATCTCTGATTCTCGGGGGAGACTCCCCGTTCAAACTTCTACATCCTGGCGTGGCGTGATACATGCTCTGAACCGTAACAGATCCTTCTTTAAACCGGTGCTCGGCGAGGGGAATTCGTTTCGTTTTTGGACTGATGATTGGACGGGGAGGGGTGCTCTCAAGGATTTGTACCCACGTTTGTATGCTTTGGTGGACGACAAAGATGCTTCAGTGGCCTCTTGCTGGGACGAGGGCTGCTGGTGCCCTACGATTACTGATAATTTATCGGATCAGCGACTGGACGACTTCATCTCCATGTTGGCTACCCTCGCGGATGCTTCCATGCCCACTGAGGGTCGTGCCCATTTGGCTTGGAAGGATGGGCCGTTCTCTACCAGGAAGGCTTACCAGGCTCTTCTTCCTTCCACTGCGGGGGATGACGCTACTTTCCAGCGCGATTGTAGATTCTTTTGGGGGCTCAAGCTTCCTGAGCGCATTGGCATATTCCTCTGGTTGCTTCGAAGAGGTAGACTCTTAACTCGCGATCGTTGTGCAATTTTGTTTCCCAATGTTACGCACAATTGTGGTCTCTGCGATACGGAGAGGGAAACCATCGAGCACCTCTTCTTCGAATGTGGCCGTGTTCGTGCTCTTTGGGACGACCTGGGCTGGATCAATATCGCGACCTTTGCTTCTTTCTGCGAGAGCTTGGTGAATTCCAGGGGCAGGCCTAGGAGGGAATTGCTGGACCCGATTGCACGCTTGTGGAGCATTTGGTAGGGGAGGAACGACGCCTTATTCGCTAGGCAACGGTTCTACAGGGAGAATATATATATTTCGGCGACGCGTTTTGTTGTTGATTGGTCTTCTGGGTAGTTCGATTTGTTTAAGGCGGGGGGTATCCCTTCTTGGCTGCCTCCCGGGGTATTGTTTTGGGCTTCTACTTTTCTTCTCTCTTGTAAATACTTTTTACTTGTCTTTTTAAATACATTGAGGCGAACACCTATCCCCCCTTTTTTTAGCGTCAAAAAAAAGGAAAGCTAAAAGAAATATCCAAGTAGTGGGGAACATCCTTTTCATATCCCCCACTAGTAACCAGTTGCTTCCGAATGACATTAAAGTGGTAGAAAGGCTTATATAAAATACTCTACAAATCAATTGAGACAACTAACCAAAAGTTGGCTTAACAGGTACTAAATTGCCCAATAAACTCCTAAAAGTCAAAATTCGGAGATGAAGTGAGCACTACCAACATAAATAATAAGGGAGTGGGATCTGTTACCCAACTAGGTTGATCTCATAGTCATCAAGGTCTAGAGTCCGTAAGAAAACTACTTTCATTAGTTAAGTGATTTTTGTCACTTCAGTCAGTGATCCACTAATGCTGAAGTGGATGCAATGCAATATGTGTAGGCTGAAGTGGATGCATGTGTAATATCACTACTGATACTGACGAGAATCATGATAACATAATCATGAACAATGTATGAGCCATTGTGTGTGATGAATCTGTGATTCATCACCTTAAAAGATGAAATTAGTGCTATGTTCCCAATAGATTAATTGCATTTATTCTGTTGGAAAAAATGAAAGAGTTGTTTATTCATGTGAACCCTATGATCTCTTATATTGGGGAGAGCCTTATGGGTAAATTACAGAAGACATGCATAAGAAAAGGTAAATAGAGAAACAACGCATAAGATATTTCTATCTCTACACTCCCCCTCAAGATGGATCATAGATGTCGATCATGCTTAGCTTGGATGAACATTTCTGGAAAAATCCTCTAAGCAAGGCCTTGGTAACGATATCTGCCATTTGATCTCCTGAGTTGACATGAGAGATAGAGATAAAACCTTTCTGGATCATGTCCCGTATATAGTGGCAATCCACCTCAATATGTTTAGTTCTTTCATGAAACGCTGGGTTGTTGACAATGAATAGTGCAACATGATTATCACACTGTAATTGCATAAGAAGAGGATCATCTATATGTAAATATGCAACTACTGCTCGGACACACATCATCTCTGTGCTTGCATGTGCCATAGCCCTATATTCAGATTCAACACTTGACTTAGCAACCACAGTTTGCTTCTTACTTTTCCAAGATACAATAGATTCACGAACAAATACATCAAAGACTGAAGTGGGCTTCCTGTCCTTGGGGCACCCCGCATAGTTTGCATCTGCACATGCTGAAATAGTAAGATCCATTCCGTTCCTGAATAACAATCCTACACCCGGAGATGACTTTAGGTATCTCAGTATCATATATACATCATCCATGTATACCTGTTGGGTTTGTTGCATAAATTGACTCAACCGACTGACTGCAAAGGAGATATCATGTCTAGTGATAGTAACATGGAGAAGTTTTCCCACCGATTCTTTATATCTTCTCTTGTCTACTTCATCCGTATCCTCATCATATAGTCTTATATTGGGATTCATAGGGGTAGTAACAGGTCTACACTCAATCTTTCCTGTCTCAACAAGCATATCTGTGACGTACTTCCTCTGGGTCATCAGAAGACCCCGTTGATTCCTGGCGAACTCTAACCCCAAGAACCAAGATCCTTGGTGATAAATTAACGTCCCAAAAACACCTTTGCTCTTTTTATCCCCTGCACATCATCTTTTGTGACAAGTATGTCATCAACATAGACCATCATAATGATAGTACTTGTAGATGTTCTCTGAACAAACATCGAATGGTCTGCATTTGACCTTCTAAATCCCTGCTTCTCAAATAAATCCGAGAGCTTATGAAACCATGCTCTCGGGCTCTGCTTCAGGCCATATATTGCCTTGTGAAGTCTACAAACCTGTAGGCACTCCCTCTCAGCTGCAAACCCCTGAGGCTGATGCATGTAGACTTCTTCACGAAGATTACCATACAAGAATGCATTCTTAGCATCGAGCTGAAATAAAGGTCAATCACGTACCACTGCAACTGAGAGTAGAACTCATAGAGTAGAATGGTGAGCTACATGTGAAAAGGTGTCCATATAATCCACTCCATGCATCAGAGTAAAACCCTGTGCAACCAATGTAGCCTTATAACAACCAATGCTTCCATCTGCATTGTGTTTCACTGTAAACACCCACTTGCAACTGACAACAGATGCCCCATTGGGAGCATGGATCGAGCTCCAGGTACCACGTGACTATAGGGCAACCATCTCCTCTTCCATAGCTAGACCCCATTGACTGTCTTTCAATGCTTCCTGATATGTTCGTGGTATAGCCACGACAGATACCACAACAACAAATTTCTTGAAGTCCCCTATTAAGCGATCAAAGGAAACCTGGGAAGCAAGTGGATATCAGACACATATACGCTTTTGCTTTCTAATGGCGATAGGAACATCCATGTCATGAGGTAACTCCTCAGATTAAGTACTAGTCTCCTGCAAAGGTTCTTGCTTAGACACATCTCCAGAACCATTGTTAGAAACCTTGTTGTCAGTACATACCTGAGACGTGCTGGATGATGGGTATGGACCATGAGCAGATAATGGCTGATGTGTATAGAAATATGGGAATAGTGGAACAACAAGCACATGTGGTGGTATAGGAGAAGATGATGTAGGTGGAGGAGGAGGCGGTGGTTGGGTTGGAACCACCGTTACAGACTGGGCTGGTGGTGGGCTCATAGGAGGTGGCATGTAAACCTCATCATTCGAATGTGATGAAGTCAACCTCCACCTGTAGAAGAAAAGTACATAACCAACTCAAAAAATGTGATATCCGCACTCACATAATATTTCGTGCTCAATGGATCATAGCAACAATATACCTTTTGTGTCTTGGAGTAGCCAACAAACACACACTTGACAACTCTATGAGAGAGCTTGTCTAGACGTGGAGACAACTGATGGACAAAAGCGACCGAACCAAACACACGAGGAATAAGAGAGAACAATTCCTTCTCTGGGAATGCCGGAGAGAAAGGAATTTTCTCTCCTAGAACAAAGGAGGGCATGTAGTTCACAATATAATATGCTGTAAGAACTGCATCACCCCAAAATGAATGTGGGGGCATGACTCCGAATGAGAAGGGTACGTGTGACATCGAGTAAGTGGCGATGCTTTCTCTCTGTAACACCATTCTGTTGAGATGTATAGGCACACCATGCTTGATGAATGATACTACATGATGAAAAGAATTTTAAGAGAGCATGTGCACAGAATTCCAAAGCATTATCAGTTCTCACAAATTTCACAGACAAAAAGAAAATATTATGTACTTCATTAATAAAAGTTTTTATAACATCCCCTGCTTCAGATTTATTCTTCAAAAGAAACACCCATGACAAATAAAAGGAATCATCAACTGCGACAAGGTAAAACCTGTTCCCCTGGCGATCGGGTACACGACTTGGACCCCGAATATCAATATGAAATAACTCAAAAAGGGAACGATTGCCCTGACTCTGACGACTAAGAAAAACAAATCGATGATGCTTTCCCAACCGACAAGTCTCACACTGGAAAGAAGAGCGAGGGGAGATCTGAGGCAAGACATGGTGCATTTTCTGGAGAGGGAGATGACCAAAGCGCATGTGCCATGCGAAAGGAGATACTGATCCAGGAGACTGAGAAGATAGGCCAGCATAGGGGGTTCAAACCAGTCGATAGAGGCCGCTTTGCTTACGGTCACAACCGATCACCCTGCCTGTAAGTATATCATGAAAAACAAGAGACAATGGATCAAAAATAGCATGACAATGTAAATCCTTTGTAATCTGATTGATAGATAATAAATTCATAAAAAATCAGGTGCATGTAATACATTCTGCAAACTCATTGAAACCTCCTTCATAGGAGGAATAGTAGCATCTGCTAGGATGTGTAAACGAGCCGCCTCATATTAAGGGTCTAGTGCCGCAAGGAAGACACCAACCATTGTAGCATTCCTATATGTCTTCTACTGCTCAGGAGTAGATGTGAGGGGCATGAAACTGTGCAACTTCTCAAACATCCCACGTAAGGACGTGTACAGGGAATGCAATAGCCGTTCGATCTGCGTGATGGTGAGGATATCATGTTGTCACTACAGTATCTTGGTTTCATTCCTCACCTGGGAATAAGTTGCAGCAAGGATATCCCTCATAGCCTTGGCGGTGCGCTAATGTAACACATCATTGGCAATCTCAATCGCCAATGTACCAGACAACCAGACCTTGGCACATGCATCATCTGCCTCCCATGAGGCATTGATCACTGTTTTCTCAACTGGCTCCTCCTTGTTAGAATATGTTTCTTACCTGTGGATTTCACGAGGCTCATGTTTCTGACATAATGCCGGATGAAGAAAACTAAGGTTTTATAGACCAATAGAAATTTGTCTACACAAGCACATATGGATTTGATCGCATATGTAGACTCAGGCAATCAAATCCATCATCACGATTGGGTCTCTACACGAGGAAGATGTAGATGAGAGCCACGAGGGGATCCGCGACCGCTGCCAAGGAAGATAGGGGGTTGCACCTGCGCAAGCCTCCGTCGAGGAGGGGGGTTGTGCTTGCACTGCCGTCGAGAGGAGGGCAGGTGTGCCTGCGCCACCATCGAGAAGGGGGGGGGAGGTGGCTGTCACCGACGACGTGAGATAGGCTTGATGGAGGGGTTCAGGTTAGCGTTTTTTGGGTACAAGAACTCCAGCCTAGGACTGTCGCTCTGATACCATGTTGGGAAAAAGGAAAGAATTGTTTATTCCCGTGAACCCTAAGCTCTCTTATATATGGGAGGGATCTGTGGGTAAATTACAGAAGACATGCATAAGAAAAGATAAATAGAGAAACAATACATAAGATAGAAATATATCTCTACATATTCACTTAAATTGCATATCTATCATTCATGCATTTGCAATTAATATTCATATTTTAGCATGTATAATTGCATTTAATAGGAAACCAAAATCCTTGTACATTATCACATGTATATTACCACAATATCCGTGATTTTTAATAATTTTTTACTATATCCAAATTAAATAAAATCAACCTTGTTGTGTATCATAGGGTTTTCATGTGGTATCATAGGGACTCCAGAGTAGAGTTCCATTCTCTAGGCCAGATGGGAGAGAACCCAGTTCTCCGACGAGGAGACTCCAGGCATAGTTTCAGACTCGATGATCAGATTTCAGGTTCTCAGTTTGACTCACACTCCAGCCCGTTCTCCTCCTCACATGCACGCCCTGAGAAGCAACGTCCTCGATAGAAGCCGACGGTTGTGCACGTTGAGTTGATATTGTCCATAGTGTCCTGTAGCGTGAGTTGAGTTTCTTTCTGTTTGTCGAAGCTGAGCATTGCACCCTCCATCTTGAGGGGGAGTGTTGGAGTATTTGATTATGCACCTATTGAGTTGTAGATAAGTAAATGGATACCTCCAAGATCCATTTAAACCATTCAGTCTTTAATCCCACATCTACCAGTTTGGAGAGGTGGAGACTCCGTGGGTGCTATATATAGAGCCACACACCCCTGTGGTCCAATGAGAAAAATGAATGCAGTATCCACCCCTTTGAGGGCTTCTCTCGTGGTTTCATCCCACTCCTTAGGGAGTAGGGTTCCACGTAAAAATCATGGTGTTCCTTGTTTATCTTTCTTGTTATGCTCTGTTTATCATTCGCTCCCGCATTCTCTATTTTCTAACACTTTCTGTGTCCGCATATGCTGATGCAGACTATGCAAGGTGTCTTAAGGATAGGAATTCTAGTTCAGGCTTCGCTGTGTTTGTTAGCAGTTCTCTTGTTTCATGGAAAAGAAAGAAACAAACAGTGGTGGCTAGATCAAGTGCCGAATCTGAGTAAAGACTATGGCTCAAGCAAGCACGAGAATAATGACGATTCGAGCAGTGTTAGCAGATTTGCATATAATTGTACCTCTACCCATGCAACTACAATGTGATAATCATGCTGCTTTGTTTATTGCGAACGATCATGCTTTCATGAAAGAACGAAGCATATTGATGTAGACTACCATTATACTAGAGATATGATTCAAAATGATTTGATTTCTACCTCTCATGCCAGTTCAGGAGAGCAAAGGACATATATCTTTACCACGCCATAACTCAGGAGGTTATTTCAGAAGTGTTCGTTCAAACTGAGCATGATTGATATCTATGCTCCATCTTGAGGGGGAGTGTGTAGATATTTCTATGTTCATATGTACCTTTTCTGCTATTTTATTTCTGTTTGTCTTATGTATTTTATCCATAGTTCTCTCCTCTGTATAAGAGAGCCTAGGGTTCCATGAATAATTAACTCACTCATTTTTCCCAACAAAATTTAACAAGTTACTTGCACAAAAAGATTGTTTTCAAGCTGTTCTGTATGTGCATCCCTTTGTTTACTCATCATAGCTTAACTACCCATACTTAATACTTTCATTTATTTATAAGATTCATATTTATGCTATCATCATTTTATTGTTTACAAGTCATGCAATTAATGAATCTTAATAGATGTAGATGATGAGTTTCATGATCTAATCTTTTCTTGTGAAATTTATCGAGCTCAGTGGATAGTTTTTGGTCTTGGTATGGGTGTGACCTCACACTGACTCTAAGGCATGAAGAAAACTGTGGAGATATCTATGTCTTTCTATTTTCTATATATATCTCTTTCTTATTTTTATTTCTTTTTTCCACTTTATGTAATTTACCCATAGGCCTCTCTACTATATAAGAGAGCCTAGGGTTTTCAGAAAAAAACAACTCTCTTATTTTCTCCAACATGGTATTAGAGCGACGGTCCTAGACCGGAGCTCTCGATTCCCGAAAATCTTAACCCTACCTTCAGCCCTCACCTCGCGCACGCCGCCTCGCGCGCCACTGCCCAGCGCGCCACCGGCTCCTGCTAGCGGCCACACGCGCCTCCTCGCGCGTCTCGCGCGCACCACCACCCAGTGCGCACCGCCCAGCACCATCGCCTCGTGCACCTCCCGCTAGTAGCCTCGCGCGCGACTTCTCAGCTCCCAGCCTCGCACGTAGCTCTTCTTCTCGCGCGCGGCACCCCAGCACGACGCTTCTGAGCTGGTTCTAGGGCGTGCGTGTGAGCGCGTGACTTGGTTGAGCACGCCTCTCATGCTCCGTGCGTATCGGCTTCGTCGTTTGGCTGATGGGTTGGTGTGCATGAGTCTACACGTGCACCCAAACCCACATATGTCTGTGTAGACGTACAAACTTTGGTTCCCAGCACCCGTGGTATTCTTCTTCCGGCAATATGTCTAAAAACAAGGTTGATGTACCCGCCATTGGCACATTCAGAGGTCCAACGCCTATTGTAAAAATGGACGAGACAAATTATGAGCTCTGGGCTATGCAGTTCATGAGCCTGATTAAGTTAAATAGTAAGAAGCATATTCTTACCGAGGAGGAGCCGGTGGAGACGACTGGGGTGAATGCCTCGTGGGAGGCGGACGACGCGTATGCCAAAGTCTGGCTATCTGGGACGTTGACGATAGAGATCGCCAACGTTGTACTGCATCAGCCCACAACGAAGGCCACGTGGGATGTTCTAGCGGTAACATATTCGCAGGCGCGAAATGAGACCAAGATACTTCAATTGCAACATGATATTTTTATAGTCAAACAGAATGGGCGTCCTCTTCACTCACTGTACACATCCCTACGAGGAATGTTTGAGAAGCTCCATAGCTTCATGCCTTTGACGGCTACTCCTGAGCAGCAGAAGATATACAGGAATGCTACCATGGTGGGTGTAATCCTGGCTGCACTTGATCCAGAGTACAATGCTGCCCGCTCTCAGATTCTTGCTGACGCTACTATTCCTCCTATGGAGGAAGCTTTCCGCCGATTGAGTCGAATCACTGTCCCAAGCTCGACTACTAAGTAGACACCTTCGACGATGGCTGCCTCCAGAGGAAGAGATGGCTCCTCTAATTTTCGTAGCCATGGTCCCCGTGGTCGTGGGGGTCGAATCCGTCGGCCATGCAATTATTGTCACCGCCTTTGCCACTTCGAGGATACATGCTATTCTAAGCATGGTTTTCCAGCATCGGCTTGGGCAACAGAACAAGTTGAGTCCCCTGTACCTTCTTCGTTGGACCAACGATTCGATGATCTTGTTGCCAGATTGAGGAATATCTTGCCTCCTGATACATCTCCTGGAGGCCATTCAGATGTGGCTGTCTCTACCTCTGCCTCTGCCAGTTCACCTGCTACAGCCAGTACCTCAGGTAGTTCTTATGCTCTCACCTCTTGTGATGGATCTATGATTAGAGACTGGATTATGGACTCCGGAGCAACACATCATCTATGTGGGGACAAAGAGCAGCTTACTACATATAGACTGGTTTCTCCAGGACGGACTGTGGTAATAGCCAATGGGACACATTCCCCGATTACTGGACATGGGGAGATTAGTTTGATGCCTTCCATGCGGCTACAGGATGTGTTATATGCTCCCGATTTCTCTATGAATTTACTGTCCATTAGCAAGATTACAAAGGATTTGAACTGTCGAGCTATTTTTGACTCATCGTCTCTTGTTTTTCAGGACATACCCTCGGGCAAAGTGATTAGAGGTGGCGGTGAGCGGAATGGCCTCTATTGTCTGGTCCGTAAACCCTATGTCGACGCATCTCTCCACTCTACAGGATCAGACTCTTCATATACCTGACATCTCCGTTTTGGTCATCTACCTCTTCAGAAGATGTGTTGTGTTTTGCCCCAGATTTCCCCGAGGTCGTTCTTCCAGTGTGAAGCGTGTTAGTTGGGAATGCATCATAGGTCTACTTTCCCGAGTCGTCAGAGTCGGAGCAGTAACTCCCTGTTTGAGTTAGTCCATATTGATATTTGGGGTCCCAGTCGTGTTCCTGACCACCAGGGACACAACTTCTATCTTGTTGCCGTTGATGATTTTTCTCACTTGTCTTGGGTGTTTTTATTGAAGAATAAATCTGAAGCAGGAGATGCGATTCAAATGTTTATCAATGAAGTTCAAAATATTTTCCCTTCTTCTGTGAAAATTGTGCGTTCTGACAATTTATTGGAGTTTTGTACTAGGGCTCTTTCCTTGTTCTTTTCATCTCGTGGTATAGTTCATCAAACTTCTTGTGCTTACACTTCACAACAAAATGGTGTTGTAGAGCGGAAACATTGTCATCTATTGGATATCACTAGGACCCTTCTTATTCAGAGTCATGCTCCACTCGTTTTGCGGTGACACGGTTCTTACTGCTTGCTACCTTGTGAATCGCATGCCTCGTCTGTCTTGGGTGAGAAGACTCCTTTCTCTATAGCATTTCCTGAGAAGGAGTTGTTCTCTCTTACACCCCGTGTTTTTGGGTGTGTTGTGTTTGTCCATCAGTTGGTGCCAGGTCTTGATAAACTCTCTCCCAGGGCTGTCAAATGCGTGTTTGTGGGGTACTCCAGGACACAGAAGGGATATCGTTGCTTTGATCCATTACGTCGAAAATACTTTGTTAGCGTCGATGTCACATTCTTTGAATCTGTGATGTTTTTCTCTTCTACATGTGACAGAACGACTACTTCCCATTCTGATACTGAGGTCTACATGCCACCTCCTCCTATGAGTCAGTTACCTCCTCCACCACCTCCTCCACCACCTCCTGTCATACCTTCACCACCTCCTGTGACCGTTGTTCCACCTTTACCAAAATACTATACTCGTCGGCCCTCTTCTGCTCATGGTCATTGCCCCTCATCCAGCATGCCCTAGGTTTGTTCTGATAACATGATTTCTAACGATGAGTTCGAAGATCTTTTGATACATGGATCACAGCAGGATGACGTTCATTAGAACCTGGACATTCCTATCGCTATTCGGAAGCAGCGACGTACTTGTGCATCCTACCCACTTGCCTCTCAGGTTTCCTTTCATCGTCTTACAGGCGATTTCCAGAGATTGGCAGTTGCTCTATCTGCCGTAGAAGTTCCACGGACTTACCAGGATGCATTGCAAGATAACAAATGGCGCCTTGCTATGGAAGAAGAAATGGCTGCCTTGCAGTCTCGTGGCACATGAACTCTTGTTTCTCCTCCTCCCGGAGCGTCTGTTGTGAGCTGCAAGTGGGTGTTTACTGTTACATACCATGCCGATGGGAGCCTTGATTGTTACAAAGCAAAGCTCGTGGCATGTGGTTTTACTCATACCTATGGAGTTGATTACTTGGATACGTTCTCTCCGGTTGCTCGACATTCCACTTTACGTGTTCTTCTCTCAGTTGCTGTAGCACGCGATTGGTCCTTATTCCAGCTTGACATCAAAAATGCATTTTTGTATGGAGATCTAAAGGAGGAAGTCTATATGCAGCAGCCTCCGGGGTTTGCTGCTGAGGGGGAGTGTCAACAGGTTTGTAGACTCCATAAGGCCATATATGGTCTTAAACAGAGTCCTAGAGCTTGGTTACAAAAGCTTTCAGATCTGATTGAACGACAGGGATTCAAGAGGTCAAATGCAGATCATTCTTTATTTGTGCAGAAGACGCCCAGAGGTACAGTTGCTATCATGGTTTATGTTGATGATACAATTGTTACAGGAGATGATGAGCAGGACATTAAGATGACAAAAGAATTTCTGGGTAGTCAATTTGTGACTAAGGACCTGGGCACCCTAAGGTATTTCTTGGGGTTGGAATTTGCTAGAATGCACAGGGTCTTGTGATGACCCAAAGAAAGTATGTTACAGATATGCTTGCAGAGACGGGCATGATTAGATGTCGACCTTCTACTACTCCTATGGATCCTAGCATGAAGCTATATGATGATACAGATGAAGTCGATAAGAGAATATACGGAGAGATGGTGGGAAAACTTCTTTATGTTACAATCACTAGACCGGATATTGCATTTACAGTGAGTCGAGTGAGTCAATTCATGGAGCAACCTCGACAAGTACATATGGATGCTATATATATGATATTGAGATATCTAAAATCATCTCCAGACTCAGGGTTACTATTCAAGAAAGGAGAAACTGTATACGCTGACGCAGACTATGCAAGTTGTCCTAAGGATAGAAAATCGACTTCGGGATTTGCGGTATTCATTGACAGTTCTCTTGTTTCTTGGAAAAGCAAGAAACAACAGTTGTAGCAAGATCAAGTGCCGAATCCAAATACATGGCTATGGCTCAAGTAAGTACAGAAATGATGTGGGTTCGAGCAGTATTAGTTGATTTGCATATAGAGGTTCCTCTACTCATGGAGTTATGCCGTGATAACCAGGCTGCTCAATTGCAAACAACCCTGCTTTTCATGGGAGAACAAAACATATTGAGGTAGATTGTCACTACACCAGAGATATGATTCAAAAGGGTCTGATTTCTTCTTCCCATGTTAGCTCTAGAGAGCAAACAACATATATCTTCACCAAGCCATTGCTCAGAGGATCATACCAGAAGTGTTCGTCCAAGCTGAGCGTGATCGATATCTATGCTCCATCTTGAGGGGGAGTGTGGAGATATTTATGTTTTTCTATATTCTATATATATCTCTTTTTTATTTTTATTTCTGTTTTCCACTTTATGTAATTTACCCATATGCCTCTCTACTATATAAGAGAGCCTAGGGTTCTCAGAAAAAAACAACTCTCTTATATTCTCCAACAAAAATCTTAGGGTTGAAGTGTCTCCATAGGCATGTAGTGGAGTGTAATGCATTCTAATTAAGTTCCCAACTCGTCCACTAGCTTCTCCTAACATCTGTAGTAGTAGCTATTATTCTAACATAGATGGTTTCTATTTTATGATCTTTTCCTCGCCAGGACGTACTGGCGGAACAGTAAAGTAAGCACTCTCAAAAATAACCAAGCTTAACTTTAACTAAGCTCAAGCGGTGAGGAAGCCTTCAAAGAGTCCTTTTCGTCTCACCCTCCCAGTGGAAGTGCGGTCCAGGAGAGGGCTAGGCACACTCCAAAACTATGCCCCTGAGACGGGTGAGAGAGACTCTCCGGAATGAATCACTCTAGATGGGCCCGACCGATAGGGGCGAACGAGCTCGAAAGAAAACTAAGGATCCTCCAGCCTAGGTACCCTACATGATGGAGGTCAGCGGAATTGATCATAAAAAGAAAACCTGTGAATCTTAATGAGGCGAAAAAACTGAAAAAATGGAAGCGACTGGGATCATAGACCTGCACACTAGGCGATTCCCGCCCTAGCCGGACTTCCTATCTCCCATCCAGCTGAGGGTTACCACACTCTCGCATAGTCAGCTGTAGGGATCACCATGACCGACATAACTTACTACCATCACTGATTCTCCATTACTTGATTCCCCATCCTTTCTCGATCTCTGTTGTGGTTAAATTTACAGATCTAAGCATCTTATCGACAATCTTATTAATAATGATCAATAATTAGTGATTGATATTCACGAAGATTTTCAATCATTGATCACATATTATCTTAGATGGTGTAATCATATCTGAGATGCTTCTTTAAGAATTTGCAAACTTCCTAGATTTTGATACCTTACTCTTTTTATAGTGGCTTCGTATATGTCAACGATTTGTTGGCTTCTAAGAGAAGGCATAAGAATTTATACATATATTTAGAATTTTTATATAACTCATAATCTAGTGCCCTGCTTATTGATCTAAATTTTATAAGTTACTTGTATGAAATTACTCCAATGTTCTCATTTTTCAAATCATGAGATTAGAAATTGTTCATTATTGTGGAATGTGAAAGAGAGAAAAGTTGTATTCCAAGTAACTCTAGAGTCCTCTTATATAGGAGAACGACTCTAGGGAGAAAGTACAGAAAGCATATTTAGAAATTAGAAATATATGAATAAAGACAAGATAAAAGATAGAATTCTCTCAACACTCCCCCTCAAGCTGGAGCATATATGTCTATCATGCTCATCTTGGAACATCAACAATTAGGGATGAAAACGGTCAGATACAGATACGAATATATGTATAATCATATCCTTATCCATTTTAAAATGCGAATATAAATGTGGATATGAATATTGACGAATGTAAAAAATATGTTACCATATCTTTAAAAACAAATACGAATGTAAAACGAACACGAATCAGATACAAATAATAACTGAAATAATTTACTAATATACATGTTTAGGATGGTTTAAACATAAAATAGATATACCATATATTGTAGTTTCATAACAATTATATCAACAATGGTGAATGCGATAATAAAATGTTGTTACACACATTTATAAATAAATATATTATTATACTTATGTTCGAAATTGAATATACGAATACGAATCCGAATATTAACGAATTGCAAACTAATATCCATATCCATTTTAAAATGAATACGAATACAAATGTCAAAATATGTATAAAACGAATACGATAGCGGATCGGATACGAATATATTCACATTCGTTTTCATCCCTAGCAACGGTGAAAGGGACCCATCGCAAGAGCCTTGGTAACATGTCTACAATCTGATCTCCTGAAGCAACATTTGAGGTAGAAATAAGCCCCTTCCGGATCAAGTCACGGGTATAATGACAATCAACTTTGATGTGCTTTGTTCTCTCATGGAAGGCTGGATTATTGGCTATGAACAGAGCTGCTTGATTATCACATTTGAGATGCATTGGGAGAGGCACCTCAATAGCAAGGTCTGTCAGAACGTACTTAACCCACATCATTTCTGTGCTCCCTTGGGCCATAGCCCTATATTCTGATTCAATACTGGATCGATCAACAACCGTCTATTTCTTACTCCTCCAAGAAACAAGTGAGCTACTAACGAACACAGTGAAGCCTGAGGTTGACCTCTTATCTTTGGGACACCCAGCATAATTTGCATCTGCACATCCAGTAATTGATAGTGATGTATCTCTTCTGAACAGAAGACCTGCTCCTGGAGAAGACTTCAGATATCTCAGGATCATACAAACTGCATCCATATGAACCTGTCTCGGTTGCTCCATGAACTGGCTAACCCTGCTTACAACAAATGATATATCATGCCTGGTATTAGTGATATATAGAAGCTTCCCTACCAGCTCTCTATATCATCTCTTATCTATCTCCTCAGAACCATCATCATAGAGTCTAGCATTGGGATGCATCAGTGTAGTGGCCGATCTACAACTTGTCATACCCGTCTCAGCCAGAAGATCAGTAACATACTTCCTTTACGGCATAACCATACCCTGTTGACTGCGAGCAAACTCCAAGCCAAGGAAGTAATGTAGCATACTAAGGTCCTTGGTTATGAACTGTCGTTCAAGGAGATCCTTTGCTGCCTGAATACCCTGTTCATCGCTGCCAGTAACAACTATATCATCTACATAAACCAGAACAATAATCGTACCTCTCTGGGTTCTCGTAATGAAAAGAGAATGATCTGCAATAGATCTGACAAATTCATTCTGTTCAAACAACTCTAAGAGCTTTTGAAACCAAGCCCTCGGACGTTGCTTGAGGCCATATATTGTCTCGTGAAGTCGGCACACCATACTAGACTCCCCCTCAGCAGCAAACCCTGGTGGCTGCTGCATGTAAACTTTTTCCTGCAGATCGCTATACAAGAAAGCATTCTTCACATCTAACTGGAAAAGTGACCAATCACGTAGCACACCAACTGCAATGAGAATACACAACGTAGAGTGACGTGCAACATGGGAAAAAGTATCATGGTAGTCCACCCCATACGTCTGAGTGAACCCACGAGCAAGCAACCTTGCCTTATATCTATCAACAATACCATCAACCCGGTGTTTCACTGTAAACACCCACTTACTCTCAACAACAGGCACACTACGGGGAGCATGCACAATACTCCACGTACCTCTAGACTGTAAAGTTGCCATCTCCTCCTCCATAGCAAGGCACCAATGACTACTCTTCAGCGCATCCTGATAAGAGTGTGGTATCTCCACTGTAGACAACCCCATAACGAACCTCTAAAAGTCCTCGGAATTCGGAAAGGCAATCCAGTGACACATGGGACGCAAGAGGATGCATAGTGCATGCATGCTTCTGCTTCCGTAGAGCAATAGGAAATTTCAGATCCTCAGCGCTCCCACAAGGGGTAGCATCGTCGACATCCTACATCTCAAACTGTACATGCAAATCACCATTGTCATTATATGAACTTAACTGCTCAGAACATACCTTGGGCGTGTTGGATGATGGTTGAGGCACGAGAGCACAAGGTCGACGCTAGTAGACTCGAGGAAAGAAAGGAGGTGGAAAGGACTGTGGCACAGGTGGTGGCGGTGGCGGTGAAGGAGGTGGTGAATGATGTAACTGTGGTAGAGATGGTAGAGTAGAGATCGGAGGTAAAGGCATATAAACCTCTTCCCCATCGTTAGACGAAACGAGCTTTTCATCTGTAGGAGAAAAATACATAATAGATTCAAAAAAGGTGACATCAGCACTATCATAGTACCTCTGTCGAACCAGGTCGAAGCAACGATAACCCTTTTGAGTCTTAGAGTATCCAACAAACACACATTTGACAGCTCTAGGGGAGAGCTTGTCAAGACCAGGAGACATCTGGTGAACAAAGGCCACAAAACCAAAAAATTCGAGGCATGAGAGAAAAAAGATCCATCTCGGGAAACACAATCGAGAAGGGGATCTTTTCACCCAAAACAGAAGAGGGCATGCGATTAACAAGATAACACGCAGTTAGAACTGCATCCCCCTAGTATGAATGATGAGCACGACTCTGAATCAAAAGAGTCCTTGTAACATCCAAGAGGTGGCGTTGTTTTCTTTCAGCCACCCCATTTTGTTGAGAGGTATATGCACATGAAGTTTGATGAACAATGCCATGAGACACAAGAAATGTGGAAAGGTATATGCACAGGAACTTTGGAGTCTAGTACAAAACTCTAAAGCATTGTCAGAGCGTATATACTTGATTTTTGCAGAGAAGATGTTCTTTATTTCAATAATGAAGGACTGAATAACAGGACCAGCATCTGACTTGTTTTTAAGAAGATAAACACAACACAACCTTGAAAACTCATCAACAACAAGAAGATAAAATCTATGCCCCTGATGATCATGGACACGACTTGGACCCCAAATATCGAAATGAAACAACTCAAATAGACCATGACGGCTTTGACCCTGACGACTCTGAAATGTAGATCGATGATGCTTCCCAAGCTGACATGCCTCGCACTGATAGGTGGAGCGAGGTGAAATCTGTGGAAGAACATGACACAACTTTTGCATAGGAAGATGAACAAACCGAAGATGCCACATGTAAGGAGACACAGAACTAGTTCGAATGGAAGATGCACCGGCATATGGAGATTGCACTAGTCTGTAGAGATCTCCTTGCTCACGACCAGTACCAATCACCCTGCTCGTTAGAATGTCCTGAAACACAAGAGCAGAAGGGTCAAAAATGACAGGACAATGTAAATCATTGGTAATTTAACTAATAGACAATGAGTTCATTAAAAAATCATGTGCATAAAGTACATTCTGTAGTCTCATTGCAGGAGTTAGCTGCACCTCCCCCTGACCAGTAATGGGGGAATGAGTTCCATCAGCTATCACAACAGATCGTCCGGGATGCGTTGGACCAAAAACAGTAAACTGACTTCTATCACCGCATAGGTGATGAGATGCACCTGAGTTCATAATCCATTCTGACAATTCTGCACTATAACAACTAGTGAAGGTGTATGTTTTACCCGAGGAGGATGCATCGGATGCAGCTACCTCGGAGGATCCTGAAGGAGAGATAGATGGTCCTGGAGTGGACATGATCTCCCTGAGTCTGGCCACAAGCTCATCAAATCTCTGATCAGCAATTGAAGAGGAACTCCCAACTTGTTAAGTCTGTTCTGCAACTCTAGCAGAAGCAGGAAACCCATGCTTAGAATAGCAGGTTTCCTCAGAGTGACCAGTTCTGTGGCAGAAGGTGTACGACTGACGTGATCGACCACCTCCTCCTCTGCCACGGGTAGATCCTCCTCTACTACGATATGGAGCATGATTCCCTCTATCGTGATATGCAGCCATAGCTGATGATGTCTAAGACTGCACATTACCACCAAAGGAGATAGACAACCTGCTGAGCCTGCAATATGCCTCCTCCATTGGAGGTATGGTAGCATATGTAAGAATCTGAATGCGGGCTGAGTCATATTCAGGATCAAGGGCTGTTAGAAAGACCCTAGTCATCACAAAATCTCTGTACATCTTGAGCTGCTCTGGCGTGGTAGTCAGGGGAATGTAGCCGTGTAGCTTCTCAAACATGCCCCTCAAGGAAGTGTAGAGAGTATGGAGGGGTCTATCATTATGCTTCGATGTAAAGATATCATGTTGAAGCTGTAATATCTTCGAATCATTCCTCGCTGGAGAATATGTCGCAGCGAGAATGTCCCACATTGCCTTTGTAGTAGGCTGACTCAATATGTCATTTGCTATCTCTGCAGACATCGTCTCGGATAACCATACCCGCGCATAGGCATCATCTGCCTCCCATGAGTCATTAATCCAGTCTTGTCACTCGGCTCCTCCACCATGAGAATGTGCTTCTTCCCATTGCACTGCATCAGACTCATGAACTGCATGGCCCACAGTTCATAGTTCGTACCATCCATCTTGATGATGGGGGCTGGACCTTTGAAGCCCCCCATGGATGGAATATCAGCTTTGTTGTTACCCATGATGACAACTATCACCAAGACTGGGACCGTAACAAATAAGACCCGTGTCTACACGAACATATGTGAAGATGGTTGTGGGTGTAGACTCATACCACAACCTCTTCCATTCTTTGGGACTGTCTTCGAGTCGGTAGGGTGTTTTTAGGCGAGCGCTTCACACCCTAGTGGTCTAAGCCAGGACCTAAACCACTCCGGTACACATGCAAATGTGTGATGGTGTGCGCAGGGGCGCACTTGTGCACGTGCAGGTGAGCGTGCAGGCAAGCGTGTAGCGTGCTGGTGTGCGCAGGGGCACATTGGTACACGCACAGGCGAGCGCGCAAGTAGGCGTGCAGAAGCACCGATGGCTGTGCGCACTGGTGCGCGAAGGCGAGAGGATGCACATAAACGCTGGTGCGTTGTACGTGCTGGTGCACCGAGGTGCACGAAGACGAGAGGCGCGTGCGACGATGGCTTTTGGCGGGGGTAGGGTTTTGGGTACAGGCTCCGGTGTAGGATCGTCGCTCTGATACCATGTGGAATGTGAAAGAGATAAAAGTTGTATTCTAAGTAACCCTAGTGTCCTCTTATATAAGAGAAAGACTCTAGGGAGAAATTACAGAAAATGTACCGAGAAATTAGAAATATATGAATAAAGACAAGACAAAAGATAGAATTCTCTCAACAGTTATATTTGGATTCAAGTTTAGATCAATGTTAAATCCCCAAATCTCTCAATTTTAACCATGAAATTATTGACTAATTAGTGATATATAATTTGATCTTAATTGCATGTTAATCACCTCAAATCTCTCAATTTTAATCATGAAAATAATGTCTAATTAGTGATATAAAATTTTACTTAATTGCATACAATTGACCCCTAATTTCTCATCAATCAACATGAAATTAGAGTACAAAAGTGGTCTGAATTTGGTATCAAATGTATGCAAATCACCCTAAATTTTCATCTAGCAATCATGAACTCTGCAACTTAATTAATGGTCTGATTTGGGCCTAATTCTTGCTAATTTACGTTCATTTCTTTCAAATTTTAAGGCATGAACACTACATAAACTGTGGTCTCATTTTGGATCCTAATACATACAAATCACCCCTCAAATATTCACATTTTTATTTGTAAACATATGTTATTCATTTATGTACCTTATTATTATTTTTCTTTCTTGTTGGACTCTTTATGTAATTTACCCATAGGCTACTCTCCTATATAAGAGAGCCTAGGGTTGATGGAATAAATAGGTTCTCTTATTTTCCCAACATGGTATCAGAGCGACGGTCCTAGACCGGAGTTGTCGGGCCAAACCCTAACCTAGCCCCACCTTCAAGCCCTCGTGCGTCCGTGCGCCCTCCGCCTTCGTGTGTTCTACACACTGTGCGCCTCTGTGTGCTAGGGCACAGTGCTCTCTGCGTGCGGTGCGCCTCCGTGTTCTGCGCACTGTGCGCCTCCGGTCGATCCGTACATGCTCTCTGCGTGCGCACTGTGCACGCTGTGTCCCGGCGCGCGGTGAATCTGCGTGCAGTGCGTGCCACCTGTGCACGTGATTCATGATGGTGATCTCCACGTACCCAACGAGTAGTCCCTGCACGTGATCTTCTAAAAGCTCTTGACTTCGATGCACACAAAAGCTCGCACTTCTCCAAAGTAATGGGTTTGGTTGCTTGAGTCTACACATGCAACTAAACCGTCTATGTCCGTGTAGACGATCTTATCTTCATTCTGCCACTCCATTCTTCTGGTATCAGTATGTCAGAAAGCAAGACAGAAGTTCCATCTATAGGCGCCTTCCGAGGTCCAGTGTCGATTGTGAAGATGGCTGGTTCGAACTATGAACTGTGAGCTATGTAGTTCATGAGTTTGATGAAGTCAACCGGTAAGAAACACATTCTTACTGAAGAAGAGTCTGCTGAGAAGACTGGAGTTAATGCCTCATGGGAGGCAGATGATGCATATGCCAAAGTATGGTTATCTGGAACTCTGGCAATCGAGATTGCCAATGATATCTTCATCAGCCCACAACCAAAGCAATGTGGGATATTCTGGCTGCCACATATTCTCAAGTGAAGAATGAGACAAAGATTCTGCAATTCCAGCATGACATATTCACTATCAAGCAGAATGGACGTCCTCTACACTCACTGTACACATCTCTACGAGGAATGTTCGAGAAGCTTTATAGCTTCATGCCCCTGACAGCCACACCAGAGCAACAGAAGACTTACCGGAATGCTACTATGGTAGGAGTTTTCCTCGCTGCCCTTGATCCTGAGTATGAGGCAGCACGGTCCCAGATCTTGGCAGATTCTACTATTCCTCCTATGGAGGAAGCGTTTCACAGTCTGAGCCGCATCACTGTTCCTTCTACGACTACGAATCAGACGGCTTCAACCATGGCTGCTAACCGGGCTCATGGAGGTCACCATCATCAGGCCCGTGGCCGTGGCCCTCATGGCAGAGGAGGCCGTGTTTGGCCAACGTGTACCTATTGCCATCGCACTGGACATACCGAAGACACATGCTACTCTAAGCATGGATTTCATGTATCTGCACAAGTCGCTGAGCAGATAGAGCCTCCATCTGCTGCCTCTTTGGATCAATGCTTTGATGATCTTGTTGCCTGTCTAAGGGGCATTATTCCTCCATCTGGCCCAACACCCACTACTGAGAACCAGTCTGATGTTGTCGCATCCGCCTTTGAATCTACCAGTGCATCAGGTAGCACATATGCATTTACTAGTAGTGAATCAGATACTTTAGCATGGATTATGGACTCTGGCGCCACACATAACCTATGTGGCGATCAAAGTCTACTTATAGGGTACAGACAGATCCCTCCAGGTCGAACAACGGTCATTGCTAATGGTACACATTCCCCGATTACTGGTCAGGGGGAGATTAGACTAACGTCATCTATGCAGCTTAAGAATATGTTACACACACATGATTTCTCAATGAATTTGTTGTCTATCAGTCTAATTACAAAGGATTTACAGTGTCGGGCGATTTTTGTTCTATCTTCTCTTGTTTTTCAGGACATCCTTACAGGCAACATGATTGGGCGTGTCTATGAGTAAGGAGGCCTCTATCGCCTCAGTCCGACTCCCTTTGCTGGTGTGAGATGAGACGAGGATAATAATTTGTTTATTCCATAGAACCCTAGGCTCTCTTATATATAGGCCAGTGGGTAAATTACATAGGAGGTTAACATAAAAAGGAAAAATATAATAATCAATACATCAACTTCATAATATTCTCTACACTCCTCCTCAAGATGGAGCATAGATGTCAATCATGCTCAGCTTGGAAGAGCATCTCTGGAATGGTCCTCTGAGTAATGGCTTGGTGAAGATATCCGCAGTCTGATCCTCTGAACTCACGTGTGATGTAGCAATCAGACCCTTCTGGATCATATCTCTCGTGTAGTGGCAATCTACCTCAATATGTTTTGTTCTTTCATGAATGCTGGATTATTTGCAATGAATAAAGCGGCTTGATTATCGCACTGTAGCAGCATGGGTAAAGGCACATCTATGTGCAAGTCTACCAGTGCTTGCTTGTGCCATGGCCTTGTATTCAGATTCAGCACTAGATCTAGCCACAACAGTTTGCTTCTTACTTTTCCAACAAACGAGGGAGCTACCCACAAAAACTGCAAAGCCTGAAGTAGACTTGCGATCCTTAGGACACCTGCATAATCTGCATCTGCACATGCCGAAATAGATAGATCCGTGTCCTTTTTAAATAGCAATCCTGAGCCTGGAGAAGACTTTAGATACCTTAGTATCACATATATGGCATCCATATATATCTGTCTTGGCTGTTCCATGAATTGGCTCACTCGACTCACTGCAGAGGCAATATCAGGTTGAGTTATAGTAATGTAAAGAAGCTTACCCATCATTTCTCTATATCTTCTCTTATCGACCTCTTCAGTATCGTTGTCATATAGCTTCATGCTGGGATCCATAGGAGTGCTCGAAGGCCTACATCCATCCATGCTTGTTTCAATCAGCAAGTCTGTAATATATTTCCTTTGGGTCATTACAAGACCTTGTGCATTCCTTGCAAACTCCAGCCCTAGAAAATATCTCAGTGTACCAAGGTCCTTTGTGACAAACTGACTGCCCAAGAAAGATTTTGCCATTTCTATTCCCTGAGCACCATCTCCTGTGACAAGGATATCATTAACATATAGCATTATTACAACAGTACCTCTAGAAGTTCTCTTAATGAACAACGAGTGATCCACATTCGACCTTTTGAACCCCTGTCGTTCAATAAGATGGGATAGCTTCTGGAACCACGCCCTTGGGCTCTGCTTAAGGCCATATATCGCCTTGTGAAGTCGACACACCATATGATTCTCCCCCTCAGCAGCGAAACTCGGTGGCTGCTGCATGTAGACTTCTTCCTGCAGATCACCGTACAAGAAAGCATTCTTCACATCAAGCTGAGATATCGACCAGTCACATACCACAGCAACAGATAGAATAATGCGAAGAGTAGAATGACGAGCCACTGGAGAGAACGTATCCATATAGTCCACACCATATGTCCGAGTAAATCCTCTAGCTACCAGTCTCGCCTTGTACCTGTCAAGCCTCCCATCTGCATGATACTTTACTGTGAACACCCATCTGCAGCTTACAATAGAGGCACCAGAAGGAGAGGGAACCATGCTCCAAGTGTCCCGAGATCGTAAAGCAGCCATTTCTTCTTCCATAGCCAAACACCAACAATTAAATTGAAGTGCATCCTGATAAGTCCGTGGAATGTCCACGGAAGCCAAAGCCACATCAAATCTCTGGAAGTCCCCTGTGAGTCGATGAAAGGAGACCAGTGAAGCCAGGGGATATGACGCGCAAAACCGTTTTTGCTTCCGAATGGCAGTAGGTACATCAAGAGTATCATCCACTGTGCTCGGCGGTGCACATGCCTGCTCCAAAGAAGAATCCTGCAAAGGCACACTATCCGATCCATCTCTAGTAGGACCATCTGAACATACCTGAGGCGTGATGGATGATTGACGGGCATCTTGAACAGTACCAGACCGGCATGTGTAGAATTTGGGAAATGGTACGATAGGTGGTTGTGGTGGAGGTGGTGGTGGCAACGGTGATGGCATAGTTGTGGGTGTGACCGCTGGTACATGGATGGACAGAGGAGGACTCACAGTAGGAGGAAGAGGAATGTAGACCGCATCATCGGATGTGGAGGGTGTCAAGCTGTCTCCTGCAGGAGAAAAGTACATAACAGACTCAAAAAATGTAACATTAGCACTGACGAAATACTTTTTGTTTAAAGGATCATAACAACGATAACCCTTCTGAGTCCGGGAGTAACCTACAAAGACACACTTGACAGCTCTGGGTGAGAGTTTGTCAAGTCCAGGAGACATGATGAACAAAAGCAACAGCTCCAAAAACGCGGGGAGTGAGAGAGAACAATTCCTTCTCAGGGAAAATAATGGAGAGAGGAATTTTCTCACCAAGGGCCGACGATGGCATACGATTAACGAGGTAACAGGCCGTAAATACAACATCCCCCCAGAAAGAGATAGGTGTACAACTCTGTATGAGCATGGTACGAGTGATATCAAGTAGATGACGATGTTTTCGTTCTGCCACTCCATTCTGTTGAGATGTGTAAGGGTAGGTGGTTTGATGAATTATCCCTTTAGACGAGAAAAAATGAGAGAGCGAGCGAGTGCAAAACTCCAAGGCATTATCCGTACGCACATATTTGACATGGGAAGAAAAAACAGTGTGCATCTCTATTATAAGATTGCGAATAACATCCCCTGCTTCAGATTTATTTTTCAATAAAAAGACCCAAGACACACGAGAAAAATCATCAACCACTACAAGATAGAACCTGTGTCCCTGATGATCGGGAACACGACTCGAACCCCAAATATCAATATGAAGTAATTCAAACGAGGAGCTACTGCTCCAACACTGACGACGAGGAAAGCTAGCTCTGTGATGCTTTCCCAACTGACAAGCTTCACAACAGAACGACGAATTGGGAGGAATCTGAGGCAAGAGATGACGCGTCTTCTGTAGCGGGAGGTGACCAAAACACAGATGCCGGATATAGGGAGAACCAGATCCGGATGAGTAAGAAGAGACACCAGCTATGAATTCTGGACCAGACGATAGAGACCATCCTGCTCAGAACCACAACCAATCTCCCTGCTCGTTAATATGTCATGAAAGATAAGGGAAGATGGGTCAAATATTGCGCGACAATCCAAATCCTTCGTAATTTGACTAATAGACAACAAATTCATGGAGAACTCATGAGCATATAGAACATTATGCAAATGCATGGATGGTGATAAGGTAATCTCCCCCTGTCCAACGATGGGGGAACGAGTTCCATCAGCAATAATCACTGATCGCCCAGGTGGAATAGTCCTCTATGACTCAAGTCTATCTCTGTCACGACAGAGATGATGTGTTGCATCGAGTCCATAATCCAATCGGATATATTATGAGAAGGTGCAAAGGCAGAAGCGCTACCTGAAGTACTAGCAGAGGTAGAAGAACTGACCATTGCTGAAGCGGCAATGTCGGAACCACTACCCTGGGAATCTGCAGATGTGTGAGGCATAATATTGCGCAAACGCGCCACAAGCTCCTTAAACCTGTGATCTGGAGTAGAAGCCGATGGAGAACTAATATGCTCAGCTACCCGCGCTGAAGCAGGAAACCTATGCTTAGGATAGCATGTCTCCTCAGAGTGCCCTGTGCGGTGGCAATACGAACACGGCTGGCGAAAGCGACCTCCCCGACCACGGAATGAAGACTGACCACCTCGCCCTCGGGATGCAGCCATCGCCGAAGGAGGTGGAGTAGAAGAACTGGAGGAGACAGAGATGCGACTCAGCCTTCTATAGACATCCTCCATCGGAGGAATAGTAGCATCAGCAAATATCTGTGATCTTGCCGCGTCATATTCAGGGTCAAGTGCCGCAAGTAGTACCCCGACTATAGTTGCATTCCCGAAGGTCTTCTGCTGCTCGGGCGTCGCCGTGAGCGGAATAGTGCTGTAAAGTTTCTCGAACATCCCCCTCAGAGACGTATACAACGAAAGTAGGGGCCGACCATTCTGCTTCATCGTGAATATATCATGTTGTAGCTGTAACATCTTCGTCTCATTGCGAACCTGCGAGTAGGTGGCAGCAAGTATGTCCCACATCGCCTTAGCGGTGGGCTGATGGAGAACATCATTGGCAATCTCCATAGACAATGTGCCAGACATTCAGACCTTGGCATAAGAGTCATCAGCCTCTCATAAGGCATAGATCCCAGTCTTCTCCACCGGTTCATCTTCCGTAAGAATGTGCTTCTTACCACTGGACTTCATGAGGCTCATGAACTGCATCGCCCGGAGCTCATAGTTTGTCCCATCCATTTTGACAATTGGCGCATGACCTTTGAAAGCGCCGATGGAGGGCATATCATCCTTGTTATCAGACATGGCGGTGGAGATGAAGAACTAGGATATATAGACCAACAAATGATTGTCTACATCAACTGAGTTGGATTTGAGTGCACATGTAGACCCTATGCACTCAAATCCATCGACAAAGAGGTCGGCGAGAGAAGAGGCGCAGGCTGGACTGGCGGGCTGCCAGCGTGAAAAAAAGGGACCGGGGAGGGTTGCACGGCGGGAGGCGGCGACGCTGGATGCCCCTGCGGGAGGGCTGGTGGGGCGGCGGCGCTGGAGGTTTGAAGAGGCGACGCGGAGGGCTGGGAGGGGACTTGCGGCGCTGGGGGCTAGGTTACCGGGCGACTGGAGTGACGGCGAGAAGAGGGGGGTTGGGGGTGGGGGGCGGTAGGGGTTTAGGTTTAGGGTTTCGTTAAGTTGAAATGGAAATTTTGAAGAAATTCAGTGGATTTCGTTAAAATTGAGGCCATGGTTGTGGAAAGGTTATTCACCCTTGAAATTAAGATTGCCTACGTGGATAGTGAGGCAAGAGCCCTCTGGTTATCAAGGAGGCTCAAGGGAAAGTGTAGATTAGGCTCCGAAAGTATGTGTTTGATGTGTAGTAATGGCGAGGAGGATGTATATCACTTGTTCGTTAAGTATGGAATGCAAATGCGATTTGGAGAGAGTTGAACATCTTGTGACTTGATGCAATGGGAGTGGACACCTTTTGGGTGAGTTTCAGATCATGCGTAATGGGAGTGGGGTGCGGAGCAAGTCGATAAGATGCATTAGGATAGGAGCTGGCCAGTTACCGTTGTTTGGGCTATTTGGTGTAAGAGAAACATGGTCTTCTAGAATGGAAGGTATTATGTGGAGAACACGAACGATACAAAGGCATTGTACATGTCGTGGATACACTTAATTCTCTGAGATTGTCTTTGTAAAAGGTTGTGGGTATGTTTTTTCCTCTGATCTTATGAATAAAACCTGGATTCATGCTGGATAACCATTCTTTAGTTTCTGTTGAGATATTAGTTATCTTTTATATGGTTTATGTAATTCCTATTTTCTGTCTTCTTCTTGTAATTTTCCTAACATGTTTCTCTCTTATAGAAGAGAACCCTAAGGCTTCTCAATAATGCAATTATCATTCTTTCATCTCCACACGGTATCAAAGCAACGGTCATAGACCAGGGTTCTGACCTAAATCCCGCTGTCACCTACAACCCTAAGCTGCAGGTATGCACGCGCGGGGCTTTCCCCTTGTCTCTAGGTTTGTCGTGCTGCTGCTCCTGTCCCCAAGGGACCAGTGCCATGTAGTGTTGCAAAAGTCGGTCGACTAGGCCAACTAGTCGGCTCGACTATGCGACTCGGGTGGGTACCCGACTCGAATAGGCAAACTCGGCCTATAGTCACTTGAGCGCGACTATTCGGGCATGTAGTCAGTCTAGGCGGTTGACTTTTGCTTAGCAGAACCTGACAATCGGATCGGGGTATAGAGTTAAGGGGTTACTGTTATACAGTAACCCTCATTCAACTCGATCAAACACCCCCCTAGTACGCGATACCCTACCCTTTCAGTCTTTAGCGCGTCGCTTCGCCTCCTCCAGTGCCTCGCCGCCGCCGCTTCCATCGCCTAACTGCATCACCTTCATCCCTACCCTCCAGCGTCTCCTTACACTGCCCCGATCTCTGAATCACGGTATTAGGTTAGGTTTTTAATTTTTTGTTTTTACTTCTATTTCTGTTCTAATTTTCTTGGGTTGACGACGTTGAACTTAAATGTTATTGTTAGCAAATAACAATGTTAGGTTAGGTTTTCTTCATTTTTTTAATTTTTGCTTAGGTTGATCTTAGATGTTATTGCTTAGATTTGCTTAGGTTGATCTTAGATGCTATTATTAGGATATATTTTCTCTTCTAATTTACAGGTTGATCTTAGATGTTATTTCTTAGATTTTCTTTTCTAGTTTTGCATTGTTAGGTTTGGGTTTCTTCTAGTTTGTTATTTTATGTTAGGAGTAAAAATACTATTTTTCGTGATGAAGGCATGTTGGGTATCTTACATGTAAAATTACTTTATTGTCTTAATACAACCTAAATGTTCGTTAATTTAGATACTTCTTGTTGATTTTCATGATGGTTAGGTAACTTAGGTACTTCAATTTGTGAGTTTAGTTATCTTTGTTTTTGTTGATTGGCTAACTTGTAAGTTTGATTAGCTAGTAACTTGTAAGTTTGATTAGCTTTGTATTTGTTGATTAGTAACTTGTGAGTTTGTGACTATGTAGATGGATACACTTCCAGCGAATGTCACTTTTGGTAGCGACTCATTGTTTTACGTGCCGACATGATCAATTGATCCTGCATGGCAATATGATTGTCAACCTTTCGAACCGTGCAGATCCGGATATGGTTACTTGCATATTGTGCAAGAAGGTTGTCAAGGGAGGTATGTACATGTTCAAGCAACATCTAGCACACCGAAGAAGTAATGTGGCTGCATGTCCCAAGGTGGATGAAGAGACGAAGAAGATGATGGTTGCATACCTTGATATCGTTGCCAGGAAGAAGAGCTAGAAAGCCCCTGATGTTCAAGAGATGAGAGAGGAAATTGATATCATTGGAGATCACGAGTATTCGACTCCTTGGAGCAGAATGTCACAGTGGAAGGGTCATCATGTCGGATGACTATAAAAGATGCATTCTTTAAAGATCATCGTGATATGGTTAACCCGTATATAGCCAACTGGGCATATACATCGACGATTCCTTTTAATACATGACTACGAAGCCCTTAATGTAGATGGTGGAGGCGATTGAGAAGTACGGACCTGGAATAAAGACTCCCACAAGGTATGCGCTTAGTGGTCCTCTTCTGAGAAGGCGGTGAAGAAAATGCGTGATGACTTGCAATGTCATCGTGATACATGCAAGCCAGCAGGATACTCTTTGATGAAGGATGTGTGGACGGACATGCGTGGAAGGAGCATCATCGATTTTTGTGCCAATTGCACCTTGGTTAATTTATTTTTGAAGTCCATAAATGCCTCAGAGATGGGGCTCACACTGCAGAATACATCTTCAAGCTGGTGGAGGAGTGTCTTAATGAAGTAGGTGTGGATAATGTGGTTCAGATTGTGGCAGATAATGCATCCGCCAATGTATCAACGGGGAAATTGTTGCTCACCAAATATTCGCAGATTTGGTGGACACTGTGTGCTGCGCACTCCATTGATCTTGCTTTGGAGGACATAAGCAGAGAGACGAAGGTGATGAGTGCAATCACAAAGGCAAGAGGTTTACGGTGTTCATCTACTCTCACACCAAAACACTAAGCTTGATGCGCAAGTTCACCAGCAAGAGGGACATTGCAAGGCCCGACCAAACAAGATTTGCAATCACTTTTCTCACTCTTGAGAGTCTTAATGACAAGAAAGACAAGCTTAGATTGATGTTTTCCTCAGAAAAGTGGAGGAACTGCAAATGGTACAAGACCAAGAAGGGAGAAGCAACGAGTTCCGGTGTATTCAACCCTACATTCTGGAACCACACCGCACATGCCGTCCGAGTTTTCACTCCATTGATTCGTTTATTGCATGTGGTTGATGCAGATCGACGCCCGTCCATGGGCTTTGTCTATATAGGGCTTGAAGAGGCCAAACGGGAGATAATTGCATCATTTAATAGTGTGGAGTTGTCTTATAATTTTTTTGTGGATGCTATTACCTGCAAGACCAAAGGGAGGCTCGATACTCCATTGCATCTAGCAGCTTATGATCCAGATGTTGTGGTTTGGAAAGGGTTTAAGGAGTGCGTGGAAAGATTTTATCTAGATTTGGATATACAAGATGCAATTACTTGGGATGAGCTTCCGTCATACAGACTTGATCGTGGAGATTTTGGCAAACCTTTAGCTGTGAGACAAAGGATGATTAATAACGACAATTTTGATCCAGGTATTCCATCCTCTGGCCATTCCTCTCTTCGACAAGCCTTCTTTATTATATTATATTGACCAATTCTCTATTTAAATAACTAATTGGTGGTATAATCATGGAGATGACATGCCTCATTTGAAAGCCATTGCCATCAAGATCTTGAGCTTGACGTCTTCATCCTCCGGATGTGAGCATACCTGGAGTACATTTGACTCAGTAATGACTCCATTGCATCCACCAAATTTGATTAGTAAATTAATAATTGGTATAAATTTAAAGTTTATATTTTAATCTTTAGATCTATACCAAGAAGAGAAACATGTTGGAGACGAAGAAGCTGAATGATCTTGTATACGTGTGTTTCAATTCAAACCTGCAAGAACGTCGAGTTGAAAAAGAAAGACATCCTCTTTCATCTCGTGATCGTGCACACATGGCTGATTGGACCGGAGGTGTTGAAGCTCGTGACGAGGATGTTTTTCCAGGGTTCGGATTGACATGGGGTGTTGTAGCACATGCTAGTGGTGCTGAAGGAAATTTGGAACCGAGAAGGAGCCAACGAGGCGAAGGGGCAAGAGAGCTTCATCTTCAAGCTCCAATGCTACGCCGATGAATGAGAATGAGGATGAGTTACATCTTGAGGATATAGAAGAAGAAGATGATGATGATGATGAAGATGATGAAGATGAAAAGATAGACTTGGATGATGACATTGATGATTAAGTCGATGGACTTGTCTCATTTTCCATTTGTATTATTTTTTGGGCATGTTGTTTGTGTTTTTGAACATTTGCTTGTGCTATGTACCAAACATTTTATTCTTAACTTGCTTCATTTTTTCTTCTCTTGCTATGATTTTTTAAGCTATTGCTAAATATTGAAATTGCTAAATACATGAATATAAATGAGAGTACACATATTAAAATTTGATTTATATATTTAAAATAATTAAAAAATTCAAAATCGACTAATGCACGACTAAATCCGATTAATCTCCCGACGGCCGATTAATCCTTGGTTAGTGACCCTGCCGACCGAGTACTGGCTGATGTTTCCTGCAACCTTGGCACCATGCCCTTAGCAGCAACCAACCCTAGATTGGCTGCCACCAGGTCACCAGTGACTATCAACCACATCGCCATGCCCTTAGCGACCATCCAGCAGCCGTCGCAAGCCATTGCGGTGACCCACCTCGTCGTCGTAAGGCCCTAACGGGGCTTGACCTAGCACCATCGGGTCATATTGTTGCCTCCTAGAAATTGCCAACTCCTATGATCTTCCACGTACGACCTCCCTTCACACCACAAGGCCCCCATTTCTCTGATCAGAGGCCTGATCTGATCTGGAAATGGTCTGATTTTGACTGAAAACGTGATTCTAGACCTATAATTCCCGTTTTCAGGCTTTAGTACACATCAAGGATTGACGAGGATGGTTGTATGAGTTTACACGTACAACCAATCCCCCATATGATAGTGTGGACTTGCTCAGATCAGTCTACTTCCCTAGTCAAGTTCCGTTTTCGACCATTCTTCCATCATTTTAGATAACGAGGGTGTTATTTTTTCGTCATCCGACGTCTTCAAGGGTTCGACTCCCAAGCCTCAGGTATGTCATGAACACATTATTTCTATTGATGGTGCTACTGAGTTGTTTGTGCAACAGGGTTCCCTACAAGATGAGCAGGTGCCCTCTCAAGAGGGAAACTTACAGATTCATGACATGGCAGATGATATTGATGTGTCGATTGCTCTGCGAAAGCAGAAATGCACGTGTGCTACATATCCTCTTGTCGCCTATGTTTCCTTGAGCAGTATGTTAGACGATTTCAAGAGGTTTACCTTGGCACTATCAGCCATAGAAATACCACGGACATATCATGAGGCTATTGAGGCAGTCAATGGCGTCTAGCCATAGAGGAGGAGATGGACAAGCTTTAGTCCTGTGGCACTTGGAGTCTTGTTTCAGCTCCAGTTGGTGCATCCGTTGTTGGGTGCAAGTAGGAGGTGTTCACTATGAAGCACAGTGCAGATGTTAGTGTAGATCGCTATAAGGCAAGACTTGTAGCACGTGGGTTTACCTAAACATATGGGGTGGACTATCATGGTACTTTTTCTCCAGTTGCCGGACATTCTACTTTACGTATCCTTTTATCTGTTGATGTGACACGAGATTGACCCCTCTACCAGCTTGATGTGAAGAATGCCTTTCTATATGGTGATCTACAGGAGGAGGTCTACATGTAGCAACTACCTGGGTTCGCTGATGAGGGGCAGTGTCAGAAGATTTGCAGGCTACACAAGGCTATTTATGCCCTTAAGCAGACTCCACGAGCATGGTTCCAGAAGCTCTCGGCTTGATAGAGCAACAGGGGTTTGTGCGACCGACTGCTAGTTACTCTCTGTTTATGCACATGACTCGTAGAGGTACAATTGTCATTCTTGTCTATGTTTATGATATTATTGTTACATGGGATGACGAACATGGCATTTAGGTTGCCAAGGATTTCCTTGGAAGTTTAAGGCTTAAGCTATATCATGATATATTAGAATCAACAGGTAACTGATATATCGTTGATACAATTGATATTTTCCCTTCCAAGGCTATTTTCTTCACAAAATTAGGCCGATTTGGGTGATATGGTGTCGATATATCGACGATATATCATATCAACAAGTAATCGATACCGATATTACCTACCTTGTTCCTAGGACAAGAGTTTGTGACCAAGGACCTTGGTAGTTTATGCTACTTCCTTAAACTGGAGTTTGCCAGGAACCAATGAGGTCTTGTGATGAACCAAAGGATGTACGTTACATACTTCTTTCTAAGACAAGCATGTCAGATTGCAGACCTGTCACTACTCCTATGGACCTGAGCATTAAACTCTACGATGATGACACTCAGGAGGTCAACAAGCGGAGGTACATGGAGCTTATTAGGAAGCTCATGTATGTGACGATTACCATGCCAGATATATCCTTTGTCATGAGCAAAGTGAGTCAGTTTATGGAACAACCCACACATGCACATATGGATCCGTCAATATGATTCTGTGGCATCTGAAGACATCACTTGGCACTGGACTTCTATTCAACAGAGGTACATCCCTTTCAATTACATCATGTGCAGATGCATATTATGCTGGGTCTCCCAAGGATAGGAAGTCTACTTCAGGCTTTGCAATGTTCATAGGGAATTCCCTGGTATCATAGAAGAGCAAGAAGGAGAATGTGGTTGACAGGTTTAGTGCTGAGTCAGAATACATGGCCATGGCGTAGGCTAGCTTAGAAATGATGTGGGTCAGATCTGTTCTTATTGAACTGACTATCGAGGTGCCTCTTCACATGCACCTCCAATGCGACAACCAGGTTGCTATGTTCATTGCAAACGACCCTGCCTTTCATGAGAGGACCAATCACATAGAGGTGGATTGTCACTGCAGTCGTGACTCGTGACATGATACAAAAGGGTCTCATCCCCAGTATTCACGTCAGCTCTGTAGACCAACCAACAAATGTACTTATAAGGCTTTAGCCAGAGGGCCTTACCGGAGATGTTGCTCCAAGCGGAGCGTGATTGATATCTACACTTCGGTTTGAGGGGGAGTGTTGAGACATTAGTTATCTTTTATATTGTTTATGTAATTTCTATTTTCTTTCTTCTTGTAATTTGCCCAACATGTTTCTCTCCTATATAAGAGAACCCTAGGGCCTCTCAGTAATGCAATTTTCATTCTTTCATCTCCACATTTTCTAAACAACTAGTTCGCAGAAAAGATTCCTTTGGTAGGGTTCTTGTAAAACTGGGGGGGGGGGGTGTTGTTTTTGTTGAAATGATATAAGGTTCGTAGGCTCATGGAGGATGGAGGTCTTGGGGTGATAGACACTTTCTTTTATAGGTGTTATGGTTTTTTGTAAATGAAGATGACTTTTTTGAGAACACAATATGCATCTATTATGGTTGCACTTTGGATCCAGAGGCAAGGGCTAGCCTACCTCTACTAAGTCTGTCTCTATCCATGACGGGGAGTTGTATGGATTATCTTTATAATATTTGATTTCCTGTACCAGAACTGGGAGAAGGATCACATTTTTCTTTTCTGGTTTTATGATCGGATGTAAGCTAACCAGATTAGGGATTGGTGCTTTGTTTAATGGATTTTACAGTTAACTTCAATGTAATAGTGACATTTTATTGATCTATCAAGACATTGCCCGATTTTTACTTCAAACTTCATTGATATTGGATTTGATGATTATCTTGACGTCTTTTCACGATTGAGGGGCACAAACGATTGCTTTTTGTTAGATGGCTGCCTGCCCTAGCTGATTTTAATATGCTTCAGGATTGCGAATGCATTTGGGTGGTTAAAGCCTCGAAGAAGGTTAAGTTTGTTTTTTGGTTTTTCAGATGTAGGTGGTTGGTGACGAAAGTCTACATGAGGTGGTGGGCTCTTGAGAGGCACAACTTGCCACATGTACACTACTGAGGATGAAGATATTGATGGTCTTTTCTTCCACTTTTCTTTTGCAAAGGAGATCCGGAGGAGGTTTGGATCAGCATGTCATCTTTTGATACCTTCTTGCACAACCACTGAGAGGGTAAAAATAATGAGAGTGGCTCAATGTACATGTAAAAGGTGAAGCATTAGAAGCCATTTGCGGTAATTTGAGCTATCATGTTGCAGAGAAATTGGGATACCTTCACGTCAGCCCTCCTTATGTTGAAAATTTAACCGGCTTGATGTCTCATTATTTGAGATCTTGGGATGAAGCAATGCGATATTGTGTTGTAATTCGTTACCCTTTTTAATGAAATTTTGTGGATGATCACAAGCTATAGTGATTATCCTTTAGCCATTACGATTACATAAACTCTATTTATTGGATAATCATGAGTATTTTTATTTGATGCAAGTATTAACAACTTTTACTTTGATTATGAATGAGTTGACTAATCACATTCATGATGAGATACTTTGGTGTATATTGTTCACCGATGATATTTGTTGATTGATGAGACAAGAGATAGAGTAAATGAGAAACTGGAGGTTTGGAGACATGCCTTGGAGACTAAAGGATTTTCTATAAGTAGGTCTAAGACTGAATATGTGGAGTGCACATTTGATTAAAACAATGGTGAAAGATTCGAGATAAAGATTGGATACGATATCATTCAAAAGATAGATTCTTTTAGATACTTCCGATCTATTTTGCAACATGATGAAGAAATTGATGGAGATGTTACTCATAGAATAAATGCAGGTTGGCTAAAGTGGAGAGGAGCCTCTACTGTTCTTTTTTATAAGAAAATCCTTTTGAAAGTCAAATGAAAGTATTACATAGCAGCTATAAGACTTGCTTTGCTATGCTCCATGGATCAAAATGTTGGCCTGTGAACCATAGACATGTGCAAAGAATGACAATAGTAGAAATAAAAATGTTAAGGTAGATGTGTGGTCATACATGAAAAGATCGGATTCAATATGATGCGATCAGAAGGAAAGTTAGTGTAGCTCCGATGGAGAATAAGATGGAAGAAAACTGCTTAAGACGATTTGGCCATTTGCAAAGGTCGGTTGATGCACTAGTTAGAAGATGCGAGATTTGAGATGTTGAGCCAGTTAAGAGAGGGTGAGGAAGGTCCAAGAAGTGTTGGAAAGAGACTATCCGAAGGGATCTTAGTTATTTGGATTTAAGTCCGGGATGACCCAAAATAGATCTCAATGGAGGCAAAAAATATATGTAACCGACCCTACTTAATTGTGGAAAAAGGCTTTGTGTTGTTGCTGCTGCAAGTATTAACAATTTTATTGAAGTCTTTAGGTACTATTTAGCTCAGATTATACTACGTAAACCACTGTTGAAAGAATGTCTGTCATTGGGTTGGCAAATTTCAGCTAAAATATCATTTAAGTAGTGTTCTGACCTCGATTGTTCCATGTTACAATTCAATCTAGCACAGTTTTGGCTTGATGACTGATTCAGTTTTAAGCATCGGCATGGTAGCGATGGATCTGGGCGAATGACCTCACTTAATATGAATGAGAGCTTGTGGTTTTTTTTCTCTTTTCCTCATCCATGTTTTCTTATCTCACCACCCTCTCCCCTCCATTATTGCTGTTATAGGTGCGATTCTTGTTGAGTGCACACTCATCGATGCGTCTTCTTGTGTGGGTGCATGTGTGTATCTCATGTGTTTATCCCTGTGTTTCACTCGATGTATTAATATCTTTACCTCTAATTTTATTTAACACTAAAAACTTGACTGTCAGACATGCCATATCGGCCCTATCCAGGGGAGTGCCTTTGTAGTCCTGAATCTCCTAATTGACCCCAAGGTTGGCTGGGGTGATTATGTTGTCTATTTTGACTATATGTTTTTATTTTAATTGTAGTTTTTTTAGTCGATTTGTTTAAAGTTGGATACTGGGGTGACCTGAGAACCACTAGTTTCCATCCGGAAAAACTGTCAACCTTGAAGTTAGGCAGAGGAAGATGGTGTTAAGTATTGGATGCTTGCACAATTAATAGCTTATGTTGATAGTTTTGTGTGATTCAGCAGAGGGTGGCATCTTTCGTTGGAAAAAAAATGAGTTGGATTGAACTTGAGTAGAAGACGTATTTCCTACTTTCATGCATGTGAAAAAATTTGGTGTGAGGTCCTGATAAGAAATGAATGTTGATGCAGTTCTAGTCCTGAAGTAAATACTATAAATCGATCTTAAATAACAAGTCTCTCTATTTTGACCCGTAGAAGTATGGTGTTCTCTTAAATATTTGACCCAGTTTAACTCTGTGTATTTATATATCTGAATGCATTAGCTTTTACACCTTGGCTTGGTTTTGACTTGTATTTTTTGGTGCTGCCTTTCTTGATTCCAGCTTCTATATAGCTGCACCATTATCAATCTTTTGCTCAGCTCGCCTAGAGTCTTCGCAGTACATAAAAAGCTTGTCTGAAGTTGTGGGCAGATGCCCAACAGGACTGAGTTGGCCTAATTATGTGAAGCCTCTAATAAAGTTGGGTTGGTTCCAATGGATTGGTGCGTCAGTCTTTATTTGGGGTTCTTTGCATCAATTTCATTGTCATTCTATACTTGTAAGTTCTATCTCACATCTTTCACTGTAATATGTTCATTTTATATTCCAATCGCAATTTTTGAGCTTGTGTTCCATCATGCATCTTTTTTTAAAGAAAGAAGGGCATGCACCCAGATCGATGCCCACCCTAAAAATATATTAGCAAGAGTAACTGTCCAGCTTACAAAATCCAAGACTTAAGAAGAGTTTTGGCATGTTGTACCATATTTTCAACATAAAACCTCTCATTGCGAAATATAACTCCATTACGAGTCAACCAAATGACCTACACAACCAAGAGACATTTCAAGTGTTTGCCGAACGACATGAACATAGTAGTATCAACGGGAGATCACAAATTCTCCAAGGACGAGAAATCAAGCCACTCAATAGAAATCTACCTGTACAATTTCTAAGCCCAATCACCATGTCAAGAACAAATGTTATCTTCTATATTCTAGTGTATCATCACATAACACGTATGCCACATCAGTATTATGAGAGAATTTTGCCCCATAACGTTATCATAAGTTGACTAGCCAAATAAGCACATTCACTATTAGTCACTTTAAACCTCCAAATCAATTTGCTCAAGTTGCTGCAGCTTGCCAGGATTAAACATTTTTGGAACAGACAAGGACCTATATTCCTTTTTGTTCGAGAAGTTCCGTCCTTCCAAGTCCCGGCTAATAGATGGCCCCTCGATGAAACCAAGTTCCCCATCATTTTCATGATTTCATCTAGTCCTACAGTCTTTGTTCAGAGAAACCCCATCAAAAAGTGTGGCACCATGCACATCTGCGTATACCTCCGTAACACTCATGTCCCGATCAGATGTCGGTACGAAAAGCTTCGGTAGGCGATCACATCGCCATCTAGTCATCAATAAAATCTAAAAGAGCTCCTATCTCCAAATACAGGCCATATCCAATCAGACAACTTAGATAGAATAGAACACATATCTTTTAGGACATTGTAGGTGAAGAATTTGAGGCAGAATAGAAAGCTATGCTGAGATGCTATATCTGCCTTTCACCAATCTGCAAAGAAAATCAACCATAATTACCAACATATTCGCTACAATGATTAAAAGAAGAGAAGCAAGTGGGCATCCTTGCACGACTGCCCCTTTTGGCTAGTAGAAACTTCTTCTTCAGATATACTCACCAAAATCGAATATGATGTGGTACGATGCATCTCTTCATCCATTTGATCCGTGCCTAGAAAATCGCTCCTAAGTCCTAACTCCTAACAACTGAGGCCCACAGAAAATGCCAATCGTCACAATCATAAAATTTAGAAAAGTCAACTTTCCAGAGCTTGCCCTTGTATGTTGACATTTCCAATTGACCATCCCTGTAACTATCACAAGTCTATCAGTCATCTGCCTATTTGGAATAATTTTTGTTTGCACAGGATATATAATACCGTTCATGTAAACATATATTATTTACTTATGTACCTTTTTGTTATTTCTCTTTCCCATTGGACACTTTATGTAATTTACCCATAGGCTACTCTCCTATATAAGAGAGCCTAGGGTTGATGGAATAAACATGTTCTCTTATTTTCCCAACATGGTATCAGAGCGACGGTCCTAGACAAGAGTTCTCGAACCAAAGAAACCCTAACCCTAACCCCACCATCGAGCCCTTCTCCCTCCGCGCACCGCCGATCTCGCGTCTCGGCTTCCAACGCATCGTCAATCTCGCGCATCGGCCTCCAGCGCCTGCGCTCGCGTTTGCGCCTCCCGCGCGCTTCGCCTGCGCCTACGCCGCTCACGCTTGCGCCTGCGCCTCTCGCGCGCGCCTGCTTTGCGTGTGTTATACGTCTCATGCGCGCACTGCGCCTTCCGACCTTCGCATAAGAGTCATCAGCCTCCCAGGAGGCATAAATCCCAGTCTTCTCTGTCGGCTCTTCCTCGGTAAGAATATGCTTCTTACCATTCGACTTCATGAGGCTCATGAACTGCATCGCCTAGAGCTCATAGTTCGTCCCATCTATCTTTACTATTGGCGCTGGACCTTTGAATACGCCTATGGAGGGCATATCGATCTTGGATTCTGACATATTACCGGAGATGAAGAACTAGGGTTTGTAGACAAAGGAACGGGTGTCTACACAAACCGCATAGGATTTGAGTGCTTATGTAGACTTTACGCACCCAAATCCATGGATATGGCGGAGGGGGTGGCTAAGACAAAGGCCGGAGGAGGTGACCGGCGCCGGCTAGGGTGAAGCCGGCGGCACGGGGGCGACGATCCGGGTGGGGGTGGGAGGCAATGCTGCGCGAGAGGGCGGTACGGGAGGCGGCGCCGAGGTAGGGCGGCGCGGGAGGCGGCGGTGAGAAGAGAGAGAGAGAAGGGGGGTGGAAAAGAGCCTAGGGTTTTGGCTCTGATACCATGTTGGAAAAATAAGAGTTGTTGTTTTTCCAGGGAACCCTAGGGTCTCTTATATAGAGAAAACCCATGGGTAAATTACATAAGACGGAATATAGAAAAATAAAAACACAAACGGTACACTGACTACATAACTCTCTCTACACCTCTGTTGAGGTGGCAGGCGCAGCTACAGTAAGAATGTTAATTTCTTAATTTTTCTATGATGGTACGAAGCTTACCATTAATTGTTGGTCTAAAATATCTAAGTTTTTTTTATAAAAGACTGATTTTAACCCATTTTTCTTGGTTTTGATATGCCTTGAGTCCTAACCATCTGACTCCAGTTGAAGAACCATCATATGCACCCCCTCCTATCGTACCTTACCCCGACGAGACGTAGGTCTCCCTGTAGGGGCCGGGGGGGGGGGGGGGGTCTAGGGGGGAGGAGGTGTGCTCTCCCCTACCAAGGTGTAGGGGCAGCGCCTCCGATGACTGTACTATTTCTATTTAGGTATATGGATCTGTTTGTATCAGAGATCCGTAGGTATGAGAATAGTATATAAACTCCCTCAAGGTTAGGTCTCTTTGTATCCTTTGTACTTTCTTTTTTCTGCACATAATGAAAATCAATCGTAGGCGAGACTGAGGGGGGTGGGGGGAGCCGTTGTGCTCCCACTTGTGGGAGTGTAGGGGCAGCATTCCTGACGAATTTTATTATTATCTGTTCTATTTCTACCCAGGTTTATGGATCCGTTTGTATCTAACATCCGTTTGTACGAGTAGTGTATAATCTCTCTCAGGATTAGAGCTCCATGTATCCTCTGTACTTTATTCTTTCTCCACATAGTGAAAATCGAGAGACGTCGCCCAAGGATGTAGCCCAGTTACGGGAAAACCTTGTAAATCCGTGCCTTCGTGCTTGTCTGATTGATCGTTTGTATGTGTCCCGCTTCCGTGATTGGCAACACCTTTCTTTAGTCAATGTATGGTTCATATTTTGGTGTGAAGGGGAAAGCTCATCTATCTCATAGAGGGGCATGGGGATATCGAAATTTTCCGTTTGCAGTTGTGTATTGCATATTGCCTTTTTATTTTGAAGATTGATCATACAAAACCGTTACTTCATGTGATGCCAATTGATATGAAAATGTTGAATAATTCATGTTTATCTTCTCATTGATCTGAAATTGTTATGGCATTGTTAATTTAATTTCTGAATGCTCATCTTTTCAGGGATCAGTTCGGAGACAATCAGGGGCTGGAATATATGTAATTGTCAATGGAGACTGGTTCGAATTAGTGTCTTGTCCTCATTATCTTGCTGAAATTGTATGTCTAGCTGTTTCATTGGGCTTCGTTTCTATTTATTAATGAATTTTTTGCATCTAGACATGCCTAATAAACAGCAACTGAAAAGTCATTGTGGGAATTGAACACTTTATAAGTTTCATTTGTGCTTATGTCAGCTATTCTTTCTTAGAACCCAGAAGGATATAACCGAATAGATAGGTTTTGGATACCAGATTTGATCAGCTTTTTGGTCTGGCTGTAAAAAGATCCTTTATCAATACCTTGGCCTCTGATTAGGCCTGACCAAGTTGTATTCTTATAGAAGAAGCCCGACCTGTATGCTGGCACCTCCTTTTTATGTGAGGATATTCCATTCCATGCCCTATTTCATATGTTATACTCTGTTGGGTACATTTGCAAAGTAGCATCTGCTTGAATATATTTTAATCAATAGCTGGTTTAAGTTGAATCTTCCTCGAAGACAATCAACAATAATTTCTCTTAATCGCCTAATGTGAATAATTGCATGTTCTGTGCTTCAAGCTGACTGCTTTGTTTTTTATACCATAGATTTTCATAACTATGTGGAAAAATGTTGGCTCCAGATTTAATGCAAGAAAGATTGCATCTTAATTATTGCTCTCTCTTATTTGTGTTTGCTACCTTTGTTTCATTAAATACTATTTACCTCCTTTTTGTTGCTTTTCTCTCATGTATTATTCTACAAGCGTTGCCTTGCAGCATGCTAAATTCTCAATATGTGACTAAGGTTGTTGTCTTATCATGTGAAGAACAAGTGTAATGCGCATGTGATGAATTATTGATTCTTGTCTCTGTATCACGACATAATTAATATATTTCTGTATGCAGATTATATATGCTGGCCTTGTAGTGAGCTGCGGTGGGCTAGATCTTACCATGTGGCTTCTTTTTGCATTTGTGGTAACCTTTTAGTTTTTTTCTGGAACGGCAAGCTGCTCTATCTGCGTTTTAGTGATTTTGTTGCTCAGCATGTATTTCTCTGCAGGTGACCAATCTTGTCTTTGCTGCTGTAGAAACACACGAGTGGTACCTCCGGAAATTTGACAACTATCCATCTTCTCGCCACGCCATATTCCCATGGATTTTTTAGGCTGAGGCTACCAATAGACATTGTTGATGAATCGCAAGTTGAGGCAAGACTAAGTAGAAACAAGTAAAACTTGTAAAGGTTTCAGTTGTAGAGGTGTCTTGCAGAAAGTGATTGGTTACATCAAAGGTTGTAATGCAGTGAGTGCGCTACTCGAATGTTATCAATGTCTTGCATACTCTAATGAATATGACATATTTGTAGCAAAAAAACACAGAAATAAAGCGGGGATGAAAAATATAGTGCAAACATCTCTTAAAGTGACAATCCAGAGTAACGTGTCAGATATCGAATTCAGATGATTATACTCAAGGAGTAACCAAACAACTAAACAGTGTTGGGTTGCTGGAATAATCTCCTAAGGATAGCTATCCTTCTTTGAACAGATGGTTACGATGGTTGGAGTAGTGATAAATGTAGTGGGATGTTATGTTTTTGTGTTATATTCATTAAATGTTTTGATGTCAATTTTTTATTTAAATGTTGTTAGATATATTATGACAAAAAAATGTATGATCCATACAACTGACTCCAATCCAAGAATGTTAGAGCTGAGGATAGTCCAGAACCAAACAGTAGTATCTCATAAATAGTCAAATTACAGTATGGTAAATTAGCAATCACACAAGGAGGGAAGGTGTAAGTATTCAAAGAAAAACTTGGATGTAAAAGACTTTGCCAAATATGTTTATTTAGAAAATCATTACATTGCAGATTCGTAGAAATCCCAAATATAATCTCAAGAAATTTCAGATGAACAATCAATATAAATGATGTCAGTTAGAGCACAATATATATCCAGAAACATTCTTTAACTAATAAGAACTCAGGAAAAGAAAACTAACGTTTGTTTTTGCCACCTCTTGGATATTGAAACATGCAAAAGATTACGACTGCTTCACTAAACTATGCATTTTTTCCAAATAAGGATTGAGACAAAACTCAGTAATTAATTAATCAAAATCAGACTAACATACATAAAGGAAGGTGTGGAGAAAGATGAGAGAATGAATGACTTAGTTTATGCATGCGGTTTTGGATTTCTTATATAGTGTGAAATCCTAGAGTACCAAAAGAGTAAATTGCATGAAGGCCTAAAGGGTGTACTAGACTCAATAGAAGAGAAATAAAATGACTAACACTATCTCAAGATGGAGCATATTTATTGATCATGCCCAACTTGGAAGTCATCCGGGAGATGCATTTCTTTGGTAGTGCCTTCATGAAGATATCTGCGAGCTGAAGATCTGTGGAGATATGAATAGTGATCTTCCCTCCGTGTACTACATCTTAAATGTAATGACAATCAACTTCAATATGCTTAGTCCTCTAATGGAATACTAGATCGGTAGCAATGTATGTAGCGAACTAGTGGTCACAATATAAAGGTACATGAGTAGTAGTAGGAACTTCGATCTCCTATAGAAAAGAGACATGCCAGGTAATCTCACAAGTAGCTTGGGCAATTGATATATATTCTAGCTCCACTGGAAATCATTATAGTGCTTTACCATGTAACTAAGTTGCCATCAACAAACATGGCCTGACATGTAGTGGATTGTTGGTCCTCATGTGAACTAGCATAATTCGCATCAACAGAAGTGGTGGCATCAATGTGGCCATTGACCCATAGAAGAGGCCTCGCCCTCGAGATTCCTTTAAATATCAAATGATCAAAAGAACATCATGTCAATGGCTATAGAACGGTCTCTCCATGTGTTGGCTAGCTCTGCTCACAACATACAATATATCTGGTCTATTAACAGTAAGATAAAGTAATTTGCCCATTATGCTTATAGATCTTGTAGTATCCTCAAACTTAGGATCTATAGATGTAGAACGTTTTTGTAATTCTGTCAAGATGCTAAATGGTTTACAACCAAATAAAGCAGTTAATGTGAAAATCTGAGCTATACTTCCTCTGTGATAGATGTAGTCCCTCTGTAGTGTGTATCGCCTTAATGCCAAGAAAGTATCGGAGTTGACCAAGGTGCTTGGTGGAAAACACGTTATGGAGATGGCCTTGGTCTCTAGAATGCCCACTTTATCATCATCACTAACCACCATATCATCAACATAGATGGCCAGAATAATAGTGTCAGTAGAACGAAGATTGACAACGGCAGAATAATCAGATGTTGTCCTGTAGAAGCCAAACAGTAGCAAGTTTGTCAAACCAAGCTTGTGGACTCTACTTTAGGACATAAATGGCCTTAGAAGTCATCACACATACTCCTCCTCGATGTAGTAACTCAGTGGTAGTACAATGTAGACCTCCACCTTAATGACACCATACATGAAAGCATTCTTCACGTTTAGATGAAAGATAAATCAGTTCTTGTTAGTACCAATAAAGAGAGAGCTTGAAAGTAGTTTTTGGTGAGTATTGCATCATTAAATTTATGTAGGTTTACTACCTCGACTAGCATTTTCCTTAGGCGATAGACCTTGTCCCAAGCAACCATATGTTGTCCTTTCCCTTCCACATTTCCATTCCAAAGAAGGTCCCAGCATATCTTGTCATTCCGATTGATGGTAAATTTTGGGATCTTTAAGAATAAGAGAAGGTGAAAGGAGAGAGATGTTAAGCTTGAATTCAAGAGAGTAACTCGGGCAGGAAGTGAGAGAAGTTTTGCTTTCCAAGCACTTAAATTTGATGTGAATTAATCAAATGAGAGGTTGCTAGTTTCTTGGGGATAGTTGTTTAATCGTCAGGGGGAATCCCAAGTAGGTGATGAGGAAAATTCCCCTATGCCAGTGAAATGAGTTTTTTTATATAAAATTGTATTCGTATATGCTTAGATTAATACTGAAGAAGGTGGATTTGTCCATATTGAGCCTGGATATTGAGTAGAAGATTTGAGGAGCGGTTTTCATATTTTTGATCTTTTCATCTTTGAATTTAATGAAGATGAGAAGATCATCAGCAAAATGAACATTTGTAATCCCAAGCTCATGATCCGGAAGTTTGAATCCATGAATAATGACAAGGTTTTATAGCTTTTTTAACATAAGGTCCAATACATTCATGGAGTTTATAAGAGGTGAAGGGAGAGTGGGTCGCCCTGCCTGACCCCACGGTGTAGTTTGAAGAAGCCCGAAGCACTGCTGTTGATTTTGAGGGGGATCTTGGTTGTGCGAAGGATTCCTATAATCTAATAGACGAACATAGATGGACGTCCTAACACTTGAATTGTTATGAATCATAAGTCCCACATGAGTGTGTCAAAGGCTTTACAGCAGTCAACCTTAAGCAAAATACCCTTGGTACCGTCATTCGATCATCGATTTAGTATTTCTGAGGTGATGAAGAGGAGGCCATGTGTCGATCTATTTTTTATAAATGCACATTGAACTGGGGGAATGAGCTCATCTAATTTAAGATCCCATCCTAATGCCAGGATTTTTGAGATGATCCCCATAGGTAAGTTAATTAGGCTTATAGGCATGTACTATGAGATGTTCCCCAGGGGCGGAGCCAGAAATTCAACAAAGGAGTGGTCATAATAAAAATAATAAAATAACTCAGCTCAAATCAAATCCTGTGATTTTATTTTTCTAGAAACGCACACTTCTAAAAGATATAGTTGAAATTATGAAAATAAAATGAACTGAAAGATATTCGTAAAGTACCTCAAAAGTTCACATAAGTGGAGCTCTTCGTTCTTTCATTGCATCAAAGTCACTTATCAATAGATCGGTACTAAATGTTTGTGCAATGTCCTTCTCAATGTATATAATCATACAATCAGTAAGAAATTCATCATCCATTAGTTCGAAGTCTGATTTTCACAATTTTCATTACCGAAATTGCTCGTTCTATGGTTGTAGTTGATACAAGAAGGGTTAATATAAGTCGAATCAATCTGTTAATTAGAGGATACATTCTTGATAATCCAGTATCTGCTAGCAAGCGATAAAGTTCAGAAATTGATGATGCATTTTTTTAATTGAAGATGTTGAACAACATCCAAGTGAAATCTTTCTGCTTCATATCTCATATGCAACTTTTCTTGCTCCGAAAAATCTTTAGGATAAAATCTTTTTATGAATGCATAATTTTTTCAACATCAAAAGCCCTATAATTATCCTTCGGGTCCAATTCAAAAGTGTGAATCAAAAGCTCCATAACATTTGTATCAAATCGATTATTTAACTCGTAAAGTTGTGAGTCAATTGCAGCCATAAAAATGTCAACTCTGTAATGATGCTCCATTGTAGTATTCTCTTATTTATGTCAAGCTCGACCTCTTCCTGCACAATAAATTGAAGTCATATCAGGAATACTGATACTGTATATTTCACAAAAAAGAAGTCACATGTACCATTAAGGTACCCCACCCATGTTCTCTAAGCTTTTGGATAAGTTCTTTTGTCAAACTGATCAAATTCATTGCATTTACTATATCTTGATATTACCATTGTAGAGCTTGACAAAGATCATGAGTAATTGATAGAATCTCTTTCGTTATATGTAGGATTAGAACAAATTCAAATGATGTCATTGCATCAAAAGCTACATCAGCATCACCTCTTTGAGCATAAGTGGATCCATCATTAATGAGACTCTTAAGAACCTCACAAGTTGGACCAAACAAATTAATCAAGCTAGTAATAGATGATATATATGATCCCATCTTGTATCACCAGCTATTTGCAAAGTATGCATTTAATTGAGCCCTCTACCAGTTCGAATTTCATTGGATGTTAATAATAGCTCCAATTGAGAAGCCCGAGCAGCATGCAACTCATCATTGCACTTACAATAAGCAGTGAAAATATTTACAATAGAAGATAATTTAGTAAAGAATGATAAATGGAGATCACTTCTCTACATGCAGTAACAAATGCCAACTGTAGTCGATGTGCTAAGCAATGAACATAATATGGAAATTGGCACTCTTTAAAAAAAGGCTTGAAGGCCATTCCACTCTCCTCGCATATTGCTGGCACCATCATATTCTTAACCTCGAATATCTTTAACATTGAGATTGTAACATGCAAGCAGACATGATATTTCTTTCTTTAAGGTACTAGCAGAAGTATCAGGAACATGAATTATATCAAAAAATCACTCTCGAATAAAGAAATTGTTATCAACGAACCGTAATATAATTTCCATTTTCTCCTTTTGGATTCATCCTGATCTTCATCAACAATCAAGCATAATTTTTCATTTACCGATTTCGTCCCTTATTGCATTCAGTACTCTATTTGACAAAATATCTAAGATCTCTTTTAGAATTGTCGGTGAAGTATATTTTGCATTAACAGTCGCATTTTCTAAAACCACTACAGCAACACCATCATTATAAGAAGCCAACATTTTAACCAATTCAATAAAATTGCCCCGATTTTTTGAGTCAACATACTCGTCGTGACCTCGAAATGGACATGCTTGGAAAGAAAGCCATCTAATAGAGTCTATTGTAGCCTTTAGTCGCAATCTATTTTTTGCAATTTGATGATTGTCTTGCTTTTGAAATGCTAAATTAATATGTTGAGAATGGATCATCAAGTCTCAACAAGATTGTTCACAATAATTATGTGGTGAATTTGGATATCTACCAATATGGGCTAATAAAGCACAATTTTTTCCATTGTTCACCTTCTTCCAATTAGAGAATATTTCAATTATAATTGTCGTTGATCCTAAATGAGTATATATTTTGTTATTAAAAAGATAACAAGGTAAGCAAAATATTACATCCTTTGTAGGAGAATATTCTAACCAAGATGGGAATAATTTATTCCAAGATAATTGAAATCGACGTTGATGTTTCTCTGTGCCTGAAAGTGGATACTCATGAAGAATAGTTGTAGAGGACCAAAATTTATATAAGAACGTCGAATTTCATCAAGTTGATTAATTGGATACTCCCAAATTTGCGGCCGTAAATAAGGATCACGTTCGAGGAGATTGATGTCCACTTTATTGTCTTCAAATTTCAACCGCTTATGAGGTGGAAAAGAGTCCCTTGTAGTTGTATCCAAATCAATGGCAGAAGCGGATGCAGTATCTAATAAAGGATCTTTCTTCTTAAAAAATGCATCTATAGTAGATCTTTTTGGTGGCATTCTTTCAAATGTAAATATTACAATTCCTACATAAAAATTTATTGTGTTAATAGATATGTATATATCACGTAAAAAAATTAACTCAAATTTCTTAATATGACGCAATCCATCTGTCTATATGTCCAGTATATTGTATACATCACCTTAATAGGTAGTAACTCTCATTGCATTCTATGGTATTGGTGAATCTTAGATTTGTATTGATAAATAATGCTAAAGCCTTTATCCATTTGGTTTGTATTTGTACTGGACATGTAGGAAATACAAAAAGGAGAGGATAACAAGTGAAGTTTGTTGATTAGAAATATAAAAAATGAAAGGATAACAAGTGAAGTTTGTTGATATCATGTGAATGTAATTCTTTTTATACCAAAATGTACCTTATCAAAAAAATCCAAAAATGTAACAACAACCTTGTATCCACAAAGAGGCAGGGAAATCAATATCATTGTTTATTCTCATCCTCTAGGCTCCTTATTTTCTTTTTTTACCCCAAAGACTCCAATCTCTCACTTTTATTACCTTAGGCATATGAGAGTACTTATTCTCCATGAATCACACTACGGATGGTCCATATCAATAAGTTATATAATAAAAGCATTGCAAGTACTCTCTCATAGGCATGGAAAAGAAAGAGAAGTACTCACACTCATAGACATTGTATTGACTGATGGACAAGAAAGAACACTAAAAAGTCAATAGACAAGAGCAATGAGCAAGTACTATGACACTATGTACACATAGGTATGGTAGCAAAGGTACAAGCTACAACAAACTTATAAATCATAAAAAAACAATGGAGTACCTTCACCTTGGTCCTTGTATCTTGAAAGAGATGGTTGAGCAAGAGCAAAGACCAGACCTCCCGACCCCCCTGACCCCTCCACAAACCCTAACCCTTGCTCCCCTCCGCCGCCAGACCTCTCCCCGCGGCAGCAACCAGCCCTTCCTCCAACCCACTCCTGCGCGTCGCCTCTAAACTCCGCTTGGCACCAACCCTCGTCCTCTGGAGTCCCTCACTCCATCATCACTCGCCCTCTCCCCTTGAAACCCCTCAAACCACTCGCCCCTGCCCTTCCATCAACGTCCGCTTCCGCCCCTGCTCCCGGCTTCCCCACCAGACACCCGCCCTCCCCTAATCGCCTCCCCCATCAGCCTCTTCGGGCCTACCCTCCCCGTCAGTCTACCCCCGCCCCTGGGCCGACCGCTGGCCGCTCGTGGGCCCAAATCTGCGGGTCTGGTTGTCCTTCTCAGTATCGGATGGCCTTCGAAGCTCCCTCGTTGGTGGATGGCGAGCCGGTCGCCCTCCTTTCTCAAGGGGAGATCGATACTCTGGACCGACGTTGGGAAAACACCCTTGTGTTTTATGTTCTGGGCAAGAGACCTTACGGCAAGCTCCTCCTTTCTTTTGTGGAGAGAGTCTGGAGGCCTTCTGGGCCATTCAAGCTCCTGCCAAGGGAAAATGGCTTCTACTATTTAAAGCTGCACTCGCTGGAGGAATGCCATCGGATCCTCAGCTCCGGCCCTTGGCTCTTCCAGGGCCGCCTGGTTGTCCTTCGTCAATGGGAGGCAGGTATGTTCCTCGAGAAAGACCTCCTCAATGACATACCTCTTTGGGTGAGATTCTTTGGTCTGAGTCCTGGGCATTGCTCAGTTATAGTTCTTAACAAGCTTGCTAGTTTGTTGGGGGTTCCTCTATTCATGGATGCAGCAACTGCTAATGGGGCCCGGCGTGATTTCACGAGATGTTGTATATCTATAAATTCCATTAAGGATATTCCTCAGGCTGTCCCCTTGGTTCTCCCTTCGGGGGATCGTACCATGATCCGGGTGGAACTGGAATGGAAGCCCAAACGATGCACATCATGTGCGGTCTTCGGCCACTCCAATGATTCATGCCCTGTGCATGCTTCTGTACAACCTGATGCTGGGGAAGCCTTAATGGCTGTTGGAAACCCGGCTCCTACCAGTTCTGTCTTCTCCCCTAATGAATCCTCCTCGCCCCCTATTGACTCTTCCCCCCTCGTGGCGGGTCTTGCTGGAGTCCATCATATCAATAACCTTTCCCTCATGAATGAGGATACTGCTGGCCGGTCTCCGACTTCGCCTTCAATTGCCGAGAATATGACTTCCCTATCCCCTGAAGCTGGGGGGAAGGAGGCCCCCTATCCCTCATTGGAGCTCCAGGCCCCGAAGATCCTTAGAAGGCCTGCTGGCCTGTCTTATAATGCCTTTCCGGTTGGCTCCCGCTCTGCCCTGCATGGTTTTATGGCTAATCCTCGCAAGCCCAGTAAACAACCGCTCCCTCCCAGGCCTGACCTTAATATCTCTGCTGACCCCTCTGGGACTTTTTCCTCTGGTGATGCGGGGGACTCCTGCGACGCTCGACCTTCACATCCTCTTCACCCTGGTCTGCAAGGGACTCAGGGAACAGATTCTACCGCTTCTGTTTCTTTGCCTAAGAACGTCTCCTCTGAGAACCCGGAATGGGTTCAGGTTCTTCATGGAAGGAAGAAAAAATCAAGTGCAAAGAGCTTCAAAGAAAACGCCTCGGGCCAGAGAAACACCCCCTCCTCCTCGGATTAATGTCTATCACGACCTGCAATGCAAGGGGATTAAACAAACCGTCAAAGTTGAAATGTCTCCTTAGAGACCTTGGAAAAGTCAATGCTGAGATGGTTGGCCTCGTCGAGACTAAAATCCGCCCAAAAAGTATCTCCAGATTCCTCGCAGCCATACCGCGTGGGTGGGCTGCAATGCATAATAGCACAGATCTTGGCAGAATCTGGCTCCTCTGGAAGGAGGATGCCTGGACCTGTAACCCATTATCCATCACTCCTCAATCTATCACAGCTATTTGCACCAATGCTGGAGGGCTGCAGCTCAATTTAACGGTTATTTATGGATCGAACTTCCCTTCCGAGAGGAGGAATCTCTGGGCTGAAATCGGTCAGCTTAATCCCTCCATTGAAGTGCCTTGGCTGATCTTAGGGGACTTTAATGTGGTTAGATTCATGTCTGAAAAATATGGGGGTAGAGCGCCTACCCATTCCTCTACAGCGGACTTTAACCGTTGCATTGATGTTAACGGTCTGATTGAGCTTGAACCTTGGGGAAATCCTATCTCTTGGAACAACTCCTCTGTTGGACCAAGAAGAATCACGACAAGGCTTGACAGGGCGCTCTGCAACTCGCATTGGATGGAGGTCTTCCCTCTTTCAAAGGTCCGCTACTCCCCTTTGCCTTCCAGTGACCACGCTCTCCTTACAGTTGAGTTGGTGAAACGGGAGCATCGGGCGAGGCCTTTCAGATTTTTTGACTTTTGGATGACAAGGGACGGTTACTTGCCGTTGGTGGAGGCCGCTTGGGATACCCATGTTAGTAGTAACCCCCTGTTTGTGTTGGCTAAAAAATTGAATGTTGTTAAGCGCTCCCTTAAGGCGTGGGCTGCCTCTCATGGGAGGGTAGAGGAGGACCTCTTCTCCTCTTCTTCGGCCTTGGTCCACGTTAATGAGGCCCTCGCCTTGTCACCTGGTGATCCTTATCTCACGCAGCTTGAGCAAGATCTCAAACTCTTCCTCTTACGCCTTGAGGATGATCGTGAATCTTTATGGAAGCAAAGAAGCCGCATCTCCTGGCTGAAGCTTGGGGACCGCTCCTCTAAATTCTTCCACCTTTCGGCCAATATTAGAGAGGCGAAGAACAGAATCCCTTGCCTTATTGATAGCATGGGTAACTCCGTGGATTGCCCTTTCGAGATTGCCTCACAGGCACTCTCCTACTATGAAGCCCTTCTCACGGGTCGATCCCCTCCTCCCGCCTCGCCCCCGCCTCCCCCTCCCAAGAAAGTTCTCACTGTTGAAGCCAGGAATTGGCTCGAAAGCCCGTTCCGGGAGGATGAAATCCTTCAAGCGTTGCGCTCTATCAAGTCTTCTAAGTCTCCGGGACCCGACGGTTTCAATGCTAAGTTCTTCAAATTTCATTGGAATTTAATCAAAAAAGAAGTCATGGACGCAATGTCCTTCCTTCACTCGGGTGGCGCTATGTTGAGGCAAATCAACCATACCTTTCTGACGCTTGTGCCTAAGGTCCCCTCTCCCTCGGGCTTGGGGGACTTTAGGCCTATCTCTTGTTGTAATGTCATCTACAAGATTTTTGTGAAGCTTCTCTCGGCTAGGCTCTCGGAGGTTCTCCCTCACCTTGTCTCCCCTAATCAGTCGGCATTTGTTAAGGGGTGGCGCATTGGGGACAGCGTGCGTCTAGCGCAGGAGTTGGCCTTAGGGTTTGGGAGACTCAGGGGGCCGCGTCGGGCGTGTGTCAAGGTGGATATTGCAAAAGCTTTTGATTTGATTAATCACCGTTTCCTGCTAGATAGGTTATCTGAGATGGGGTTTGGAACTACCTGGTTGAAGTGGATGCAAAACTGCATAGGAACTGTCTCTTACTCGGTACTGGTTAATGGCCTGCCCAACGGGCTCTTCAGGGGGACTAGAGGGCTTCGCCAGGGCGATCCCTTGAGCCCTCTTCTTTTTACACTCGTCATGGAAACTCTCACCTGCCTGGTTGACCAGGCTATGGCAGATGGATCTATCTCCCCTATGGGCAGAGGCTGCAACAAGCCCCCTCTCACTTGATCTATGCTGACGACCTTCTCTTTTTTACCAAGTGCAACTCTCGATCCCTAAATGCTATTGCCTCCACAATGAACGATTTTGGGGCAATGTCTGGTCTGCGGATGAATGCAGCTAAGAGCAGATTATTCTGCTCTCAGAATACAAGGACCCAATTTTCTTGGAATCTTGCTCTGGTGCTTCTTGGGGAAGCTCTTCCTACTACCTACCTGGGCATCCCGCTCTCGGACAGGCTTGGCTACTCCTCCTCGGGTAAGGCTCTTGTGGATAAGGTCAGGGCCCAGCTGTGTGGCTGGAAGTCTAGAACCCTTTCTTTGGCGGGACGTCTTGAACTTCTAAACTCTGTCATTGCGGGAATCTTGCTCTATTGGTCGGACTGTTCTGTTATTTCATCTTTGGTCATCTCAAGGATCTCCTCTCTTTGTGCGGACTTCTTGTGGGATTACAAAGGCCACGCCTTAGCCTAGAAGAAAGTTTGCCTTCCTAAAGTCGAAGGCGGCCTTGGGATAAGGTCCCTGGGGGACATGGCTAAAGCTTCAATTCTCGGCTGGGTATGGAGGTTCCTCTCGGCGGAGAATTCTATATGGGCTGATTATCTTCGTGCAAAATACCTTAGGGATGAGTCTTTCTGGGATATACCTTCGAAGTCTAATGCTTCTATGTTTTGGAAGGTTCTCCTGCGGAACAGAGACTCTATTGCGCCTGCTCTTGCTCAGCTTGGTCCCCCTTATAAGTGGGCTCTCTCTCCGATGGGCTTCTCCTTTCGTTTGTGTTTTGATCTAGTTCGCTCTCGAGGACCGATCTTCTGCCATTGGAAGGAAGTTTGGGGTTCAAAGGCACCCCCTAAACACAGATGTTGCATGTTTAGAGTGGCTCGTAACCGGTTACCCACTCGTGATAGGCTCCTGAAGTGGGGTTTGGGCGTGGATGCCAACTGCTTACTGTGTGATCACCTCCGTGAATCTAGGGACCATATCTTTTGGGAGTGCCCCTACTCCATGGAAATCTGGTTTCTCATCGCCGGGCCGCTTCGTCTGCCTCCCCTGGGTCCTGATTATGCTATCACTGATATTCTGGATTGGGTGAAGCGGATGCATGGGTTAGACGCTGATCTCGCTATCAAAGTCAGTTCTGCTATTGCGACTTCTGCTTGGTGGATCTGGCGGGAGCGCAACCTCCGCTGGACAAAAACTTCTTTTTCGACGGCTAGAGTGACGGCTAACCGGATTCTGGAAGACCTAATGGTCATCTTCAATTAATTTGATGCTAATGCCCGCTGTTGGGGTTCTGCTTCTCTTTTGGCTTTACTGTTTGTTCTATACAACTACCTCCCCCATTTATTGGGTTTTTGTGTGGAGGTTAAAGAGACAACTCTTACTGTAATCATTATTTTCCACTTTTAATATACTTACTTACCTTTCAAAAAAAAAGAGCAAAGATCACCGTGAGGGTAGAGAATAAGAAAGTACAAGTGTAAAACCGTCCTCTACTCCTCTTCACTCTTGTCTAAGTTGTCTTGTCAAATTCCAATGCCAAGCCCATTTCAATATTTCTACGAGCAGTGCACTGGGTAGAGGAGCGGTTTTTGGAATATGAAATGATGCAGTAATAGGGGGGCCATCACGTCTTTCAACATCCATTTATTAGGTATTTTAAAAATCAAGATGGAAATGATGGAGTTATTTATATGCTTTAAATGTTGTAAATCCTCACAATTATTCCAAAAGAAGTCTAAGATGTCCATGAAGTCATTTTTGACGGTGCACCAGTAATGCATTCAGCAATGAATCCATTAGGGCATGGGGCTTTATGTGGTTTGAAACTTTTGATGGCAGATTCAAGCTCCTAGAGTGTGAATGGCATGGTCAAATCCTCTGAGTTTAGAATTGAATCGATAAGCTCAGAAGTTAGTTCGTAACTTAGAGATTCATCTTGAAGAGGATCATTGAAAAGATTTCCGTAAAAGGAGGAGGTAATCCTCGCAATGTTTGAGGGGTTGTCATATTAATATATCTGATTGTTATGATCCTTAAGGATGAAAATGAAGTTTCTACTTTGATTTACGGAAGCTGAAGCATGAAGAAGGTGATTATTTTTGTCACCCTCCCTTAGCCAGCAGATTTTTATCCTTTGATTCCACATGTCAAAGTAATCACGGCGAAGAGACTCAAGTTTATTATACATATTGTTTAGGGTAGCCTTAGTTATTGAATTAATTTGATGTGGCCTTTGTCAAGCTCCAAAATTTGTCTGAAATACTACAAATTTCAGCTTGAATAGGAGGAAATTGAACTTTTATCCAAGCTTTAATGCCTATATTGAGTTACTTTGCTATTTTAGCCCATTGATGAAAACGATTGTCGAAAAAAGGGCTTGCTTCAACTTAGTCGGGTCATCTCCCCAAAAGAGGGCTTTTTGATCCAGAAGGCCTCCATTTGGAAGCACTTTCTCTGGAGATGGAAAGGTCTCGTCAAGAGCAGCAAGGGGTGGTGATCGGAAAATGTTTGAGGTAAATTAGAGGTATTTGTACATGAGGATCACCTAACTGCTAGGAGAGTTTTCCCTGCCCAAGTGAAGGTGATCTCTGAATTTGTGAAGTCAATTAGACCATCATGGTTTTTCCACTCATTAAACCTAGAGAAAAAGACATTGATTGGAGCTCCTGAAATTAAAGTTGATCATATTATTTGCGAATGAGATTAAGTCCCCCAACGAAAAGGCTCGCAGGGGATAGGGAGGTGGTCAGCAGGAAAGGTGTGGGAGTCAACCTTTCCCAAATCGGCAGGAGGCCCATAGACATTTATAAGGTAGAAGTTGCTATTTAGACTAATCCAAGTGAGGGTAACATAAGTGGAGAAGTCAAAGAGGGATGTATCCTGTAGTGGAGAATTTGTTTATTCAATCCCTTGATAAATACTCTAAGATTTGCAAGTAGGGTTTACATGCCAGGAGGATTTGTCATGACCCCACATGAGCCCATTTTTTATTCAATGGAATATGTTTTTGTAGGACAAATAAGTTGATTTTATGTGCTTTTTCAAGTTCCTAGAGCCGAACGAGTTTCCACCTACCACCCAACCCACGCCTCTTCCAAGATAAAAGTTTTAAATCCATGGAACTCGAGGAGCAAGGAGGAAGAACCACATGTCAGTGCATTGAGGTGGGAGAATTCTTTTCGATCTCAGTGACGTCACATACTCTTTGTGAAACGCCTTGTGTTTGGAGTTGGGAAGTCCAAATATTTTTCCCGAATGGTAGTCCATAGACCACCACCCAGTATTCTCGGGCATCCTCCTTTTTAACACCAAAGGAGGGGACTACTTGTAGAACCAGACCTTTGATCCATCGATCATGGTGCGAGATGTATGAGGAAGCTCGGAGAACCAAGCCTTTGTGTTTACTTAGGCAATGACTTGACTTGTTTCTTTGACATTTTCCAGCATGACCCAAATGCCTTTGGGTCAATCTCAAGATCTAAGGGTGTGTTTGATATGTGGGTTAAGGTAGGTTAAACTGGTAGCATGTAACTTACTTTGGGTTCTGATGTTTGGATAGAGGGTTAAAGTGGGGGTGGGTTAGAAGTGAGTTTTTTGTGATATGATTGTATTGAAATTTGAAAAGGTGGACATCCTTCTCAAACTTGATTATCAATCATTTAAGAAGAATGTTTTTCGATGTAAGGGATTCCAGGAAGATGTTGGCGTGCCAAGTGGGGTGATGTTTGGCTATATGTCTTGAAAGTTCGCAGAAGAAGAAATCAGAGGTGATGGACATCAATGGTTGGAGTGGCTCTTTTGAATGCAACTAAAGCAGTTGCAGCTCTTGACGGGACGAAGCGGTCGATGAGGGGAATGAGTCAGACACGAGGAGGGGGTGTATTTGCGCTCCATGAGGGTGGTTGTTCGACCCTCGACATCCTGTCCATAGACGTAGGTCCAGAAGTGACGAGGAATTTGAAATATTTTTTGAAGGCATTGTAAGAGATTTTGGGAGATAATAACTAGGTATGAAAACAGATACGAATATAGGTATAATCATATCCTTATCTATTTTAAAATAGGGATATTTACCCAGCAGACCCTGAAATCTTTCGAAATTACCTCTACGACCTTTGAAACATCCTAATTCCTCCCACGACCCCGTAATCTTGCACCGTCTTACCCCACGAACCCCACCGTTAAACTGACACATCTGGAGTTAACTTCCCTGGTTAAAAACGAGTTAATCTAACCAATCCAAGATCGGGTGGCTAGAATTAACCAAGAGAAGTCCTCGCTCCTTCTCCATCACCAGCAGGTGTGGCACGACGCCCTTCTCCACTGCCTCCTTTCTCGCCGCCTCCGACACCTTGCACACCACAGCCAACGCTGCCGCCGCGTGCTCCGCCGCCCGGTCCCACGCCCTAGCCTCCATTACACCCACCATCGTCCCCACCGCCCCTTCCCTCCCCATCGCCTCCGCCCCACTTTCTACACTGCACAGCAGCTCCAACGCCGCCAACGCCCTCTCAAGATCCGCTCTCTCCTCCACTCCCCCGCTCCCCAAAGCATCCACCAGCGCCTCCCCCGGCGCCCGCCTCCACCGCCCTTCCCCTGTTCCTCTTCTCCAAGCACAACCCAAAAACTGCCCTCACAGCCGCCGCCCTTGGACCTTGTCTCAACATCGCCACCAGGCCCTTTCCGAAGGCAAGGTGGAGGATGGCAGAACGGAAGTCTGAGAGGAGAAGGCGCGCGCGGTCGGAGTCGAGGGAGAGGGAGCGGAGGCGGCGGAGGGAGGCAAGGCGGGAGGGAAGAGGGGCGGAGTGGGAGGAGGAGCGGGCGAGGAGGGAGCGGAGGAGTGAGGGATCGGGTGGTTGCTTGGGGGAAGGGTAGCTTGGGGGAAGGGACACTAGTGATGGTGTTGGGCGGCTCCGAGCACTCGCGAGGGGGGGGGGGTTGGATTCGAGATTGTGGAGGCGGTGGGCAATGGCTCCGAGCGCGCACGCAGGGAGGGGAGGCTTCGCAAGGCTGGGGAACGGGGGGCTTCGAGCTCAGATCGGAGGGCAGAGGAGGGGCTTCGGGCGGGGAAGGGGTTTGGGGGTTCGTGCGGCCAGGGAAGGAGGGCTTCGGGCGGCGCAGCTGGAGCTTCGGGTGACGCAGCGGGGGTTGGGGCTTCGAGGAGGAGGGCGAGGGGTGGGAAACAGATACCAGGAGGAGGGAGAGGAAGAATGGCATTGAATGTAAATTTGACAAATAAAATGGGTATAATGTAAAACCCTATAACGGAATTCGGTTAGTTCTAACGGGTAAATGGATGGAGCTTAACCACAGGGTCTGTAGGGTAAGGGTTAGCAAGATTACGGGGTCGTGGGAGGAATTAGGATGTTTCAAAGGTCGTAGAGGTAATTTCGAAAGATTTCAGGGTCTGCTGGGTAAATATCCCTTTAAAATACGAATACGAATATTGATGAATGTGAAAAATATTTTACCATATTCTTAAAAACGAATATGAATGTAAAATGAATACAATTCAGATACGAATAATAACATAAATACTTGATAGATTATTTAAAATATACATGTTTAGGATTGTTTAAACATAAAATAAATATACAAGATATTAAAATTTCATAACAATTATATCAACGGTGGTGAATGCAATCATAAATTGTTGTTACACATATTTATACATAAATCTAATACTATACTTATGTCTGAAAATGAATATACGAATACGAATGCGAATATTAACGAATATCAAAGTGATATCCATACCCGCATCTATTTTAAACAAATACGAATATGAATGTTAAAATATGTATAAAATGAATACGATCGAAGATCGAATACGAATATATTCACGTTCCTTTTCTTCCCTTACAATAACACCGTGCAATGCACATGTAAATATTTGTAACGAAGGGGAAAAATTGCGAGACGCCCAAGTGCATTGTTGTAAATGAGGTTTTGTTTTACTAGAAATTTTATGAAAGCATTAAAAAATAAGTAGGTATATGTAACTATAATTATACAAGTATATAAACAACGATGACGACATGATTTTGCTTTACATGACGGAGGATCGATCCTGCAAAATGGGGCTTTTGTGAGATAGTGTGAGATGGGTAATCTTAATCACTCATTTTACCACCATTCACAATATGGGACCTTAGGGATTTAGTTAGAATACTGAGTGGAATGTGTGTTTTAAATTTCGTGTAAAAACACTCCCAACGTGTAAAATTCAATAATCTTGATTGATGTGATATAATTTAAGTCGAGTTTTGAATGACATTGTGGTGATAAATTGATCTAAATCCCTCAAATTTTCATATTGTGAATGATGATAAAATGAGTGGCTGAGATTACCCATCTCATAATAGCCTTATCTCACAGGATCACTCATATATATATATATATATATATATATATATATATATATACACATACATATATATATATACATACACATACATATATATATATACATACACATATATATATATATATATATACATATATATATGGGAAAAATGTGTATGCCCCCTAGGGGGAGCTAACTTAGCTCCCCCCGCCCCTTTTTGACATAATTTTTTTATTTTTTTTGAAATCTAAAATCGTGTAAATTCATTATTAAATCCTTATATTATGCTATTAAAATTTCGTACGAAACAGAGACTCCTGGGACCTTCATCCAAATGGGGTCGATTTAAAAAATCATGTTACCGTTAAAAAATGACTGTCTGGATGGAGGCCGTAGGAGTCTCTGTTTCGCACGAAATTTTAATAGCATAATATAGGGATATAGTGATGAATATTCATGGAAGAAATTTTCAAAAAAAAATAAAAAAATGGTGAAAATGGGGCGGGGGGAGCCAAGTTAGCTCCCCCCAGGGGGCAGCCCCATTTATCCCTATATATATATATATATGGTAAAATGGGGCTGCCCCAGGGTAGCTAACTTAGCTACCCCCGCCCCATTTTCTCCAAGTTTTTAAATTTTTTTTGAAAATTTCTTCCATGAATATTCATCACTATATCCCTATATTGTGTCATTAAAATTTCGTGTGAAACAGAGACTCCTACGGCCTCCATCCAGATTGTCATTTTTTTAACGGTAACAGGATTTTTTAAATCGACCCCGTTTGGATGGAGGTCGTAGGAGTCTCTGTTTCGTATGAAATTTGAATGACGTAATATAGAGATTTAATAATGAATTTACACGGTTTTAGATTTCAAAAAAAAAAAAAAAAAAACTTGTGAAAAAGGGGTAGGGGGAGCTAAGTTAGCTCCCCCTAGGGCATACACATTTTACCCTATATAGGGTAAAATGTGTATGCCCTAGGGGAGCTAACTTAGCTCCCCTCACCCCTTTTTTACAATTTTTTTATTTTTTTGAAATCTATGTCATTCAAATTTTATACGAAACAAAGACTCCTACGACATCCATCCAAACGAGGTCGATTTAAAAAATCCTTTTACCGTTAAAAAAATGATTGATTGGATGGAGGCCGTAGGAGTCTCTATTTCACACAAAATTTAATGACATAATATAGGGATATAGTGATGAATATTCATGGAAGAAATTTTCAAAAAAAATTAAAAACATGGATAAAACGGGGCGGGGGTAGCTAAGTTAGCTACCCCCTGGGGGCAGCCCCATTTTACCCATATATATATATATATATGAGGTAAATGGGGCTACCCCCAAGGAGTAGCCAACTTGGCTACTCCCACCCTTATTTTTCCCTCATTTTTTTATTTTTTTGGAAAATAAAAATTTGTATATTCATCATTATATCACTCTCACATTCTACTAAAATTTCGTCAGAAACAGAGACTCATGCGGCCTCCATCCAAACATGGTCGATATAAAAAATCCTGCGACCGTTAAAAAAATGATGTCTGGATGGAGGTCTTAGGAGTCTCTGTTTCTAACAAAATTTTAATAGAATGTGAGAGGGATGTAATGATGAATATACAAATTTTTATTTTCCAAAAAAATAAAAAAATGATGGGAAAATAGGGGTGGGAGTAGCCAACTTGGCTACTCCCACCCCTATTTTTCCCTCATTTTTTTATTTTTTTTGGAAAATAAAAATTTGTATATTCATCATTACATCCCTCCCACATTCTATTAAAATTTCGTCAGAAACAGAGACTCCTAAGCCCTCCATCCAGACGTCATTTTTTTAACGGTCACAGGATTTTTTAAATCGACCATGTTTGGATGGAGGCCGTAGGAGTCTCTGTTTCTGACGAAATTTTAGTAGAATGTGAGAGGGATGTAATGATGAATATACAAATTTTTATTTTCTAAAAAAAGAAAAAAATGAGGGAAAAATAGGGGTGGGAGTAGCCAAGTTGGCTACTCCCTGGGGGCAGCCCCATTTACCTCGCCCCATTTCGTCCAATTTTTTATTTTTTTTTAAATTTTCTTCCGTGGATTTTCATCAATATATCTCTATATTATGTCATTAAAATTTTGTGCGAAACAGAGACTCGTACGGCCTCCATCTAGACGGGATTGATTTTAGCAATTATGTTACCATTAAAAAATGATTGTCTGGATGGAGGCCGTTGGAGTCTCTGTTTTCGCACGAAATTTTAATGACATAATATAGGGATATAGTGATGAAATTTCACGGAAGAAATTTTCAAAAAAATAATAAAAAAATCAGGTAAAATAGCACAGGGGAGCCAAGTTAGCTCCCCTTAGGAGCCAGACCCATTAACCATGTGTGAGAGAGAGAGAGAAGGGAGATTGTTCTGTGTAACAACCAAGTTGGCTGTTACACGGAGCAGTTTCCCCCATTTTTTTTCAAAAAATTTTTCATATATATTCATTTATATATCCCTCGTACTTGTCATTCAAATTTTGTGAGAAACAGAAACTCCTTAGCCCTCCATCTGGAACAAGTAAATTTTAACGGCCTAAATTTTGTTGTAATTGACATGTTCTAGATGGAGGGTTTAGGAGTCTTTATTTCTCACGAAATTTGAATGAGGCATTCTTTACATCTAGCTGATAAATTGGCCAATTCTTGTTAGCGGCAACAGAGAGAATTGTGCGAATGGACCCCATCCTAGCCACAGGAGAGAAGGTTTCAAAGTAATCGACTCCATATGTCTGGGTGAAACCTTTTGCCACAAGTCTGGCTTTAAGTCTGTCAATAGAACCATCTGGAGATTGTTTGGTCGTGAAGACCCATCTGCAAGCAACGGGCTTAATACCTGTAGGACATGGCACAAGATCCCATGTGCCTCTCGATATGAGTGCATCTATTTCTTCATTCATGGCCTGTCTCCAACCTGCATCCTGGAAAGCACTGTGATGATCTTTAGGAATGGAGATAGTCATTAGTGCATCGGCATATTGTTTGTCAGTGCATGAAAGACCAGCAGTAGTAGTAAAGTTAGACATAGGATAAGTGGTACACTTTCTCTTTTGCCTCCGTAATGCGATCGGCAGGTTGTCGGGATCATCCGGGACAGTAGTGGAGGGGACAGTTGAAGCTGGCATATCATCCTGCGGTAGAGGTATGGGTAGAGGGACATCTGGTGATGAGGTATGAGATGGATGGGTTTGGATGCTTGGTGATGGAGGAAGATGTAAAAGGATATTGGTGTCAGGTTGTGTGAAGAAGCTGGTTTGCTCAAAGAAGGTGACATCTGCAGAGATGTAGTATCGTCTGTCAACAGGATCATAACATCTGTAGCCTTTTTGAGTGTAGGAGTAACCAAGAAAAATGCATTTGATCGCACGAGGGGATATTTTGTCTTTTGTGTGAAAATTGTGTACGAAGGAGACACACCCAAATATCCGTAGAGGTAGGGGAAAGGGAAGATCATTAGGGTGAAGCAAAGAAAATGGTGTAGAGCCTTTGAGAGTAAGAGAAGGAATCCTGTTGATAAGGTGGACTGCAGTGAGAATGGCATCACCCCAGTATGTTTTGGGAACTTTCATTTGGGTGAGAAGTGAGCGTGCAATGTTTAAAAGATGACGGAGTTTGCGTTCTGCCACCCCATTCTGCTGAGAGGTATAGGGACAAGATGTTTGATGTACTGTCCCATGGGAAGCAAAGAAATCAGAAAGGTCTCGTTGAGTAAATTCCAAGGCATTGTCTGAGCGGAAGACCTGAATATTCGATGAGAAATGATTGTTGACATAAGCAAAAAAGTTTTTGACAATTTTATTGATTTCTGAGCGTTCTTTAAGAAGATAGACCCAGGATGATCTACTGTAATCATCTACAAAAACAATAAAGTAGCGGTGCCCACCAATGGTTCGGATAGGACAAGGTCCCCAAACATCACAATGAATCAAAGAGAAGGATATCGTACGACGGGGTTCAGTTCTAGCAGGAAAAGATGTACGGTGATGTTTTCCGAACTGACATGCCTCACACTCGAATGGTTTAAGTATGGACAGTTCAGGGAACATTAAGGAAAGAGCTTTAGCAGAGGGATGACCCAGACGAAGATGCCACAGAAGAGGATCAGCAGAGATGGAGGTTGCGCCAGCGAAACCAGAGTCGGAAGGGATGTCCAGGTAATATAAGCCATTCTTCTCATGTCCCCCACCAAAGATCTGTCTCGTCCGGATGTCCTGAAAATAACAGCATAAATCATCAAAAATCACACGGCAGTTGAGTTCTGTACATAATTTGTGAACAGACAGCAGACTGAGAGGAAAAGCAGGAGCACAGTAAACATCCGTTAGCCTGAGTTTGGGGCTAAATTCCATGGTCCCCACACCAGTGATAGGTGAATAGGCTCCATTGGCCACACGAACGTGCTTCACCATAGAAGGCTCCCTGGGAGAGGTGAGGAGACTACGTTCTCCTGTGAGGTGGGTTGAGGCACCCGAGTCGATGATCCAGGTAGAAGTAGAGGTGGAGGCAGAACTTGCAATTGTACCTGTAGTGGCTGCTAGGGTCGCAGTAGGGCCTGAATGCGTAGTCTCAGTAATTGGGTTCTGAAGAAGCTGGCGAAGACGAGCACATTCTGCAGCAGTAAAAGATCCTGAAGTTTCTGTGAGAGACTGATCTTGTGAAGTTTCCATAGTATCATAAGTCGTGTCATAAGATGGTGCCTCATATGCGTTATTAGCTTTGGGCATGCCAAAGGTTGCCCAACATTTGTCAGACGGATGGTTCCAGCGGCCACAATGAGTACATGCCGGATATCAAGCATTAGAAAAATCACGAGCACGGCCGCGTCCCGAGTCACGTCCACGTCCCTGTTCTCGTCCTCGACCGCGACCAAACGTACGCCCTCGTCCTCCTTGGAAAGGTGGGCGTCCTCCAGCAAAATGAGCAGCAGTGTCTGTAGTAGGAGATTGGTTAGGGGTCTCCAGTTCCTGTAATCTACCAAAAATAGTTTCAAGAGATGGTAGGGCAGCCGCCGTCAAGAATTGTTCTTTAACATATTTGTATCGTGGGTGTAAGCCTGATAGAAAACGGTACACCTGCCATTCTGCTCTTTCACCTATTTGCTTGTCACAGCATGCAGGTTGAAAAATAAGCAATTCTTCAAATAATCCTGTTAAGAGCCGGTAGTATTCTATCAAGGAGGTTTCTCCCTGACTTGCAGACCAAATCTTTGTATAAATGTCAGAAAGTCTGGATTTTGTTGTTTTCTGGGAGTATGTATTCTCAAGACTCTCCCACATTTCCTTTGCAGTTGTTTTGTAGAGCAAATTTGATGCAATATTAGGATCAACACTATTTGTCATCCAAGTGATGACCTGACAATTGTCGACGTACCAGGTGTCGTAGTTGGCGTCTGTCTCGGCAGGCGGAATAGTAGTTAGGATATAAATTTTGCGTTGGCCACCAATGAATATTTTAAAGGATCGAGACCATAGTACATAGTTCTCGGAGCCCTTTAGTTTGATAGAAGTGCCCTGTACCATCATTGCTGAAGTAGGGTACAGGGGCTTGGAGTCCGAGGATGCAGGAGCAGATGTCATGGTGACCGCAGTGATCAAAAAATATAATGATCTAGTATGCAGAGGAAATAGAGATCATACGCAGTTAGCAAACCATTCCGATGTATCCGTGCAAGACTAACAACATAGAGTCAACGGCTTTTGCGAGGAGGATGCTGAAGGGGTCACTGGAGCCGTGGGGCCGAGGGGCAGGGGCTGGATGCCGGTGGCCGATGACCTGCAGTAGACGTAGAGGGCGAGAAGCCTGGATGCAGTAGAGGGCGAGAAGCCTGGACGTAGAGGGCCGTGGCGGAAGGCAGGGGCCGTGGCGGGAGGCAGGGGCCAGGATGCGAGGGGCTCCTGGAGGCAGATGGCCTGGAGGCAGGGACCTTGGGGCTGGAGGGGCTCCTGGGGCTGGAGGGGCTCCTGAGGGGCTCCTGGACAAGCGGCTGGAGGGGCGAGCGCCTGGAGGGGCGGAGGTGCCTGGCGGGGGCGAGCGCCTGGGGGCGAGCGCCTGGGGGCGAGAGCCTGGAGGGGCGGAGACGCCTGGAGGGGCGGAGGTGCCTGGCGGGGGGGGGGGGGGGGGGCGAGCGCCTGGGGGCGAGGGCCTGGGGGCGAGCGCCTGGAGGGGCGGGAGCGCCTGGATGGGCGGAGGTGCGCGTGGAGGGGCGGGGGCGCCTGGAGGGGCGGGGGCGCCTGGAGGTAGGCGGAGATGCGAGTGGCGAGGGGCGAGGGCGCCTGGCGAGGCAGGGGGCGATGGCGATGGGCGCGATGGCGATCGAGGAGGGATGGGCGCGATGGCGAGAGGCGGGAGGCGGGGGCGCCTGGCGAGGCAGGGGGCGCGATGGCCTAGGGCGGCGGATGCCCTAGGTTACGGGATCGGACGAGGCTGGTAGGTGGGGTAGGGCTGGGATCGAACATGCTCTGATACCATGTTAAGAATGTAAGACTATGTTTATTCTGTGAGGTCTAGGGGTCCTTATATAGGACTAAACCCTAGGGTGCTCAGAGGTGGATTTACATAAATACCCCTATGGGGTTACATCGGGAAACAATTGATAAGGAAACAGTGATACATAAGGAAATAGATGTAAATAAAGGAACAATAATATATGGTATTCTCTAACAATGTAGGAGGGAATATAGATGAATATACATGAAAAAATTGAAAAAAAATTAAAAAATGGGGGGAAACTGCTCCGTTTAATAGCCAACTTGGTTGTTACACAACTGCCTCCCCGGCCTCTCTCTCTCTCTCTATATATATATATATATATATTATTTCCTTCCAGTAGGACTTGGTCCTTCTTCATTTTTGGAAGGCCAGTCCCTATTTTGTAGAAAATATGATGACTTTAGTAGAATACGTATACAAATTGTATTACAGTGTGCAGTTTTAATGTTTGTATTATAATATGCACTTTTGTATGCGTTTTTCTATTTACAATGTGCAATTATAATCCTCCATCGTGCACCATGACACATCACCACGATGAACGTATCTCACCATGCATCGTCGTGCTGTCGATGCACCCCCTGCTTGTGTATTGTTATGCACCGCCACACTCCTGCACAACTACAGATTCTCATATGACCAGTCGTTGGGAATGAGAGGGGGAGAGAGAGGAAATAATTAACCGGTTGTCACATTCTATTTTTAAAATATGATAAATTACCAAAATAGATTTTTTAATGCATCAATTATCACAACCATGTGATTTGAAATACATGGACGAGATGGAGGGCTCACCACAAAAGGACTGAGACCCCACCTCGTTTGAAGTTTCTTCGATATATATATATATATATATATATATATATATTCAAATTTTGTGTAAAACTGACATTTCTAACATATTTATTTAGAAGGGGTTCTTTTTAGCAATTTTGATATTATTAAAATTTGTCAGTTTTGATGGAGGGGATAGAAGTCTCGAATTAAGTTAAATTTCGAATGATGTCATGGTGATATATGGTGATCTAAATCACCCTAGATTTCATTTTAAGAAAAAATAATAATATATGAGAAAAGGGTGGGAATATATAAGTTACAAGCTACCAAAAAACATACTCCCTTCCTCCCCCCTCCCCTCTGGCTCCGCACATACACATACATTTACATATACAAGAGAAACAACCAATAAGATGGACTTTTCTTTGATGCATGGAAAGCCAATCTTCTCATCCGTTCATAATTGATCCATTAAAAAATCATTGTACCCTTATCTATATTTTTTAATGTAGAAAACATGTGATGGTCATTTTGACATAGTCTACATTTGGAATGTAATAAACATCTCCATGATAATCTCCATTAACATTTCAAATTCAAAATTCAATCTTCGAAATCCCTTCTCTCTCTCATTTGCAACACACATGGAGGAGTTGGTGTACATCAACGAAGGCATGCAACGATGATGGAAGGAGAATGCTGGGCAGTAGCTACGACATGCTACTCTACGGTGGCCAGTGATGGCATGCTGCTCTATGGGCGTACAACGGTTGCTTCTCACAGTGGTGGGTTTTCATTTGACCTTCAAATCTTGGGAAAAAATATGAGTTCTCAAAGATTTTATTCTCGCTAGCAATTGAGGCAATGGTTGTGTGTGGAAGAGGTTGATCGTGGAGGAGAAGGGTGGAAGAGGGGTGCCGGCAGAGGAGGGTGCAGGTGGAGGAGGGAACGGGCGTTTTTTACAATTTACAATCATTTTTCACAATCTCAGCTCTTTTTTTACAATCTCAGGTATTTTATAATATCTTATTGTTTTTTACAAATCTCAAATTATTTTTAAAATATCATGTTATATTTTACATTTATCATTTCTTTTTTATCAATTTATCTCGGGTGTCTCTACATTCTCGGATTGTTTTCTACAATCTCAGATCATATTTTTACAAATTTCAGGTTGTTTCTTGCAATATCATATTGTTGTTTACATTTGTATTCTTTTTATATATTTCTAACAATCTATTTTTTTGCTGTAGAACACAATATAAATTTTGCAAATCGACCATGAGATTTTAAAAGGTATCATGAATATACAACCATTATTTTTTGCATTTATCTCTTTTTCTTAATAATTAATAAATTAATATTCCTTCTGTATGAATTTAAAAAAAATTATAAATGCATTACCTAAATTGTAATCACAATAATACAAGTATCGCTAAATGTGATTTTATTTTACAAAATATTATACAGTTTTACTATATTAATGGAATTTTACAAAGAGTTTAGTCATTCTTCATAACATGAAAATGTTACCATGTTGGTGACCCCGCTAACTCAGATGGGCTAAAATAATAATATACAAGGATTAAATGAAATTCAAATTCAGAATAAAAATACATTGACTAAAATACCCTTGTGGGTAAAGAACCATTAGATTCATATTTAATGTATCTCAGGATGCCTTTCCATTGATATAGGAAAGTCCCACCTCATGTGAAGGACCCCCCCCCCCTCTCTCTCCCCCCTTCACATGCCTATACATACATACTTACATATACATAAATACATACATATATATATGGGGTTGGGGAGTATGCACCAAGATGCATGTAAGTCTACATGCAATGCCATAAAACATCTATTTTCTGATTTTTTTAAATGAATCCTTGGGAGATTTATTTAGAATATTAAGTGGATTATATGTTTCAAATTTTATGTAAAACAAACATCCCTAACATGTCCATTAGAAAGGGTCGATTTCAGTGATTTGAGACCTTTAAAATTTGACTATCTTAATGGAGAAGCTAAGGAGTCTCGAATTAAGTTGAAATTTGAATGACGTCATGATGATATATTGTGAAATAAATTGATGATGTTTCATTTCAAAAAAAATAAAAAAGGATATTTATTGTATTGATACATGTAGGCTTATGTGCATTTTGGTGCATACTCCCCAACCCCTATATATAGTGGGAAATGGGGTTTCTCCTCTCCCATTTTTCGATGACTTTTTTCATTTTTTGGAAAATACAGTTACATATTTTCATCACTATATTCATATATATCATTCCAATTTTGTTAGAAACAGCCCTCTATCTAGAACAAGTAATTTTAACGTTCTTAGAATTGTTGTAATTGATATGTTCTGGATGGAGGGCATATGAGTCTTTATTTTTGACAAAATTCCAGTGATGTATAAGAAGGATATAGTGATGAAAATACATGATAGTATTTTTCATGACTATGTGTTTCATCACTCTAAAAGATAAAAATAGAGCTCTGTTTCCAAGTAATTCATTGCATTTATTCATCTATATTATATTATTAGCACTCATGCATATGTAATTAATACCCATATTTTAGCAGGCATAGTTGCATTAGATAAGAAGCCCAAAAATCGTGTACATTACCGCATGTATATTATCATAACTTTTGTTATTTATATTTATTTTTACTAACTCCAAATCAAATAAAATAATTTTTTATACATATTACTAATATTAAGAAAGAAAGAATACCAAAAAATGGTAACTTGTATATTTATCTAATAAAACCCAAACTCTAGTTCTGAGATAAAAAGCCGTAAATATGAATATCTCTCTCATACAGTCTTTCATAGACCCTACTCACTTTTGAATTAATGCACATTCAATTATGTACAAAACAAGATCAAATTCAAAAGAATCAGAGTTCATATGTGAAACTTGGATTTGGGGACCTCATTGTATATTATATATATTGAGTATTTCGACCTTATTATTTTATGTACAAAATAACTATTTTTAATTTATTTCTGTTTTGTTTATTTTATTTGATTTATGTTTTAATAAAACATGTAAAAATCCAAATAAAAATTGAAACAAAAATCAAAGAAAATAAATCGCTCTGAGTATGTACATATAGTTTTTATATATGTCCCTCTTAGTTTATTTCTTTATTTTCTTATATCAAAAAATAGATTAATGTGTAAATATTTATTTTAGATTTTTTCTGATTTTAGTTTGATTTTTATCTTATTGAAAATCTATAAAAATTACACAATACAAAAGTATGATATTTTATATCTATAAAGGGCCACCAAAAATACTTCCGGTACAGATAATCTCCTTTAGTTTTGTTTCTTTCATGAGAGTTATAGATCTTGTCGATATGAACATTTTTCATGTAGACCTCTTTTTGATTTGGCATTGTTTGCTATTTTTATCGATTTTTCTTCATATTTGATTTCTGGATTTCTAGAAGTGATACATGGTAGCTCTTGGAGCCACCACGTGTCACACCCTTTACCCATTTTTATTATATTTATTTTTATTTAATTAACTTTATTTTATTTCCTTTTATTTATTTTTATTTAAATTAATTTAGTTTTTCCCTGTCATATGGCATCCACTTCTTCCCCAACCGCCTCCGCCCTTCCCGACGGTGCAGCCCCGCCGACCATGTCAATCCATCCTTCGCAACCCACGCAGCTGACCTCCCTACAATGCCCAACTGCCTTCCTTGGCAACCCGCTCCACCCATGATCTCCCTGCTCGACCTAACCACCCTTAAAAGACCTTATCGCTGCCCTAGTCGACCTTATCCACCATTATCAATTACAAGTACACTAAGCTCTGCCTCTCCCTCGATGACAGCAAGAACGAGTCCCTCATCAAGAGAGATAGTGTGCTTTGCCAACAAGATCTAAAGCTCTTCCTAACCTTGTTGCAGCTCCTCTACGGGTCGCTAGGCTCCCCACCTCCACTAGTGGTTAGAGTCAGACCTAGGGCAAGTCGACCCTGCAAACCCTCTAGTTGTGTTTGACCTATCTCTTCAAGGAGCGGAATGGGGACTGAGGTCGAAGAAGTCTATGGCCAAGTCCCTTTGCATACTCGAAAAAGGAGTGGAATATATAATAGGCCCCTCGAAGACTCATTTCCAGTTATCATAGTAGGTAAAAATAGACGGAGGAAAATACTATAACTTTTCCCAGAAGGCAAATGTTGTAGCCGATGCGAAAATGGGAAGGTAAATTGTCTAGCCAAACTCAATCAGGGGCTAATATCTTCGAGTATAAAAGCAATGGGATGCCAAAAAGTTTCCACTATATATGAGTCAATCATTCCCAGGGGATAGGATATAGAGGCCTGAATCATCTGTCTACCCCTGCCCTTTTTCCTCGTGAGTATGCGGCACGCACCTTTTGAAACCACAGATGGTTGAAATGCCTTGGTTTTCCCTCTCTCCGGGGCCATCTTGAAAAACTTAGCCACGTACGGCTCAAGAGAGTGGGAGAGATTTGAGGGGTCATGTGGATTCGCTAGAATGCGGTATGTTGTATGGAAGCTAAAGAGGATTTGACGAAGATTGTTCTCTCGTCTTAGGAATAAGTACTACTTGAAATCCTGAAGTCAATATAGGATGAATGCAAGCAATGTCAAACGCGAAACTTTTCCCTTCTCATTCTCATAGTACTATTGATTTTTTCCAGTCGTCAAAGAAAGATAGACGTGCGTCGAAGAGTGTGAAAGGAAGATGTTAAAGGAGATGGCAGGTTCAGAAAGAGCCCAGCCTAGGGCTAGTATTCATTCAAGTCTAGTGGTTAGAGTGACGACCAAGAATCTTCAGGTTCTTCCCCATGCAAACCTCCGCACTGCTTCCCCCATGATAAACCGCAAAATCAGCCCCTTTAAGAGTGCGGAATTAGCACTTCAACATGTCGTAGCAGTCGGGCCGATTTTGGTCATCAAAGAGACCATCTCATTGATATATGTCAAATAAGAATGCGATGGTCATTATTTTTATTTTTACTTGGCAAGAAACCAAGGTCGAACTCAGGGACACGAGCCTCTCTCGTATTGATCGGATTTTTATTTATTTAACTAAGTGTTGAGTTAGAGCACCTATAGGTCAAAGCATGCAAGACACTACAACAATGCATTAAAAATAAAATAAACATGAATTTTTTTATCAATTTTTATCATGTGAATAAATGGACATGCAAAGCGAACGATATGCCCGAAATGATAGTCACTCGATCCATAAAAAATAATACGAGTCAAACTGAGTTGAAATAAAGAAGCACTCTACATTCATTAAGCAAATAGGCATGGCAAACAAATAACTCAGGACACTTAGATACTAAAATAATACACCATGGTTCATAGTGTCAAATCTGAAATTAAAGCATGCCATAATAAAGAGGACGAGAAGAGCTTCAAAATGAAACTGAAATCAACTCGATTGGAGATATGGAGCTCAAGATATGCAACAAAGAAGCTAAGGGCATAACTGAAAGAAAACATGAAAAGATAACTACAAAAAGGTCCCTGGGAAGGACTAAAACGTAATAAAAATAAGGCGTGAGTCCTTCCCTGTAAATTTACCGAACGCGCAAGGACCTTTTTGCAATATTGAAGAAGTTCGTAGACGTCAATGCAAATTACCAAGAGTAGCATGTGCGATGCACGTGCTATCTAGGCTAGGAAGGAGGCTCGGCAGAGGCTCGACTGCTTCGGCTTGGTAAGGACTTAGGTTAGGGCTCACTGCAGGCTCGGAAGCTTCCAAGCCTAAAGGCTCGGTCGCTGAGGCTCGGAGTAGCCCCGACGTTGCCACGTGGCTGAATGTCTGCCCTTGGATCGTGATGATCCAAGGGTTACTGGTGAAGGCGCCCCTGGGCGACGTGGCTGCACAAAGGCCGTTGGATCGAGACGATCCAACGGATGCTGGAGAAGACATGCGTGGTCGAATCTGCACCGTCAGATGAAGATCATCCGACGGCACCTGTTCCTTCGTCGTCCTCCGCAGCTGGCGGCGCTTCTGGAGCTCCAGCGAAGGAGCTCCAGCTCCGCCGCTCTTCCTTGGCGATGATGGAGCTCGTCCGATGCTCCTGAGAGGTTGTCGATGAAGATGGAAGCTCTGGCGAGGAGTCAAGTATCTCAGCTCGGCCCATCGGAACGCTGATGATGAGAACGTCGGTGCCGAAGTCGGGTCCGATGACACTCCGGCCATTGAAGGCTTTGGCTATCCTGCAGTGTTAGTCTAATGGCCGAAGCGTCGGGAGATGAAGGTGGATGGACTGGGAGCTATAAGGGCGGAGAACGCGTGAGCTCAGTGCTCCTACGCCGTGGGTGGCGGAGGAGATGGTCGGAGGGTGACGAGATTCTGAGGAAGAGAAGGAGGATGTCGGAGATGGGCGCGTGGAAGGGGGGTTAAAAGCAGAGCTTGTAGGAAGTTCATCTGAGGTTGAGGATGAACAAGATGGCGTAGAAAATTAATGGAAATTAAAGAAAAATACAGAGGAAGAAGAAGAAGGACTTACCTTGTCGGAGATGGAGCGGGAGCTTGGGCTGGGCTTCGCGGTGGAAGCCCCGGTCTTTGCTGGACCTCCGCAGCGACTGGAGGCAGCTCAAGCGGTCGCAGAGCACCGCAGCACCGTCGTGGTCGGCGGCGGGTCGACATCGGGGAGGACGAGTCGTCTTCGCTCAATCGCACCGCCTCCCCCTGTCACAGGGAGGCGGAGGAGGGCTGGGCTCCCCCCCTCGTAAAGGTGGACGACCGTGAACTATAGGAGGGGCGGAGTATTTGAAGAGGGTTATGGCGGAAGTGGTGGTGGAGATGAGGGTTTCAAGGAGGAAATGGAGCTAGTGGAGATAGCTCCGTGGGTGGAGGTGGTGCTCGCGAGGGTCATGGGTGACTGGGGAACGTCGTGGGGTAACTGGCGATGGGAGATGGAGGCTGGTGAGGGCGAGAAAAATGGAAGGGGGAGCGGGTTGCGCGAGGTGGATCGTGGGAGAGAGAAGACGGCTGGAGGTTGACGACGCAGCCCCACCGTTGGATCTGGAGATCCAACGGTGGAGAATTTGGGTGCGGAGCGACGACCATGATGAGATCGATGGCGGCACGATCAGAGGGCCCAAGTGGTCGCCACGTGTCGGGCTGGGGGCGAAGCGCCATCGGGCGGTTTGGATGAGACCGAAGGTCTGATCGAGCGGTTAGGATCTGAGCGCGGGTCGAGCGGCATGGATGAGAGATCTGGGGCGCAATCAAAGGGCGCACAGCGCGCCACGTGGCGCGCTCAGCTTAAGGCGCAAATGAGTGGTCCGGATTGAAGGAGGGGGAATATCAGACGGCTGGGGACAATGGGCGTGCGTGGAGAAGACTTAGTCGTTGGATCAAGAGATGATCCAACGGTCCTGGTCAAGGCGGATAGGACAAAGGGAGCCGGGCCACGTGGCACCCCCAGAATGGGCCACGTGGCCCAATCAGATTATTCCGAAAGTATTTTTGATTTTTGGAAGTTAATATGGCCGAATTTGAGAAAACTCAAAACATAAAAGTTGTAGATTTTGACGAGATCTACAAGTTTCATGTTGACCAAAACTGGAAAAGAGATCAAACAAAGACCCAAAATATTTTTGAGGGTATTTTTAAGTCTAAAAATACCACTAATTTCATTTTGTCATTTTTTGTGATTTTTAATTTATTTAGGACTCTGTTAATTACAACACTTTAACTGGGTTTTATTGACAATACTTTGAGCAAGGGGGTTAATTATAGACAATAAAGATGATGAAACTGAGGTTCATCACCCCCCCTATACTTAATATGCTCGTCCTCGAGCATCAAAAAGAATGACTAAGTTAGATTAACCCCCTTGTGCATGTGAATACAGGATTCAATCTGATCAAGTCGACTCGACTTTAGAGATCCAAAATTTCTAGAGTTCAACCCAGCCTTAATCAAGAGGCTTCCAATTCCTCTACTTCTCTAGACTCTCTCTGATGTACGTATAAGCTAAAGGATATGAAATTTAGTGTTGACTGCAATTCTGAGAGTAGAGTCAATTCGTCACCCAAAATCTTGGTCCGAGAAAATCTTCTAAAGACCCAATCCTCAGCTCTAGGGAATAAATCAAATCTTGCATTCAGTCCACCGTCTCTTTAGTTGTCAGACTTAGAAAATGTGGATGACAGGCCAGACATGGAGGGCATGGGATTGTGTCAATTCTTCTCTCCCTCTCATTGGAACAAAGATTCTCTCTAGTGCCTTTTTACGCAACACATTTTTTTGGTGTTGATCAGTGCGTCCGTCAAGAGAAGTTGGAGCCGTCTGCACTTGTTTTCTTGGGAGTACACCGGGGTGTGTCTCTTTTGAGTACCTATCGTACCTTCGACACCCAGACTTGTAGCATTTACGATGCAGAGCCCTTTTTTGGTGCAAGCCCGACTCCTGGTCCTAATAGCGGTGATCCAAATGGACACTTTGAAAAGTTTGGGAGCGCTCGTCTTTGGTGGAAGCTCTTTTATAATTGATTTTGTATGGAATGAGAGCTTGTTTTTGAAATTTCATTGCTTTGTAGTATTTTTGGCTAGCTCCACTGCTTTTACCAAGAGTTGGCGCACACTGATCAACAATTTTTTTATTTATATCACACCCAGGCACTTAGGTAAATATCAAGAGATTAGTATAAGAACCAAGTTCTCATATTGGCTAATTTGCTGACACTCAGGTTTCCTGAAGCCTTCAAAGATTTTATCCCATCCTCGAGCATCATTAGATCAAATCCAGACTCGAGTCCCTCATCCCAATCCCTCAGGTGAAAAGTCAATTCATCTCAATCAAAACCACAGTCGTGCATGTGATGTGTTGATCATATTCTCTTTGTCTGAGACTAAGCATGGAATATAGCATGCAAATCTAGAGACCTAGGGGAATGTGGATGATTAAGTCTAAGACCCTGATGGTTAAGGCTGGTTAACCGCAAATCTCAAAGACCTCATAAATCAAGCTTCTTTGAACATTTCAGATCCTGGGTGAAAGTGTAAGAGAAGAGGTTTAATCCAACTCCTTCATTCAAAAACATTTTTTTTTGAATTTTGCAATTTTTATGGATTTTAGTTTTTAAAGTTAAAACACAGGTTAGACTCAACTTTCCTTGATAAAAGATTTTCAAAACCATGTCACACAAAAAGATTTTCAAAACATTTTTCAAAAAGATTTTTCAAAACAAGAAAAACTCATTTTTCAAATCGTTTTCGAAACTATTTTTATCAAAATAGTGTAACATAGTATAGAAAAGCCGTGAAATCATTTGAGTTCTCTTAGTCCAAAGAATTTTACTTTAGCCAAAAAGTTTTAAATTTTTCAAATTTTTCAGAATATAGCTAAAGTAAAGTGTACATACGGTATACCCCCTATACTTAAACTTTGTTATGTCCTCATAGCACTAGATGTTACGAGTCTATAGGTCCATTTAATTATATAGGAATATACGGGAACTAAGAGGGGGCTCCCCCTATACTTAGGTTAGAAATAACCTAAGTATAAAGGCGAGAAAAGATGAGTAGAGAAATCACAGAGACTTGGGTCCCCCCTATACTTAGGCTGAGATTAGACTAAGTATAAAGATGGAAATTGATGTTGGAAGAGACGCAAGGTGAACGAAGAAGAAGGATGGATATACAAGTGAGCGGTTGAATCTTCGGAGATGAAATGGAGTGTCTTCGGTTTTGGAGTGCGTGTCGCATCAAACAAGGCTCAATCAAGCAAGCAAACCCTTAGTTTCACCAACTCACACATGAAACCAACCAAGGTTGGTTTATTATCTTGTCTGTTTTATTGGTGATAAAACATTTGATTTTTACGCAAAGAAAAGATGTGAAGTGAAAATCATTGCGTAAGCGAGGGTATTGCTCTCCCAAAACCGAATTTTACTCCATTCTTGGTCGACTTGCAATTAACAGTCCCAATTTTATTTTAGGTTTTCACTGATTATGGTTAGTGCAAAATCAAGAAGTCATCGTCTACCGGTCATTCCCTTTTTCCATTTAACCTAGGTGATCAAGCTAGGAAAACGAAACCGAGAAAAACATGTATTCGATAAAAACCGCGATCTAGGCTAAACGAGAGATCATGCAGTGATTTGACAAAAACACGTGAAAAATTGGGGCTGTTTTGAAAACCAAATCCAACATGTATGCAAGTCGAAAAAGCCGCACCTAATCATACATCTATTAGCGGTGATTGATTTTCATTGATTTTAGCTAAGTGATGCGAGATTATGTGCGTCTATAATTTAAAGTGTGTCCTAACCTACGATCCAGCACATAAGAATATGAAAAATAAAATGAGCTCGGAGAGCCGCGTGCCTAGTCCTAGGTCGACACTCAAGTGGGGACGATCCCCACACAACCACATTCGTTCGATTACACTCGCGAGTCTTCAATCGAAGACCGCTGTAAACGACGAATTTATTATAAGTTCATGCAAACATAAAATGCGAGACATTTTTTTTCTTTCTTCCTTATTTGCTCCAAGCATGCTCCTGCGGCTCCTCGTAGCGGGAAGCATCGGCTTCTCGCCTCCTTGAACACCAAGGGCCCTGCCACAGAATACACGGATTAGAGGTCAATAAAGAAGAAAATTTTACGATGCAAAATGAATTGACAAGTTGACCTATAAAAAGATACACTTAATTGAATAAACAAAATTCCAAAAAAATATGAGAAATGAGCCGTGTCTCCGGCAACGGCGCCATTTGATAAACCGCAAAATCGGCCCCTTTAAGAGTGCGGAATTAGCACTTCAACATGTCATAGCAGTCGGGCCGATTTTGGTCATCAAAGAGACCATCTCATTGATATATGTCAAATAAGAATGCGATGGTCATTATTTTTATTTTTACTTGGCAAGAAACCAAGGTCGAAATCAGGGACACGAGCCTCTCTCGTATTGATCGGATTTCTATTTATTTAACTAAGTGTTGAGTTAGAGCACCTATAGGTCAAAGCATGCAAGACACTACAACAATGCATTAAAAATAAAATAAACATGCATTTTTTATCAATTTTTATCATGCGAATAAATGGACATGCAAAGCGAACGATATGCCCAAAATGATAGTCACTCGATCCATAAAAAATAATACGAGTCAAACTGAGTTGAAATAAAGAAGCGCTCTATATTCATTAAGCAAATAGGCATGGCAAACAAATAACTCAGGACACTTAGATACTAAAATAATACACCATGGTTCATAGTGTCAAATCTGAAATTAAAGCATGCCATAATAAAGAGGACGAGAAGAGCTTCAAAATGAAACTGAAATCAACTCGATTGGAGATATGGAGCTCAAGATATGCAACAAAGAAGCTAAGGGCATAACTGAAAGAAAACATGAAAAGATAACTACAAAAAGGTCCCTGGGAAGGACTAAAACGTAATAAAAATAAGGCGCGAGTCCTTCCCTGTAAATTTACCGAACGCGCAAGGACCTTTTTGCAATATTGAAGAAGTTCGTAGACGTCTCTGCAAATTACCAAGAGTAGCACGTGCGATGCACGTGCTATCTAGGCTCGGAAGGAGGCTCGGCAGAGGCTCGACTGCTTCGGCTTGGTTAGGACTTAGGTTAGGGCTCACTGCAAGCTCGGGAGCTTCCAAGCCTAAAGGCTCAGTCGCTGAGGCTCGGAGTAGCCCCGACGTTGCCACGTGGCTGAATGTCTGCCCTTGGATCGTGATGATCCAAGGGTTACTGGTGAAGGCGCCCCTGGACGACGTGGCTGCACAAAGGCCGTTGGATCGAGACGATCCAACGGATGCTGGAGAAGACATGCGTGGTCGAATCTGCGCCGTCAGATGAAGATCATCCGACGGCACCTGTTCCTTCGTCGTCCTCCGCAGCTGGCGGCGCTTCTGGAGCTCCGGCGAAGGAGCTCCAGCTCCGCCGCTCTTCCTTGGCGATGATGGAGCTCGTCCGATGCTCCTGAGAGGGTGTCAATGAAGATGGAAGCTCTAGCGAGGAGTCAAGTATCTCAGCTCGGCCCATCGGAACGCTGATGATGAGAACGTCGGTGCCGAAGTCGGGTCCGATGACACTCCAGCCATTGAAGGCTTTGGCTATCCTGCAGTGCTAGTCTAATGGCTGAAGCGTCGGGAGATGAAGGTGGATGGAGTGGGAGCTATAAGGGCGGAGAACGCGTGAGCTCAGTGCTCCTACGCCGTGGGTGGCGGAGGAGATGGTCGGAGGGTGACGAGATTCTGAGGAAGAGAAGGAGGATGTCGGAGATGGGCGCGTGGAAGGGGGGTTAAAAGCAGAGCTTGTAGGAAGTTCAGCTGAGGTTGAGGATGAACAAGATGGCATAGAAAATTAATGGAAATTAAAGAAAAATACAGAGGAAGAAGAAGAAGGACTTACCTTGTCGGAGATGGAGCGGGAGCTTGGGCTGGGCTTCGCGGTGGAAGCCCCGGTCTTCGCTGGACCTCCGCAGCGACTGGAGGCAGCTCAAGCGGTCGCAGAGCGCCGCAGCGCCGTCGTGGTCGGCGGCGGGTCGACACCGGGGAGGACGAGTCATCTTCGCTCAATCGCACCGCCTCCCCCTGTCTCAGGGAGGCGGAGGAGGGCTGGGCTCCCTCCCTCGTAAAGGTGGACGACCGTGAACGGTAGGAGGGGTGGAGTATTTGAAGAGGGTTATGGCGGAAGTGGTGGTGGAGACGAGGGTTTCAAGGAGGAAATGGAGCTAGTGGAGATAGCTCCGTGGGTGGAGGTGGTGCTCGCGAGGGTCATGGGTGACTGGGGAACGTCGTGGGGTAACTGGCGATGGGAGATGGAGGCTGGTGAGGGCGAGAAAAATGGAAGGGGGAGCGGGTTGTGCGAGGTGGATCGTGGGAGAGAGAAGACGGCTGGAGGTTGACGACGCAGCCCCGCCGTTGGATCTGGAGATCCAACGGTGGAGAATTTGGGCGCGGAGCGACGGCCATGATGAGATCGATGGCGGCACGATCAGAGGGCCCAAGTGGTCGCCACGTGTCGGGCTGGGGGTGAAGCGCCATCGGGCGGTTTGGATGAGACCGAAGGTCTGATCGAGCGGTTAGGATCTGAGCGCGGGTCGAGCGGCATGGATGAGAGATCTGGGGTGCAATCAAAGGGCGCACAGCGCGCCACGTGGCGCGCTCAGCTTAAGGCGCAAATGAGTGGTCCGGATTGAAGGAGGGGGAATATCAGACGGCTGGGGACAATGGGCGTGCGTGGAGAAGACTTAGCCGTTGGATCAAGAGATGATCCAATGGTCCTGGTCAAGGCGGATAGGACAAAGGGAGTCGGGCCACGTGGCGCCCCCAGAATGGGCCACGTGGCCCAATCAGATTATTCCGAAAGTATTTTTGATTTTTGGAAGTTAATATGGCCGAATTTGAGAAAACTCAAAACATGAAAGTTGCAGATTTTGACGAGATCTACAAGTTTCATGTTGACCAAAACTGGAAAAGAGATCAAACAAAGACCCGAAATATTTTTGAGGGTATTTTTAAGTCTAAAAATACCACTAATTTCATTTTGTCATTTTTTGTGATTTTTAATTTATTTAGGACTCTGTTAATTACAACACTTTAACTGGGTTTTATAGACAAAACTTTGAGCAAGGTGGTTAATTATAGACAATAAAGATGATGAAACTGAGGTTCATCACCCCACACGACACCCAACCACCTCCCTAATCTTCATCTTCTCGCCCACTTACTTCGTGCTAGCAATCGTTCCTCCACGACCTCCACCTTCTTTGTAGTCGTCAACTATCCTTAAAACCTCACCTCTCCTCCCCCATCCACCAGATCTGCCACTTCGAGCTCCAAGACCTTGAGCTCTGACCCTCCCTCAGTGACTGATGAATCCACGATTCATCATACTAAAAGATGAAAATAGAGCTTCGTTCCTAAGTAATTAACTGCATTTTATCATCTATTCTGCATTTTTATCATTTATGCATTTGAAATTAATATTTGCATTTTAACACTCATAATTGCTTCCATTATCATCTTCACATTTGCACCCGACTTCATGCATTTTTAACTAATTCATACTAACACCAATTGACCTCAAACCACTTTCATTGTGTACATATTATTAACAAGATTAAATGAAAAATACAAAAAAATCTCAAATAATTGGTCCGTGAGACAAAACTCCAATTTCAGATCAGACAAACTAAAACGTTCAAATCGTCCTCATACAATGTCTGATTTAGGTCTACTCACTTTTAAAGTAATACATATTCAAAGACCTTCAAAACAAGACTAATTTCGTAAAAATTAGAGCTCGTATGTGAAAGTTGGTTTTGGACCTCTTTTGTGCATTTTGTCTTTTACCCATTTTTGACCTATGCTTTTATACATAATTAACTATTTTTCTATTATTTATTTTTCATTTATATTCTTTGATGAAAGTTTTATTAAAATCTACAAAAATCCAAATTCAAATTAAGACTGAAATCAAAGAAACTGATCGAGTCCGAGTGTCCTTTACAAGTATGTACAAAAATCTCACTTTTTCTTCTTTATTTTATTTTCTTATTTACTAAAAATCCAAAAATAGATTAACGTATAAATATTTGTCTTTGATTTTTATCATTTTTCTTGATTTTTCTCTTAACTAAAAATCACTAAAAATCCAAAAATCATAACATCAAGGTATTCTATATGCACGGAATACACCAAAAATTCCGTTTTGCACATATTACCTCTTTTGCTCAAGGTCTCTTCGTAAAAGTCGTAGATCTCATCGAGAAAATCAATTTTTCTGTTGAGCACTTTTTGATCCGAGGTCATTTGTTATTTCTTTCCCATTTATCTTTTCATTTAATTTTCATATTTTTTGGAGTTGACACGTGGTAGCTCGTGGAGCCGTCACGTGTCACTTATTTTTTAACCTCCTTTTCTATTTAGTTTTTATTAAAAAAATCAAAAAAAATCTCATGCACGAGTTGTGCATGTACCCCTCTTCGCACATGCCCAGCACGTGCTAGCCTTTCTCACTCGCTTCTCTGGTCAACGCGACCTTCGTTCCTTCTTCGCCAACAACTCCGCAACCTCCGCTTGCGCTTCTCGCGTAGCCCGCTACCGGCAGCCACACAATGGCCGCGACGCAACCAACTCCACCAACCCTTATCACCTTATCGTCTCCCTCATCTCTATAAAATCCATCGAAGCTTGCTACTCGAGGTATCCACCAATACCCAAGCCAGAGACAGAAAGAATTGGAGACAGAGGCCATTGACAGGGGCCTTTCTTCTCCGGCGATCACCCTCCAAGGAGATATCATTTCGAGCCTCCTCCACCGCGGAGTTGAGGCGACAACCAAGGAGAAGAGGCCTCCGTTCTCCTCCATACCCGAGCGAACACATCCCTTCTTCTCCCTTTTTCTAAATCACCGATTACCCACTTTCTCCAACTCCCCTGTTTTTGCCCATTTCCTCTATTTATCAATTGCCTCCATTCAATACTGTATCTTCTCCGTCACATACTACCTACAGATTTATCCCGCCACCCTCGCCTGTCGACCGCCACTCGATCGACTTGCCTCCATCCACGACACATCCTACTCCGCTTCCAACTCCACTTCGCACCTCTGGTTCCACCCCCATCTCAGCAGCAGTAAGGCCGCACTGCCCAGCGCGCAGCGCGCCTCCGTCGTCTATACAACAACCATAGCACCCTACCTCTGAGAACCCCGGTAGACCTGCTTCGACAACTGCAAGCCCTGCGGTCGCCCTCCGCCTCCCGGTGATCATCCACAAGATCTCCCCTCCTCCATATTCCGCGTGCGCCATCCAAGCAGAACCCGCCAGCCATCGCTACGTGTGCTCCAGCCTACGCACGTGTCGTCGCTGCTTGCTCCGCCGAGTAGCCTGGAGCCTCCCCCGCACGAACGCAAGCCGCCCGCAGCTCCATTCATCGGAGCACGCCACCGACGCCTTGGAATCCTCCGAAGAAGAGAACCCCAGGTTTTCACGTGAGGGAGCCTCCCTTTCTTGGAACTTTGCAAAGCTCACCCCTGGGGATCACTATAATTCTAGAAGACCCCCCGCGGAGATCAATGAAATTGCATTAACGCCCTGCCTCTTGGAATCACGTGAGGCGCACGTGCGAGCCTGGAAAACTGGATAAGAAGTATAGGTAATTTCATATTAGTCCAGACTGCATTTTTAATATTTTCTTTTTATTTCTGTAATTTCATTGAGACCCATGTGTTCTCCATTGATGTTGAATCACATCATTGATGAACGAGATTTTTCGCGGGTCTAAAATACGTCTCACACAAGGCGGAGACGCAGTCGCTGTGGCAACCCGCAAGAAATCCCAATTCAAACAACAATTAACCCACAACAATCAAATAAAGCAATGAAAGTGAATGTGGAGTTAACATTTAATAACAATAGTGTGTATAGTGCAAGTATGTGTAGAGTGTCGAACACAGGGAACAAGCAGGATAGATCAAAAATAAGTGCTCAAGAGTGAATGTGAATAAATGCCTACAGATGTGCTATTTTTTTGGGTTTTTAATTTTATATTTTTTATTTGATTTTTTATTTTATGTTTTTTATATTTTGATTTTCAATTTATCAATTCTGTATTTTCTTTTTATATTTTATATTTTTGTATTTTGTTTTTAATAAAAGATATAAACTATAAGGAGTATATATATAAGAGAGATGAGAGAGAGAGATTAAAATAGGTAAAAATACTCAAGATTCAGGAAATAAAATCTTTTTTGTAATTTTTATATTTTTCTAATATTTTTGTGATTCTCCTAGTTTTTTCCTTTTTTGATATTTTTAAAGTCAAAAATACTGAAAACAGTGAGGAAATTAAAAGACTTAAACTAAAATGAGGATGGAAAATATCAAACAAAGTCAAAAATTCCTCAACCCAATTTTAAATGAAAGACAATAGATCAAAGAAAATTCAGAGCCCAAAATTATATTCTTTGGATATTTCTGGAATTTTTAAGATTTTTATGAAGTTTTTAGGGGTTTTCTAATTTTTAAGAGTTTTCCTTTGATTTTTTAGTGATTTTTGAACTAAAGTGAAAAGACACAGAAACACACAAAATATATTTTTTTGGAATTTTTCAAAAACTTTTTATAATTTTTATGTATTTTCTAATGCAAACAGTGTTGAAAATGCATATTTTTTAATTTTATAAATAATAATAGAATGCAAGGAAAATGCAAAGTAAAAATAAATCGTGAAAGAGCAACAAAATAGGAGCCTAAGTTAATTTTTTGGTCTTTTTTAGGATTTCATAGATGCTTGAAATAAATAGGCACAACAAAGAGAAAATGCAGTCCTAGCAGGGGCATTTACGTAAATAGCAAAAAGTTGAAGTGTCAAAATGTAAATGTTTCAAAACTATATAACTAATTAGAAAGAGCCCAAGCGCCAAGGTCGAGTATGCAAAATTGCCAACACGCACGTAACACGCATGTGCGCCTGGCGAGGACCTAAGCGCAATATAAGAAAACTACAGGGGTAAACTCGCAAAATGTCCATAAATATTTAATCTTCATATAAAATCTTTTAGACTGAAGATAAATACCCGAACCCCCAAGGAGTCCCACACAAAATTGCCAAGTCACGTGCGCAAAGCACGTGACCTGATAGGGACTAAAAAGTAAAATAGAAAACTGGAGGGGCGGTTATGTAAATATTACAAAAGTTTAAACAGCAACTGAAAGTTTTTAAGTCCTAATATTTAAATACAAAAATGTTGGGGTAGAAAACGCAAAATACCCAGCTAAGGGCGCGATCTGACGGCAGATGAGAAGCCACTTATGCCACGTGTCGGGCTCAGGAACACGCAATGCCCCTTCGCGATCGACGGCCGGGATTAGAAGAGCGTCGGACGATGAATGGCCCTGGCGCGCTTGATCCAACGACAGTTGTGAGTTCTGGAGTCTCTCATCGATCGGACGTGGAGGGCTACGCTGGAAGAACAGGGAGGAGTCCTGGCCTGAGCGAACTTCCTCCACGACGATCGCCCTCCTCCGTCAGCCGTTGAAGCCTAGACTGTCCAGAAACGCTCCTGCGGGGGTGCTCTGTCGGCTGGAGGAGGCAAAATGAGCGAAGAAGCGTCGTAGGACCACCGCGACGTCAGAGACGATGGGGGGCTCCAGGAAGCTCAGGCTGCTCGCAAAATCTCCTTCCAACACTTGTCTCGTTCAGGGTACCTACAAAAAGGGTGAAGAGGGTCGCGGGCAAATTACTGCGACCCTCCAGATGGCGAGAGAAGGAGGAACTGGCGGAAATGGAGCTCGCCGGAGTACACTCCGGCGAGGGGCGGAGAAGACGATTAAATGGATGAAAGGGCGAACGGAAAGTGGGGATACGATCCTAAGAGTACGGTGGACGAGAAATGCAAGAAAAATTAAGAGAAAACGTAACTCCGGCGAGGGGTGGTGAAGACGATTAAATGGATGAAAGGGTGAATGGGAAGTGGGGATACGATCCTAAGAGTACGGTGGACGAGAAATGCAAGAAAAATTAAGAGAAAATGTACCTCGAGCCACGAAATGGCGAGATGAAACCTCACGGCCAAGGTGGCCGAAGGTGGCTGGAACTCAACCTTTAGGGCCTCGTCGTACCTCAACAGGGGTGTGGGGTGTCTCCCCTGTCACCGGAGTCTATCCCTACCTGCTCCCAGAGGTCTAAGCTATGCCAAAAGATGGTTCGAAAATGGAAGGGCTGGAGTGTTTTTGAATGGGTAGCGAACAGGGCTCCAAAATCGAGGTGTGGCGGGCGCATCTATGATCCAATCCCCAAGATTAGCATTGGGCGAGTATCCTTGGTCTTTGGGGAGAAAAAGTGTAGAAGGTATCGACAGGAAACGATGAAGGACTGGGCCTCGATAAACCCGGGAAAACGGACAAAAACATAGTCCTCACACAGCTACAGGGGAGAAGTCAGACAGTTGACCCGCGGTCAACTGTCAAACGCACATGGTTGGTCCACGTGGACCAACCACGAAATCCTCCCGAAAAATTATTGGAAATTTAATTAAAAATAGAAAATGAATTTATTTATTTTTTAGTATTAAATAAAAAATATTTCTTATTTTATGAACTATTTTATTCTGATTTTTATTTATTTTTTAGAAGTATAAATATACAACTTACCTTTTATAGCCTATATAGGTATACAAATCTATACATTTTAATATTTTATTTTTATTTTGTATATTTGATTTTATTAATTTTGTTTATTATTTTATATATTTATAAAATATTTTTATGCACTTAAACATATTTTTATTTTATTTTTCTGATGTAATTTGTTCACTTAATAAAATAGGAGTAGTAATTATATAGGTATATTTACGGGTATTATACCTATGTGTTATATACATGTATTTTATTTTTGTATTTTCTTTAGATTTTTATTCTGGATTTATTATACATATATATTGTAAATAATATTTACAAAATTATAAAAATATAAATTTGTAAAAATAGTGAAATGAATATTTTAATCTATACAAGTATACAATAGGGGTCCAAAATTCAACTTTCAAATCGTTGCTCCGTAAAATACGAACCACTTCATTAAATAGCTTATTAAAAATTATATACAATTAAAGGTGAGTCTGATACATTTGGAGTTTTTATTTGAGAGATACTGGTCTGGGAAGTTGGGATTATGGAAACTTATTCAGATCATAACTTTCTATCTGTGCATTATTTTTGTATGAAATCACTTTTGTATTTTTCTTTATTTAATTATATACAACTTTTATGTACAAAGTTTCTTTATTTGAATAGTAAAAAGTGGAACAAAAAATAAGTCCCAAAACGAATAAAGAATGAATTAAATACAAGGTATCTTTATTGTATTTTGGCCTTTATCTCCCCCTACTTTATTCCGTGTCGATCTATTCATCGAGATGCCTAGGTCTCGGGGTTTCGGGTCATAAAATATTTACAATATTTTATTCTTTTCTTTTCTTTTATTTATTCTAAAATTATTGCTTTAAAACTGTATTTTGTATACTATTTACATACACATGCATGAATACTAAAATGCGGATATAAAGGGTGTTTACATGCATTTGCTAGGGTTTTTGAGGCCAAAATGACAGAATAAAGATGATGAAATGTGGATTCATCAATCATCACATCATTTTATTATTCCAAAAATAACATGAAGTTTGTTAAATAATTCTCTATATTTGGCGTGCTTTTTTATCTGTGGTTAATTAATTATAAATATTCTTGTGAAAATTTGCATATTTTACCCAGTCAACACTTAGAAATTAATACTTAATCAATCACAACTCCAAAAATTGCCAAAAATTCAAGAATTGTAGAAATAATTATTACTAACATCGTGCCCAAAAAGAATTACATTTGCATATGTAGTTTTCTCTCTAAAAATCATTCTGTGCATTTTACTAATTAATTTTTAATAGGCCTTAAATCCAACATTTCAAGGTTTAGGTTTTTTATGAAATAGATCACTTAGTGACATATTTTAGATAATTTTATTTCATGAAAATAACTAGATTTAATATTTATTATAATTAATTATTGAAAATCTCTTTGTCTGTATTATTTTATTCGCAAAAAATTCATCTTGCATCCAAAAATTCCAAAAAAATTAAAGTAGTCTAATTTCATCATATTTCACATTCTCCCTAAGTGTGAGGATTTTTGGACGAAGTTTTATTGAAATTTGCAATTTAGCCCCTGAGCTTTGCCAAAATTGCACATCGTGCATTTATTGCATTGAAAAATACCAAAAAAATTCTTTGGAAACCTAATTTCATGATCAACTTTAAACCAACTTAAGGAGACAACTACCTCCCTGAGTTCGACCTTGAAACTTACCAAGTAAAAAAATTTGACCGCTTGCTTTAATTTGACATTAATTAAATTTGCGGTTTTTTGATCAATCATGAAATTGCCCGACTACAACGGAATCGTTAATTCGATATTATTAAAAGGGTGAATTCGTGGTTCTTCAGTGACATCATAAGAGAGAGTATTTCCATTAAGCGGTTATAGGACCTTGGCTAGGTAAGATCCAAGGGACCTCCATCCCCCTGTGTAGCCCCTCCATGAGTTGCTCAGCTCTACCATTGTCGAGGCATGTAAGCGACAACGAGGAGGGTCCAGGCTTCCCTTCCCAGGCATTATTCCATCTGTTCATCTTGATCAGATAGACTCCTTCCCCCTTCCTTCTTCATCTTCTTTTCCTTTCCCTCTTCTCCTTCTTTCCTATTCTATTTCACATGCTCTCCTTCTTCATCGATCCGTCTTCACACCTCTCCATTCATCTCCTCTGCTCTACACCTCTTCACCGACACTGCCTCTTCGATGCCCTCATCTCCATCGCCATGATTATCCACTCCTTGCCTTCAACCCACTGACCTCCTCTCTACCCTTTGTGCCTCGAGCATCTCGCTCACCTCACCTTCGACCTACTCCCCCTGGGCTTCCCGCACGTGGAACCCTAGATCCACGCCACCTGGACCTGATCATGCAAGCTCCTCCAGTCGCACCATTGCACTGACCAACCTCACTTCGATCGCCACCACGGAGCACAACCTCTCCTCTTCCCTTAGTCGATCCTCGCTCGCCGACGCCCAGCCTTACTTTAACTCCGAGCCGAACTAAAAGCGAAAGGCAGTCGCCACGTGTAGCCTCAAGACCCTAGCCTCCTACCGAAGCAGCTCGAGCCTCGAAAACCCTACGAAGCAATGTCAAGTTGCCACATAACCACTGTACCACTCGGATTTGTTGATGAGCCTTAGCCTCATGCCCTCGACCTTCGCCAAAGCCTCCATGCTTAGCCACGTGGCATCTCGGACCTTGAAGCCCAACCTTAGCCACTCGAGCCTCTAAGCACACATGCGTCGTACGTGCAATGCAACGAAATTACACTGAGGCCCTCCAACTCCCAATAAATTGCGAAGACAACCCCACCGAACAGGCCTCATGTTCGTGGCACCCTCCAACCTTGAAAATTGGTAAAGACCCCTCCCAGGTCATGGGAAATTGCATCAGTCTTTTTCAGCATTTATTTAATTTGATTATGTATTGCTCATTAGACCCTTTGTTTGAGCTTAATTTCATAGCATTATTTGTCATTAAATTTATATTCCAAAAATTACGCATTGTGGAGTAATTAGTCCTTAATTATTATGGATGATTATTTGATTTTTATGAGCAATGCTTGAATTATTACAATTTATTTTGGTGAAAATTGTTATATTTTACCATTGTGCGCTCTTCAATTTTTAATAAATCAACAAGTGCTCCAAAAATCCTAAAAAATTTACATTAGTTAGAATTTATTGTTCTCTAATTTAGGCCCAAAAATCATTACATTGCATGCTTAATTTGATTAAAATGAGTTATTTTTGGTGATCTGAGTAAATTATTTGTAATGGATTCATAACTTAATATTTTAAAGATTTAAAATTTATTATGGATTCCTCATTATCAAATATATTTAGGATAATTTTAGTTCGGGAAATTATTGAATTTTGATATTTATTAAAGTTAAATTACTTCAGATCATCCCATCTGCACTTAGAAATTCATAAAAAATCATATTTTGTCAGAAAAATTTCAGAAATTCATATTAGGTTAATTTCACCTTAATTAACCTTTTGACTAACTTTCATACTTTTTGCACATCACTTGCATGAAAAATTGCATAAAAACCTCTAAAAAGTGTTTAGTTTTCATGTTCATGTCCTAAAAATAAAAAATATAGCATGTATTCCTCATATAAATAATTAAGAAAAAATATCCATCTAGATGTTTGAAACTACTTGCTAATTAAATTGAAATTTCCATCATTTGCTCATTTGACCTTAAGATTAACACTACGCATTTGCAAATCATCATTAATTGCATTACAAATTTTCCAAAAATATTTTCCTCGAAAACTTAGCATCTGGATCATCTAAAAATTAACCTAAGGAGATAGTTGCCTCCCTGTTCGACCTTGGGCTTGCCCAAGTAAAATAAATTTGACTGCTCGTATTTAACTAGAAACTTAATTAAGCGGTTTTTTATTGATCCGAATTTACACACCTACAATAAACACCATTGTTAATTCCATGTAATTAGCAGAGGGTAAATTTCGGGTTCATCAAATGACGTCGTTGATGGGGAGCCACAACTTAGGTTGACGTTTAGATAATTTTAACATAATGTTTTCCATCCCCTGGGTAGCATGACCCCAAGACTTTTTGTAATTATAGATCCATTTATTTTCTTGCTTTTTTATTTCTGTATTTATTTCTTTATTTTATTTGAGTCATCTCTCTAACCACCATCTTATATTTTTTTGTGAAGGACCCGACGTGACGGAGCGGCTACTTAGGTAGTCGAGGAACTCAGGAGCATTGGAGGAACACATTAAAAATTAAGATTGAGAAGAGTCATGAGAGAATATAGAGTCCTTATTTTTTACATTTTATTTGATTTTTTAATAATGTGTAATAATTGCATTTTTACAAATGTTCTCGTTTGGGATCTCGTGTGTGTAACCAAACTTTGGACATTTTTTTGGTGTATCGATACATGTTTCACTCTCGTGTTGAGGGTAGGGCTCGACTTGAGTGCCTCATAGGTTAGACGTGTACTCACAACTCTTAGAGCTTTATATAGGTCAAATATTAGTTGCATGTGCTTGAGTAATCTTGGACCACGGTTTTTCACTTAATAAAATGCACTTTAGAATATTCTACTTAGTGAAATTAAATTCAAATTCTTTTCGACTAATAGAATTTCTTGTTAGGCGTGGTTTCGTCACTTGGATTCATTTAGAATAAAAAAATTTCGATCAATTATGCATCTTACATTGTAGAGAGCTGGAGGCACTGAAAGTCTTATTACTTAATCATTCATCATCGTTTCCATTGTCTTTTCTCGATTCCCCCTCTTAGTTTTTTCAAACTTAGGATAAAGTAATGGGACTGGACTGTATACGTGATTGAATGTGTTGGATTAATTACAAGTGACAACTAATCTCTAAAATTGGGACTGCTAATTGAAGTAGACCAAAAAATTACATCAAAATTGACATTTATTTTCGGGAGAGCAACCCTGCATTGTACGTAGATACATGCCTCTAGAGAGAGTGGATGAGGACATACACAATAAGGTGAGAGCCCAAATCCCTGGACTTGCCCCCTAAGTCTCCATTTTTGACTCTTGCAGATTTGGTTCGACCTTAATATATGTTTCAATTGAGTAAGCATGTGTGTCTCCTTTGGGATGTGATATTGAACCTGACAGTCCAGGCAGAACACCTCATTGACTGGGAGCATATAGGAGCATCGCTGGGCACAAGGCGACTCACATTATGTACTTGTATAACAAGATTGTTTTCTCACTTAACTAAAATAAAAAAGATAACGGTCGGACCTTTGCGACTATCACAATGTTAAGTTGGTGAAACTAGGGTTCACTATTGCGTTTGTTTTTATGTCTCTCAGTGCATGTTCTCCTTTTATGCAAACTGCATGTTTTCGCCTCAATTCACTTTCATTTCTTTCCAAAGATGTCGGCTTATTGGTATCTGTATCGAACTCTACATGTCATTTCTCCTCAATTGATTACCGACCATCTTTACCATATCACTCTTTTATGTACCTTCCTCCCCATTCCAGCTACAAAGTTGGATCATGATGATTTGCCATTCAAGCAAATTTATTCATTCATTTTAGTCTTAATCCCTAGATAAATGCATGTAAATATCAATAACACTCATGAATTAACACATGCATAGTAATGTATATAGTATATAAATGCATGTAATTAATTCTTAAAATAAAGGAATAAATAAAATAAAATTAAATTAAAGGAGGTATCATAGATACCGACTAACCTCGACCCACGAGACTAAGTCAAGCCTCGACTAAGGTGATAAAGAATAAAGTAGGGGAGATAGGGTAGAGAAATCACATAAAAAGCAAAAGCAGACTGTAATTCTTTTGTCAATATATACATTTTGGGACTCATTTTATTTTCATATTTTTACTCCTTAAAAAAAGTTTTGAACATGAATATTGTACATAAAAATATAAAGAAAAATACAAAATTTATGTCATTCCAAAATAATGCGCAGTGTGCCCGCGACACATAGAATAAAAAGTCACAAAAAAACTTCTCAGACTTGTATTTTCTCCATACAAACTCAAAATTAATCAAGGTACCTTTAATTATATATAACTTTTAATAATCTATTTAATGAAGGTAGTTTTATCTATTTTGGAGTTAAGATGCAAAATTTAGATTTGGGCACCTATTCTGCAATTTACATGCATATAATATTCAATTTATTTTTCCTTTATATTTTTCACATTCTTTTATTTTTTAGAAATTTATGAATATTCCTTAAGATATTTGTACATAGTAAAATTAAAATAAAATCAGTAAAAATACACCAAAATAAATAATGTACCTAACTATAAAGGTAAATACATCTATAAAGTACATATGATATATGTGTATGTATTTATTTAAGTACATAAATAGCTTTTTGAAAAAAAGAAAAATATATACATATGTAATTAAATACGATGTGAATACTAAAATTAAATATATAAAATAATAAATTAAAAAGCATATAATAAATATAAAATAGGGAATATATGGGTATTTATGCCTATAAATTATATGTTAATATCAAACCCTCATAAATAACATGATATAAATAAATAAAAACCACCAAAAAGTAGTTTATTAAATATGTAACATATTTCATGTTTATGTTTATTTAAATAAAATTGTTTACTTTTTAATTTTATTTTCTTTTTATTTTCTCTCATTTTTGTCATCTAGCATCTATGTGGCGCTGATGTGGGTCAATCGTTGGCCCTAGA